>VXBU01005936.1:0-16027 GCA_013400315.1 Bombycilla garrulus
TCCCACCTTCTGCCTCTTCTCCGCTGTCCCCTACACGTACCTGGTGGTAGGGGCCGTAGGCTGTTGCGAAGTAGGGCTGTGGAGGACCATAAACTTGGTACATAACATCCAAACAGCTCATGACTGGCCGCGGCCGAGAAGTATTTTTTTTCTCATCAACTCGTGTTCTGCAAAGTGGAGTAATGCTTCGGGGGAGGGAGGTTCCCGGGGGTTAAGAAGCACCACGCACTGGTGGGAGGAGTGAGGGGGGATGAGGCCGCGCTGGGCTGTGCTGACACCCCCTGCTTGCCTTCTTTCCCTGTCTTCCGCCCTTCCTATAGCGTAGCTCCCTCCCGCAAATACGCCGGGACTGGAGGGGCTCCCCGGCCGCCGGGAGAATTTCAGCCCCGGGCCGGCGGGTGGCAGAGGCGGAGGGAGCTGGGAGACCCCCGTTCCGCAGCCGGGACTGCCCGGGGAGCAGCGGGGCGGGAGGCGCAGGGGGGGCTCCGGCCACGCCGGGGACTGGAGGGGTGCGGGGGATCCGAGGGTCGGCGGAAAATGGGGGCTTACCCAGCGAGTCAACCCATCTCCAGCTGCTTTTTGTTTTATTTCATTAATTTCATTGCACTCCACGTGCCTCCTGTACCGGGTGCTGCCCCGCTGCCCCCGGGGAGGATGCCCCTGCCTCCTCCCACCTCGTCGGCCCCCGCTCCTGGCCCTGGCGAAGTGGTGCTCCACGAAAGGCAGGGATCTGGGTGAGCCCATCCAAATCCCACCAAGTCCGACACCCGCCAGAAAATGCCACCACCAAAGCCACAGGAATTGAGAGGTGTGATAAACCGAAGGAGGAAAAACCAGTTGCTCCCGAGGAGGAATCTCCCCAGAAACTTTTGAATCTACAAATCCCGGCAACGGCGGTGCTTTTGCATTTAATAGAAACTAAAACAACGCCGAGAGCAAAGTCACGTCAAAACAACAAATTATCGTGAAGGTAAACTGGATTTACTCCCTGGCTTTCTGCTGAGTACGACACGCAAAGTTGTAAATAGGTGAATGTATCGCCACTGCTCATTTTAAAGGAGTTGCATGGGAGGCAGATTATTTTTTAACAGAGGTGTAAGTTCTAGTTTCAATATCAACTCTTTGAAATGTTCAGCTTCATGGTACGGGTCACAACCACTGTGAGAAGAGACACGTTTTGTTTTTAAGCTTTTGTAATACAGCAGAAAAAATATAGAAAATACAAGAGAAAGAATATTACTCAGTTTTCAAATGCTGATTGGTTACAAAAGTATTGGGGAAAATCTGAAAAGAAAGAACATTTTGAATTTTGAAGACCTGGAAATATTTAAACTATTTTTAGCAGAAAAATCTCATATTCAAAACTAAACATTGACTCTATTTTGTTTTCTTCGAAATGCAATTTTTATATTCCAAGTGCTAGAAATTGTTTTGAATGTCTGTCATTCACCAAAATCATATTTCAGTGCCTGATGAACACATTTCAATGTTTTCTGCACCAGGTGCAAGGTTTTAAATTCATACTTAAACTAATTTCTTTCTTACTATTCTAGTTTGGGAAATTAGGTTTTCATGCTACAGTGCAGCCTGAAACACTGTGGCTGTGGGTTCTGCCTCAGTGTTGCTCCTTCCCCCATCAGAGCCAGTTTTGTGTTGGTGGTCAAGAAAATGAGGGGATGACCTCTGGGTATTAGGCTTTAAAATAAGAAATATAGTCTATAATTTTATTTCTCGTGAACAGTAAGCAAATATTCACAGCCACTCTGCAAATTAAAGCAGTCAGCTCAAGAACCTTTCCTCCTTATGGCGAGAGACTGAGGGATCTCACTTGGGACAACAGGATCTCACTTCTCCTCTGTGTCCCTGCTTGTGTGCTAGGAGCTTTCCCAGAGCACACAGACCGGTGCCTGTTTCAAAGGTAATAGTGTGCTGGGCAAGGAACCAAGAAAAGCCCATTTCTCAGAGGGTGAATCCAACACACACCTGCTCCAAAGACACAGTATGCCTTCCTGCTCTTTGGAGCAGCCCTCCACCAAGACCCTGTGCCATAGCAAAGGTAGGACCCGATGCTGGCCAAGGCTGAGCATTCACTTCTGTGCAAAAACCCAAAGTGTAACAGCAATGTGTGTGAGCGGGTGCTGCGATGTGGCAGATGGTCTCGTTTGTATACCCTGGAGAATCTCTCCTTGAGGGCTGAATCCAGGGGTTTTACCTCACACTCAGTATGGTGCTAGGGGAATCAGGTCTGATTTGGCTTGGTATGAATTACGTCTCTCTTACAGACAGTGATTCAACTATAAAACTGTGCAGTGTAAGACACAAGTAAACTTCAGTGTCTTAATGCAGAGCAATACAAACATTCATGCAAAAATGCCAGCAGTATTTTGCCTCTTTGGTACATCTGTGAAATTAGTCCTGGTATATGAAATTATCCTGGAAACCAAGAGTCAGAAACTATATTTGCTAATGGTCTCACGGTGTATTTACAATTTTATAAAAACAGTCTTCCTTGGTCTTAACTAAAGAATTTTGGGTGGGTTGAGCCACATAAGGAATTACAAAAACTTGGAAAGAAACAGCTGTGTTACCTCAGAGAGAAAATTATGACAACGGTAAAGGAAAGCACAATTTTAGAAAGGACATGGGTTAAGAATTGGTTGTATACTATCACAGCACTGGTATGGGCCTACTCCTAGGCCATACACTGGTAAATATTTTACAGCAGTAATATGAAAATAAAATCTTGTTAGGAATAAAGAATGATAGGTTCTGATAAACAGCAAGATGCAGAAAGTTGCAACTTGCCTCATAAAACATTCCTATAAAGCAAGTCAGTGTATCTTCTAACTAAGCTGGAACTTTTTACAAAACAAGAATTGGGTACTGCTGCAAAGGGTTCACCAGACAAGCAAACAGATCATGAAACAAAACATTCAGAAAGGCTGGGAGAAAAATATGATAGTACTGACCATATTGGTTGCTCACCTTCCCTAAAATCCTACATCCAGTGCTGACTTGCCAGCTCTTGGTGTGTGAAGGTTTGAGCACTGAGTATGGTGTTCAATTAAAGGATTAAATATTTATCATCCAGAAGAGACATTTCTGATTTTTCAATCATACCACATTTATCATTCTTGCTGTTCATAATACACTTCTTTAGAAACTCAGGCAGACTCTCACTGTTTCCAGCAAGGCATGCTTTTCCAAATGAAGATACCATGAGGTAGGTGGAGAATCCAGCCCTTGCTGCAGCCATTTGCTGCTCTGCTTAGCAGCCTTCAGTGTTTTTCTCTTCCAGCTTGGGTTGGCTTGGCTTCAGCCTCCAGCTGTTGGTTCATGTAATGCCTTAGTTCACTTATCTAAACAGTCCTTTTGTATGTAATATCTTCTGTTATTCCCTGTATTTTATTCCATATAATATTTGTTTCCTGACAAAATAGATGGAGCTCCTTATCTTTCCACTGCAATTCTTTTAATAGTTTTTGTACCATTTATTTGCGACATATGCAAATTTTCAACATTGTTTTAAAAATATTGAGGCAAGAATTTGTTATTTTTCTAACATTTCTCCTGCTGAAGGCATACACAAAGTAAAATACCTTCTTTGCAACTAGATGCTTATAATTGTTGGGGTTTTTTGCCATAACATAATTTTAAAGACACCATGCTGATATGCTCTCCCACTGTGATGACCACTGTGTTTTCAGTTTTGATACTACAAGTACATAAAAGACATGGGCTGCTTGGTGGTGAGGAGCTGATGGTATCAGGAAACTCATGGAATTTCTTCTAAACTCTTACATATCTGACTGAGATTGCAAGTAACTAGGCTGCAAACTGTAATGATTCCATGTGAGCCTGTGACACCTGCTCACGATGCCTTGTACAGTCATCCTTTCTAAGATATTTTCCATCACTCATCTTCCTTGGCTGTAGATGTGCAACTCTTCAAACAGCTCCATTCATGTGCTGTTTGTTCTTGAGAATTCCAAGAGACTCAGCAACGGACTCGGGTATTGCCAAATGTCCTAATTCTCACTTTACTCACAAGTCTTCTTGTTACTATGTTACCTGCTAAATGTATCGGTGTGATTTCATATCAACTTTCAAGTTACTGATGATCATCTTGCACAGTCCACAAATGAGCTAATACAATTATGCCTATACAGTGTTCATATGCTATACTCCTATGTGGCAGTAGTCATATCTCTACATACTGAAGACTGTGCACTGACTTGTTTCTTGTATTTTTTGTCTGTTTGCTGTGCATATCACTTATATTGTGCAATGCCTCCTCCATGAGAGGATAAATTCAGTTTCACTAGTCTTCCTATTCCTGCTCTCCACTTTACTCTCTGATGCCTCAGTCTGCCTGTAGGACTCAGCACATACTCAGCTTACAGCTGAATGCACTACTTGTGGTTTTACACGGGTCAAATTTGGCTGAAATGAATTAAGATAGATAATGCTGTTCCTCTTTCGTGTCTTGTCAGTCTTTGTGCTCCACATCCCTAAAAGCTTTTTGTTTTTTTTTAGGGCTTGGCAACTGTTACCATGGTATTCTAAGGGATGTTTTTGAGGTCCAGCCTCTGGGTCTGTATTAATGCAGACTTCAGGCTCAAGAGCTACTGGCTTGGTATTTTTTGTGGATACCGAACTAACTGACATTAAAGATAAAAATCAGTATTATAAATATAGTAAAACACAAAGTAAAAATCAGGGGACACATATCACTGACTTCATTGTCTCCTTCACAATCCTAGAAAACTTGTGTTTCAATCTCAGAGAGCTTGTATAGTTAATTTTGATCTTCATTTCAAGGTATGATCTTTTTTCCCCTTTTCCTTTCTTTCCCCCTACATCTCAAAAGACTGTCAGCTGCTAATTAACCACATGTAGGGACACTGTTTGGTGTGCATTTGTACATGTGACAGCACGTCTGCTCCCATGACATGCTGTGCAGCAGCTGGAATGTATGTGGTGATTTTTGCTGCATGATGTATTTCCAGGGGAGCTACAGCCCAGCTCAGGGTGCAGCATCTGGCGCATGTCACTCACCCGTCCTGCCCAGCCCTGACGGGCCACAGGCATCACCTGTCTCTCCTCTACTGATGGCGGCAGATGAAGAGATCATTATGCAGGGCTGGAAGGGAAATCCAGAGCTGTCATGAGGGAATACATTCACACGCATGAGAACACACTGAAGGCACTGAATTCGGGGCTTGATTTTGCAATAGGAAAGTTCATGGAAGTTTTTTCCCAAGTCAGCATAAGAACAGACTCAGTTTTGCCCTCAGAGGCAGAGGCAGCAGATTTTCTGATGCAGGTGTTTTGTCACATTCAGATCTGAGCTGAATCAGTGTGCACCTCTTCCCCCCTCTCAGCACTGAGTCACCACAAGATGAATCTGGGTTGTTCTGAGATTCATTCACCAAGGCATATAATTTGTATTTGTATATAATATCTACAATACATATTTTTTCTGTGCTCAGAGGAGGAAGGTAATTTCAGTGAAAAATTTTCTTAACAATCACTTCCATGAACAAAATAAGGGGGATTTATGCCTTATTTTACTTTTTAAAAATATTGCTTTCATGTGAAAGCAGAAAAATGCTGTCTGCACTCTTTTGAGGTTTCCTAAGCACCAACCCTATTAATACAGGCACTAAACTCCTGGTGTAATTGTGATATATAGATCCTCTGCAATGTCTAGCCTCAGTGATTTTGATTGCACAATCATACCTTTGCACATTTTGTTTTGAAAAAGAATGTGGTTTTATACAAAGGCTTTAATTCCTGTAAATGCTTTCATTTTAGAAGCATGATTCTTTTCACTCTTTTAGATAATATTTCAGACAGAGAGAGGTAGGTGGCAGAGGAAGACTGCAGCTTGAGAGAGTAAGCGGCTTGATGCAAGGAAACAAGAAAATCAGGTTTTCAGCAGAGCACAAACAGGTAAGGTATGTGTCTTTTAATGTCTGTACAGACTTTAGTATACTGCCAAGAGCATGAAGCTGGGATGAGGAGAAGAAAGGCTCTCATTTACTTCCGTAATTAAGTCTTCCTCAAGTGGAAATTTTCATTGTTCAGAACGGGCAATATTATATCATACAGAAGGGGCTCACTGCTTCACTTCTGTTTTATTCAGTGTGTATTTGGCTAAGCCTTGAGAGAATGCCCAGAAAATGGTAACGGAGTATATTTCAAGTGACAAAATTGCAAAATAAAATTTTTAAAAAATTTATAGCAAAATACTGGAGGTGGAGCCATGCTACAGGGAATTGTGTTCTCATTGCCTGGAATTGCCCCAAATAATGTAGCTCCTGGGTTAAGTGTAAATAGGGGTGATTCTAGGGTCTGGAAAATATCCTGACTTTATGAAACTGAACAGAGCTTACATTTAATTGTTTTTGGTTTTTTTTATGGTTATATTTAATAGAGAGTTTAGTCCTCACAACTGTTAAATCCAATTCCATTTTCAGAGCTGAGGCTGGAAAAACCAAGAAGGAGAGAGGAAGACAATAATAAAAGAATGAACAAACATACTGACACTAAAGGTATGCACTGTGTGAGGGAGAAGGAGACAAAATAATATGTCATTTAATTTTCATAGTGTCTATATATTGCAGCCCAGTCCACTGAAAACAGTGTGTATGTAGTCATATTGTAGCCCAGATGGGAATTCTGACTTAGTTTCTTCTTGGTATCTCTGTAAATTTACCTCTTTTAATATGGAAATATAAGATATTAGTATGCAGATGACTTATTTGTAATAAATAACAATGCTCCAGACTCTATTGAGGACATGTAGTGTGTGCCCCATGCTCTTGCTTGTACACCAAATTTTTAGAATAAGGATGAATGAAATGAAATCCCATGCAAAAAGCCCTCAAAGGCAAACCATAATGCTCATGTCAGGGCTCGTGTGCTGGGATCTCCATGCAGGATCATTATCCTTTTTAAAGAAGAATCTCTTCTCATGCTGAGGTGGGCACTTCCCTGAACTGCAAAGTGTTTTACATACACTTATGAATCAGTCAGTGAGCTGGCACAGGGGGTAAGAGCCATGAGCTTAGAGAAAATAAGCCATTCTCATAGCTCTGCTGAAGAAAATTTGTGTGCATTGAAGAACTAAAGTGAGCTAAATTGATGGAGATACTATTCTAATGAATCGAGTTTTTGAAATGTAGATTCAGTTTTCATGGCAAGGTAACAGGACACAATTTTCATTTCAGAAAGATAACCCAGTTGAGGAAAACATTAAAAATTACCTTTCAATTTTTATTGAGGTTCTGTATATAGCTGGTAAGAGCCAAGCACATGGTTTGGCACATACTTAGAGTTGCTACTTCACAAGAAGTTAATAGAGAGGACTCATTTAGCCTCAGAATTTGTCATAATTTTTGAACGACATTTTTTCAGAAATTCTACAGACGGTTCTCTGGTGAGATGGGTGCATGGTTTATTGTAAAGGAGAGTATGAAAGCTGAAGAGCTGACCAAATGCAGAGGGCAACAGGAAGGTACCTCAAAGCTGTTTCTGCATTCCTGTCTGTTGAAATTATACAACTGCTGCATTAAATAAACTGGCTTGCCCACCATTAAGGCATCAATTTTTGTTATACTGTCTATTGCTGATCACAGGGACAATTCTACCTGTCTATGTGTCTCTTGTCCTGATTTGCTCCTTTACTTCCAGCCTGGGACCTGACTTTACTGGCTTTGCTGTGCAGGGATGCTGCTGCCTTCAGGAGCCCTTGTGCACCTTCCTGGGGCCAGCAGGTAATTGCTCGCCAGGCAGCTGAAGCAGGGGCTGGGAATGATTTCCAGGGAAATCAGAAACACCCAAGAAAAAGCTGTTGGGGAAAGCCCGCCATCGGCTTCATGCCCCGGAGGAAGACCAGGATACTCAGGACCCCTCACGGCTCTTTTCTCTCCCGCATGCTGTGTGCTTTGTCTCAGCACGCCCAAGGACAGGAGCTTGTCTTTCAGCGTGTCGCTCCAGCCGGCACGCGCCAAACCGTATTTCAGCCTCTCGCCTTCCGGCACCGAGCAAACTCCACAGTCCTCACATTCCTGCCGCATGGGACACCCCGCTCCCGCCTCTTCCCACATGGAGAGCGGCTTGCTGCCATACTCCAGGGAAGCCACACACCCATCACTGGGTGCTGTGCTCTTTCCCAGGTGAGGGTGCTCTCATAGTGGAGGACAAATTTTATCATTGAGCAAAGCACACCAGGTGCCACACTCCAGTGACCTGCAAGTGCAGTTACAGTGTTTGAAGCCAGTGTCAGAGAAGATGTCATATAACCTATTTGCTCCTGTGTTCTCTCTTGCCCTGCATTCTGCATGTGCAGAATTATGGTTACACAGCTTCTTTTCTGCTTGCAGCCAGGCTGGGGTGTGTGTCCTGCTCTTCACTGGAGCTTTGGAAGTTTGTTGCAAGTTCTCTCTCACGTTACTTTTGCGCATTGCCCTGGCACAGTGTCAAAAGTCAGTTGCCCCAGAGAAACAGTCTGTCAGTTCATTGTTCTCCAGTTTGCCCTGCTCAGGGATCCTTCCATCAGGATCCTAAAAGCAACTGCCTTGTGGCACCCTTCTGTATGCTCCTCTTATTTGAGAAGAGCAAGATGACTCCTACTCCATGAATTGTATGTGTTAATCTCCCAAATCAGTAATGCTGCCTCACAGCTTTTGCATAGATGAGAGAAAGCTGGCACAAGGGTAAAATGAATTTTCCAAAAGGTATTCAGGGCATCCTGACATGGCATGTTTTTATCCAACTAGTTATATGTGCTTCAGCCAGAACTATGTTTTCTTCTGCGTCTCAGAGAGCACATGCTAAAGTAGTGATTTCACACCTACACGAAACACTGAGCAGAAAAAATTGTCATCCTCACGAACTTAGTAAAAAGGCAATTATCTCTTTACCAACACATTTGTTTCTTTAGTTGTGTTCTTCTGTGCACTCAATTTGTCCTAAAATGCAAATTGTTTACAAGTTTCTTTATCAACAAAAAGAGTCAATACTTTTGCTTTTAAGAAAGAATAAAAAATATCTGAAGTGTGTGTGAAAATATGCCCAAAATATATACAGTGTTTTTCACACTGAAGAGCTCCAAATGTTTTGAAAGATGTAGTTTATGTGTCTGCTAGACTATTCCTACCAAGATTATTTCTCCATTTAATATCTACCTACCTATCTACTAGCCTCCTATACAAATTTCTCAAAATTATCAAATATCTATGCAGAGACGGTTTGAGAGGGATATCACAGAAAGAGAAGGCTGAACAACTAATATCTATCAGCCAAACCTTCAGACCTAAGGGATATGATGGGGGAACTTCTAAACTAAGGACTGGAAAGAGTACTTTATCTTTTGGGGGCATCGGATAGCCTGAAAGCTAATATGCAGCAGTTTCATGGACAAAATTCAGCTCCAGTCTCCTTGAGGGACTCATAATGTGTCCAGGTTACTGTTGTCTTTTGTAGAAACACTTGATCAAAACCTAAAACACTAATTTCCCACTGAGCCCTACTGAGTTAATACTTTTCTTTCATTTTTTAAAAATACATTTTCAAGAAGGACTGGAAATCTACCTGTATTTGGAACTTTTGGAACACCTTTAAAAATCCCTATCACATGTTAATTACTATGAGCATTATAACTGCTCACCATTTAGTTCTGTTTTATTAGATAGTTTTGTCAGAGATTTCCCTGATGCTGCTGCTTTCTGGTGATGATCATTCTGTCACAGCGGGGAACTTTCAACTTATGCCTCCCTGCTTTGTGAGAGTCCTCCTTTCCACCCTTTTTGCTGGAGCCAGCTGGCAATCCTAGTGTGGTTCTTTCAGTTTCTCTGGTGAGACTTCATTCTGTGTGTGCCTTCAGCAGGTGGCCTTCACTTCTGCAGGCCCAGTTTGGATTTGGACATTTTCCTAGGAAGCTGCACCCCCATCTCAGTCCTGCGTAAGCAGCATTCCTGGTATGGATGGCCAGCTGGCTGTTATAACCTTTTTTCACACCATGCTATGTTAAACTACACAGGGCAGGTCTTGTTGATGTGTGAAAAATGCTTCTAACAGCCTGCTCCCGTGTGCACTGAGGCTTCCAGCTTCACAGACTAACTGACCCCCAGTGAGCAACAGTGCTGGAAACAAGGAAATGCTTTGCTATAGGCAGGGAAGGGAGAAGAAAACAAGCACAGGAACAGGCTTGGTTTTCAGAAGAACAGAAATTTCCAGAAGCATGCTGATTGAGGGTTGTCACTGTGGGCCAACAGCAAGCGCAGTAAGAATGAGGCTAAAGAAACACTTGTTATGTGCACAGTTCTTTTAAAAGACTGTTTCACTGATTAGTTTACGTGTATTGTCCACCTTCTACTGATCAGCTTGCATACAATACGTGTACATTTGGCTTTTCTGGTTAAATAGGGCTTACGACTGCTCAGAATGGCACTGGTGTATCAGTCACAAGGGATGTAGTGCCAGATAAACATATTCTAACATGCTGTCACAAATGGACAGTTCATTGTGAAAGAGGCAGTAAAAGTGGTGTAAAAATGCATGCATGTTCATGTATGCAAATATACATGCACACACATGTGTATATAAACATAATACATAGGTAGATAGATAGATATACTCAAAAATGTTCTTTTTCCTTCTTTGACAACCATAATGAAAGTCTGAAGATTAAGATTTTCAGAACCCATTAAATCATTCACTAAAAACTGGGAAAGGGATGCTTTTCTTAAAAAATTATGAAACCTAACATTCAGTTGAAGAACTGCCTGAGCATGAAGAGTGTGGCCAGGCCAGTGGTAGAAACTTCTCTGAAACCAGAAGATGCCAGAAGCAGGTCTTTCTCTCCTAGAGGTCATGGAAAGTAGGTGCTCCCAGAAAGCCCCTGCAAGGGAACACTTCAAATCCCCTCAGACTGCAGCTGCTCCTGCACCACATACACATGGATGATCGGAGACTTTGGCCAAAAGCTGTGTGGAAAAACCCAAAAGCAATGCCCATGTTCATGTGGCAATGTCTGGTGAAGGTGTAACAGTCTACTTTGGAAGAAACATCATCTCTGTCTGTTTTCTACAAATCAAATCAGATGTCCATCTACGCCACGAAAAATTCACTCCAAAAATCTAATTTTTTGTTATTGCAAAATTCAAGGCAACTGGGGCTAGAAATATTTGCATTTGTTCAAGAATATTCTCGACTTTAAAATGTCAGTAATCTGTCATGATGAATTTTTGTTTCTTTTTCTTTAGTTTTTGCGTACCTCTGGAACAGGTTGGAATGCTTCGTTTTTTTTCCCTGTGCCAAATTTTTGAACAAATAGGAAAATACTGTGCAAATATGGAAATATTATGGAAAAAATATTCCACTCTCATTTCACCTCTGGAAAACCCTTTCACTGATCAGTCTCACCTGTGCTAGATCACCTGTGTTAGTGTGTGAAATTTTTGGAAATAAACTCAGTGCGTATGATACAATCTTAATCTAAAAATGAACTGTTAATTGAGACAGGCCCAGGGCTGGGTTAGGAAAGAAATGTGATTCATTGGGAAAGGGATAATTTATAGTTAATGTAGTGGAAGGTCATCCAACTGTAAAAATAGTTTTTCAGCACTTTTCCTTTCTATGCTGTTCTGAACCTGCCTGTTTGCTGTTGATATGGTGTGAGTGTGGATGCAAAATAGAGTGGCTGGGCAACTGATCATGGCACAGAACAGCTTTCAGGGAACTGTTCCTCTGCCTAAGCTTGTTGGAGAGAATATGTTTGGATTGCAACCTCTCATGGTTTATGGTAGCACTCTTAATTTGATCTCAACTGCTTCTCATGGTGGGAAAACCATCAGACCCAAAGAAGTATGTTTTTGCAAACCTCCCAGGTCCAAAGGAGGCTTTGGTGGGGTGAAGGATCTATTCCAGTCATCTAGCACGGCATCTCCAAATACTCATGTGTCAACTGGAAGCTGTGGAACATGATCCTATTAGATTTGGATACACAGTGGAGACAGACCTATCAAGGACTGATAGGGAGTACACTGTATGGGCCATAGTTGTGCCTTGCTACAGGCTTTTAGAGAAATTATGATGAGGGCATTTCTGTTTCATTACTAGTTTGGAGGTGTTGAGAATAAAAACATTTTGACTCTTTGCTCTGCTTTTGCCATTGGGGCAATATTAGGAGCAAAGAGAAAAAAAAATAATCTAGGTTTACTTTAATTCTAGATACCATCCCATGTTTTGTGAAGTCCTAGTCCTAGAAGCCTGGATGCAGACGTGACTTGGAAAGCAATCCTGTAGCCCTGGATTTACCCGCAGTGAGCAGAGTATCATCCACTGACTCCCCAAAGGCTATTTTAGAAAGAAATACTTGAAGCAAGATATAGAGATGGGGATCTCTGTAAAATGTACTCTTAAAGGCAGTCTTATACACATTGGTTTCATGTTATATAATGGCATGTCAGACACGGTCTGTCCCAGTCTGAGGACTGATCCCTTTTCACTCAGCACACACAGTCTTGGGCTGGTAACAACTCCGTGCTTTGCATGGATGACATATTTTGGAAGATAGTGAGAGGCTGGACTCAGAACTAATGTAGAGAAAATAAGAGAGACGTAACATGTAAAAGAGTATTTCACGCACGTCCAAATTATGCCTGTAAAAAATATTCTTGTGAGAAAAATAGCACAGTGCGAGGAGAAAGGAGAGTAAAGTGTGGTGGGGTGGACAAAGAGCCAGCTCAGGCAAGCCTGGTTGAACAGCGGTTACTGTGCTGTAAAAAATGGACATGGCAAATGTACTGCATTTGCTAAAGACTCCATGAAACTCCAGGGAAAACAGAGTGTTCACAGAGTGGCTCCACCAACAGCAAGAAAGTTTCATTATTATTAGTCATATGCTGAGGATGTAAAGGAATTTTGAGGCCGCACTCTTTGCATTTTTAGAGGTTATTAATGAAATAGCATAGCAAGGTGAATTACATTAAAATATTTTTCTAACCATTCCAGAAATCTTGGTCCAAGTTGGCATAGGGGGCTGGCAAGTGGTGAACTTTTGACCTAAGCTCAAATTGCTGGGAGACACATCCTCCTTGTTAGTTTCGGGTGACAGTTCACTGTACTAGAGGGATCCACTTGTGTGTAAAGAGGCAAGTGGGGGAGGAAGATTTAGCACTGCATTTTCACAGTGGCAAGAAATTCCATCCAGCTCAAATGTGTTTTGGCCCACTGCCCGGCTCCTTGTCAGACATATGACCATCACTCGGCTTCCTATTTCTGGCCCAGGATAAGCAAGCCCCACCAGTGGTTAAAATTAGGCAACTGACCTGTGACAACACACATTGACTCTCCAACAAAGGGTAGACATATTTAAAAACCAGAAAAGAGCTAGACACCCCAAGATTTAATGTCAGCGCCATGTGTAATTCATCAGTTTGGGCTACTAGAATTCAGATAGCAGCTGATCTACTTCATGGAGAAGACTTAGCAGGATTTTCTGGCTTCCTTCTGACCAAAGACTTCCTGCAATGATGGCTAAAGAGAAGATTATGCCATTGTTTTTTTTCATGGTAGAAATCCATAGCCCTGGCTCCTCACCCTGTCATGATGTAGTTGTATGATGGAAAATTTCTGAGAATAATAAACCAGGGCATCTGGTTTGCACAGAGCTGTACTTCTTTTGGGAAAGTTTATTTCCAATTGAAACAGCAACAGACTAGGTGGTTAACAAGAAGGCATTTTCCATTTGTCAAAAACAAATCAGTCAAAACGTTTGTGCGCATTTGGATGACTTTCTTGAATGCAGTACTCTTAGAGCCATAGTGCTTGTTTCTGCTACTATCACACCTACCTTCATCTGTTTGGCCAATGACACTGGTCATGGCAGCCTATCTGTCAAAATCTCATACAGTTCTCTGGGCTTTATTGTACTTCCCTAGAGCCTGAGATACCCTCCTTGAATCCATTAATGAAGATCATTGGCTGTCCTTGAAATTCCTTCCTAAGCCTTTTCTACATGTTGAGGTATACCCAAGAAATCAGCCAGGGAATATTAGGCTGGGTGAGCAGGCTATGGCATTGATGTCTTAATAATTATAGAGAGCTTAAGAAATGAACATGCATTTTCATATAGGCACTGTAGCCCAATAACAGCACTGAACCAAGGAGTCTGATGGTGACATCCTGCAAACTGATCCCTTCTGTCATGTAATGAATGGGCCCTTGCATTGCACAACTAACCAGTCAAGTCAGCCTTTCAAATCTCTTAATAGGTCAATTTAATACATCTTCTCCTCTCCTCTCCTCTCCTCTCCTCTCCTTTCCCAAGCAGAAATTTCCAAGACATCTTCAGGTATAGCACAAAGCAGGATACTTGAAATTAATAAGAAATACACCTACTAAACAAGCCAGCAGTAACAAAATGTGCTTTTACAAATGTTTGTTGCTATTAACAGTCTGGTATTTAAAATTATTCCAGTCTAACAAAAGCTTTGAAGCAACAGGAAGTGCATCTGTTACTCATGGGTTGCTTACTTTTTGTGGGTATAAGGGACGCTGGAGAGGCAGAGAGACTCCAGGTGCCAACTCAGGTGTGACAATATGTGCCACCCTGTGGAAGGGAGGGTGCCTAAGCAGATCTATGTCAGACACTTCAGCACAGTGTTCCCAGCCCTGTCTTGGGCTCAGGGCACAGTGAGGTACAGCTGACTCCAGGTCTACACCCAGTGTGGTTTTTGTGCTAACTAAGCCCAGGCAGAGCCAGATGGAAGGATCTGGGGACTAAAGCACTAGCCACAACCCCAAGGAACTAATTTAGACTTTTTAATTATCTGGGATATTCCTGCCTTCTACTTGGCACCATGGAGGACTGGCTGTGACTGTTGGCACCTGAATTTACTTATTGCTGAGAGTGAGTACATGTGTGGGTGTTTTAACACCTTGCCACTGCAGTCAGGTTCATCAGTATGGTCCAGGCAGAAAATGGCTCATGGGCTGGTTACACTTTGGACAGAAAATAAAAACATTACACCTTTGGGTCTGGTGGAAAAACCTCCTCTTTTTTCTTTCTCTTTACAATGCTCTTCACTCTCAGTTAGCACAGTCTCACCTGGCTTTTCTGCTCTTATCATCTTCTCTGTCTGACCCACAGTATGCCAGCAAATTCCCATGCAGAGTGCCAACAGTTGTCACTCAGGAGAGAAGATCAAGAAAATTCCAGGCAAGGCAGAAGCGACCTGTCCAGTTGGCAAAGGGACTGTGACCAAGCAGAGCAGGGTTAGTGGACTGACAGAGTTGGACCTGGTTTGTGCTTATAATTACATCCTCACTGGTAAGATGTTAAATCTTAAGATTTAAATATTTTGCTCTGTATGTTTCAGTCAAGTCATATAAAACATTTTAATAGAACAAAATATAGAGTTTCAAAAAGTGTGCGCAAATGGGTATGGTTGGAAAGGATCATAGTAATCATCTGGTCCAACCTCCCTTCTCAAGCAGAGTCATCTTAGAGCACATGGAACAGGATTGTGTCCAGGACATGCTTGAATATGTCCAATGAGAAAGACTCCATAACTTTGGGCAACTTGTTCCAATGCACAGTCACCTGTGCAGTAAAGAAGTCAGATTCCTCAGATTCCTCACTTTCTCACATTCACATGGAACTTCCTGTGCATCAGTTTCTGCCCATTCCCTCTTGTCCTATTGCTTGGCACCACCCAGAAGAGCCTGGCTCCATCCACTTGGCACCTCCTTCAGATACTGATGGACACTGATGATGTCCCCTCTCAGTCATCTCTTTGTGAGACTCAACAGGTCCAACTCTCTCAGCCTTTTCTCATAAGAGAGATATTTTAGTCCCTTTTGTGGCTCTCTGCAGGACCAGCCCCAGGAACTCCATGTCTCTCTTGTACTAAGGAGTCCAGAACTGGATGCAGCACTCCAGATGTGGTGTCATCAGGGCTGAGTAGAGGGGCAGGTTCACCTCCCTTTATCTGCTGGCAATGCTCTTCATAAT
>VXBU01005943.1:0-30043 GCA_013400315.1 Bombycilla garrulus
TGAGATAATTCAAAAATGGATGTAGAGTAAAATTGAGTGCTTACTCAGAACAGAATCTTAAGCACCATATGGCAACTAGGCATCTGAATTTTCTGTACCTTTAATTCAGACATAAAATACTATAACTTTAACAGAAAACTGGAAGGATTTTTTTTTTTGAGGCAGGCCTGCAAGATAAATGCTGATGAAGGGATTTTGTTCATGAACCTGTATTTTCTCTTTAATACATTCATATTTGTCATTTGCACTACAAAATTCATTATTCCCTTTTTTGGAGTCAAACAACTGCAAAAATTTATTTTTTCTTGACCAGTGTTCAAGTGTACCTACAGTACTAAAAGGGTGTATTTATTAGTATTCTTGCATGAAAAAAGCGTAATTCTCTTATTCCATTACTATAAAACCAGCTCTCTGTAAATTGCCATGAGGAGTGTGCTGACTTCATAGCTAAGCAATAACACTGAAGTGCAGAGTATTTCCTAAGGATTAGAACCAGAGGGGAAGAGAAAAGTGCAGTCAGTTAACCCCAGCCAGTCATTAATGCCAAGGAAATACCCTGTTTGGAGGTCGTTATTGCTTTCCTATATTTAATATGTAATTTTCTTATTTTTTTCTTCCTTGGGAAGGTTTGCTTTTCGCTGCTTTTCCTTTCAGGTTTCCTGGGTTAGAAATTACAATGAAAATGGATCTGCCAGAAACACAGAATTTGTTCTGAATTATAGCACGAGCATTAAGTCACAGATTGCATTGTTTTGTGCAAACCTTTATATTCTGCTCACATTAAAATTCATTCCACATCTCAAACTGGGGACAAAGCATTTATGTGTTCTTCAGGTCATAATGTCACTAAAGTCCTGCGTGATATCCCTGTCTGGGAGAACAGAAATCTGCAGAGTCTTGCAAATTACTACAGCAAATATTTTGTGTCATAGAACTGACACTTTCAGTGAGGACAGCTTTATTTGATGTAAACAGCCAAATTAGCAGGTTGACAAATTAAGTCTTTCCTGAAGCCAAAGTTTGCCTTTTATCTAATTCTTGTAAGAAATTAACAGATTCTTCTAATTTGTAAAAGTGAAGGTCAGCTGACTATTGATAACACGTTCTGAGGGATTGTATTGAGTACGCATTCTGAAGGGTTACTACTACTTTTGAGAGAAAAAAATCTGTCATTTGAAAACATAAGCATTCTTGGATCAGCAATTGACAATGTCTCAATTTTAATCAAGAAATAAGACAGGTGACATAGCCTATATAGAGGATGTCATCTCTGCAAGATTTGGAGTTTCTATTAGCACTAGAAACTGGGATTTCCTCTCAGCTGCATGTTTGAAGGAAACCTGTAGGAGCCCCATGACTTTAAAGCGTTGCTCCCCTTTTGTTATTGACAGGCATTAACGAAAAGGTTTAAAAATTAAAATAGAATTAGACAGGGGTATACCAGCAGTAAGGCCATAGAATTCTATTTTTTTTCCCAACAAAATCTAAGAGTACCAGTGAAAAAATACTGAGTTGCATAGACACTTTTAAGTTGTAAGGATGTTTTATTTAAACCACACCAGGATAATTACAAATGTGTTATTTTGGCCAGTAAAACAAACAAAGAAAACAAACTTCTGATCCCACTCCAAATAAACCATACAAATGCAAACACAGCATAGGCAGCTGAACTGGAAGCTCAGTTTTGCCCACAGCCTATTTTACTGCCAAGGGCAAACTCTCCTATCGGCAATTGAGAGAGATGAACGAACCCTGATACATAATCAGAATTCCATTTACTGAGTTTTACAAAAGCTTATATACTATTCCATAGGTTTAATAATCTCTTGTTACAATCATCGTTTTAAACATTACAAAAATACAAAACTCATGCATATTACAAATATTCTCTGCTTGCAGAGGGTTGATCCAGTCTCCCTCTTCCTGGCACCTGAGTAGTAATCCACTCAGATTGTAATCTTTAAGTTTCTGTTTGCATCTGCCAGGGCATCCTGGTTATCAGACTGGATATGCTGATTTAAACTCACAGTATATTTTATAGTGATTTCCAACACTTTCCTACAAGCAAAAACTCTTACAAGTGCAGACACTGAACATTTGGGATGTCTTGGATGTATTTGAAATTTGGCAGCGTATTACCAGAGCACACAACAGTTCTGAAAGGCTAAATCAAGACAGACTTCATGGTAGCTAATAACCTTCTGCTGTTTGCGTGTATTGACAGAGAGCCAGGATAATATACCAGATGCTTAATGGAGCAGATTTTCATCTCCTTCTTCATTCCAGCCTCTCTTCTTCTTCCTCACAGATAACCGGCAGGGGTTTTGCTTTGCTGAGGTCCTGCAGACCATGTGCCAGATGGCCTCGAGCAGCCAGAACCTTGTCACCAGGTCCGAGTGCTGCTGTGACGGTGGCCGAGGCTGGGGGAGCCAGTGCAGGCTCTGCCCCCTCCCTGGAACCACCCACTACAAGAAACTTTGTCCACACGGACCAGGCTACACCACAGATGGAAGAGGTATTTGCAGGGATGAAAAGAGGCAGAAAAAGGGAAAAGAATATGCTTACACGCTTAAGAAAATGCAGAATTATCTTTGAAGTTCCTTTGGAGAATTTCCTGTTAAACAGAGTTTGATTTTTCAAATAAAGCCAAGAGACCAGAAATTGAAAACACATTTGACAGTAGCTGCAAACAGATCAACTGTACAGAATTTTCAGGATTAGGATCTGGTTGGAAGTACCAACCAGTAACTATAAACTAGAAATGATCCCAAAGCTTTTTTATTGCTGAAAAGCTGGACATGTGGCAAAGGCAACAACCATCTCATTTAACAATGATCTCACAATGCTTTGCAGGTACTATTTCCATGTAGGAAGCAGAAGCTAATGTATTTTTTAATGGTGCTAATTTTTGACATGGAAATAGTTGTAAGAAAATTATCTTGTATGGGGTTTGTATTTGGATTTAGCAAAACTGGAATCTGAGTATCCAGTGAAACAGCAGGAAGGTGTTTGTGCAAAGAACCAGTAATGAAATTTGAAAGAAGTTTGGCTTTGGATTCAGATCCATTTTTAAACAGGGAGAAGGGAGAAAGTCCCTGTCAGAAGCATGATGATGAGGAACTCTGCAAAAATGGAAGAGAAGAAAAAAGTCTAATTTAACACAGAGACATGACATATTTAATAATTTCTATACAGATATTGATGAATGTAAGGTCCTGCCAAACCTGTGCAGGAATGGGCAGTGCATTAACACCATGGGCTCCTTCCGATGCTTTTGCAAGTCTGGCTATACCACTGACATAACTGGCACATCCTGTGATGGTAAGATTCATTAATTAATCATCAGTTGAAGTGATCATCAGTTATTCTTTTAGTTGTTCCACAGTGATGTACCAAACTTGGTCAACCCTTGTAACAAGCCATTATTTTTATCTCTTTTATCTCATGTCCTTTATTTCTTTTCGTAATATGCATTTCTGGTTTTGTATTTCATTTGGGGAAACTGAGGAACAAGTTATGCTGGCATTATTCCTGCAGTAGAATGATCACTGAAGTTTGTTAAAGCTGTGTAACCACTTTAGATGACAAACCAACTCATTGCTTCATGGTCTACATTTTTCCCACTTTTTTGTTAGTTTGCAGGTACAAGCATACCATAGTATACCAAAAAGGAAATATTTGTTGCTTAGATGAAAACACCAATGCCACTGTCACTCTAGTGTATTACTCCCTCAAGACACTTTGTCATGGTAGTGACAATCCCATATAAACTCCACAGCAACACATTGGTAGAGAAAGGAGAAAGGTAGAGAAAGAACCCAGAACAAATGTGAATGGGGGGTTTTCTTCTATGAGCATTTTTCTGTAAAATGTGTTGTGTAGCAAGCATCTTTCTGTCAGAGAGATGAGGACAAAAGATAACTTAATGTTTTCCTTTTGCTAGATCTTGATGAGTGCTCCCAGTCTCCCAGACCATGCAATTTTATCTGTAAGAACTCAGAAGGGAGCTACCAGTGCTCTTGTCCCCGGGGCTATATCCTTCAGGAAGATGGAAAGACATGTAAAGGTAGGTAAGAAGATTATACATAATACCTTTTAATTTGATTTCAACTTAACTTAATAGGAATTGGTTTTGAAATGTGGTTTTTTTATCAAATTTGATTAGATGTGCCTCTTTGTTGAGTATTTTAAGACAACAGTATCTCTTGCTTTCAGATCTTGATGAATGTCAAACCAAACAACACAATTGTCAGTTTCTCTGTGTCAACACCCTTGGAGGCTTCACATGCAAATGTCCACCTGGTTTCACACAACATCACACAGCTTGTATTGGTAAGAAAAACACTTGTTTTCTTTCTTAAGCTTTTCTGTAGGAACAACATTCCCAGCTATCTGTTGTGCTCTTTATGAAGTGCAATAGTGTCAAGAGTGCAGAAAACAGATTTTGAAAAGCAGCAATTACAGCAAAAGAAAAAATTAGTCTATCCAGTCTGTCCACTGTTTCTATTTTCTTGGTTAGTAGAGTTATACATATTTAATACATGTTATTATGTTCTAAGTATAACCACATGAAGACAGAAGGGTGAATTATTAAAATCTCATTTAAAATGTAGTTAACCAAAACCAGATTGCATTTTCTTTTTTTAGGAGATATAGATATCTTTAGATCTTAAGCATATGTATAAATCTCGCCAACTGAAACTGATTTAGTTCAGCTAACACAGAAGGGCAGCATTTTTCCAGTATCGGCAATTACATGCCTACTCTTCCACACTCATATCACAAGTGAACTAACTCTAGCGCTTCCAATTTTTTAATTACTCATAGCTCTGCATGAGTCTTCAGTTCATCTGGCATTTAAAAATGAAAAGCTACGAAATAAAATGTTGCACTGCTGTGGATTTTATTTTTATGCTATATGAATGTGTCTAACATCATGCCAGAAGGTAAACCAGCCTTCTCTCTCCTTTGTCTTTTGAAGATAACAATGAATGTGGTTCTCATCCATCACTGTGTGGATCAAAAGGAATTTGCCAAAACACTCCCGGAAGTTTTACCTGTGAATGTCAAAGGGGGTTTTCTCTGGATTCTACTGGATTAAACTGTGAAGGTAACTAGGAACAATCAGATTTTTTTTATGGTGCAAATCCTTACCTCAGTTTCTAATGAACCATTCACTGTTAAAGACGGAGAGAACAGAGCACCAGCCATCATAAAAGTAATTACAAAAAGAAATTGTAAAGTATTAGACTAATTGTAAGTATAACGAAAGCATATGCAAGAATGTACTGCCTCAAATAGCTTTTACAGAAGTTAGGTTAAAAAAGTGAGTGTCTAGTTGAACTCTTCAACGGTTGTGTTCAGACTGCCATTTCAGCTTCACATAGATGTATGCATCTTAAAGTCTCGTAGTTGTGGGGCTTTTTTACATTTATATCTTCATATGTCTGAACAGAATCTCTACAATTTTCATTATGGCTAATTTTAATTGTCCACCTGAGGGTGGACTAAGATTAGATTCTAAATTCTGTACTTCATTCTCCCACCGCAGAGTTACACACTGAGAAGGCCAATTCACTGCATTCAGAAAGATAATTAATAAATTTAAAGTGCAAGTTATATTGATGAGCTTTCTCTGTTGGCTTAAGGGGAAACCTCAGTCAGGAAATCTCTGTTTGAGAGACTTCTCAGTGGGCCTCAGGTACTGAGCAAAGAAGAAGAAGAAGATAAAAGGCTGTACAAGGCCACCTGGCTGCTGAGAATTAAAAGTGCAAGAGTGTACATGAAGAAATTTATGACCTCTCAAAATACCAACAACTCTGACAGAGCATTTAAAACAGGAATTGCTATTTAGAGCCTATTTCTAGAACAGCAGTCCAGAATATATGCAGCTAGAAGTTTTACTAAGATTTATCTCCGGTCAGTTTACTTTGTTCTCATAAAGTGCATATGTCCTGGTGTGCCTGTAAAACAAAGAATTATTTTTTTTTTATTTTCTACTAGACTTGCAAACTGTACCTTAAAAATAAGGTTGCTTACAATATCTCTTCCTATAGCAGATACAATTTAAGGTGTCTGAGTTTAGAATTCAGAGGGTGGGATGGTTGTGGCTGTCTCCTTTTATTAACACTTGTCTCAGAGACTTTTTATGTGGCCTTTTATTTTCAATTGCAAACACATCAAAATTTGACATTCAAACACTACGATATGTTTCAGGAAACTGAAACCTTTTCCCTAATTGATTGGTTTAAAACTGAAATTACAAATCCCCTCAAATTCTAAGCATTGCATTAAAGCAACAGCATGTCGGATTACGAGGAATAGTATTTATTTTCCAAATTTGAGTACTGAAAAGGCTCAAGAGTCCAGTCAACTGAACATTGGTTGACTTCAAGGCTTTCCGGAAGAACAACCTGCATGGTCCTTCTGTCTTACAACAGTGCTTATCTGTCATAAGTCATAGAACCACAAAATGGCTTGAATTGGGAAGGACCTTAAAGCCCATCTCATTCCACCCCTGCCATGGCAGGGACCCCTCCCACTGTCCCAGCTGCTCCCAGCCCCAGTGTCCAGCCTGGCCTTGGGCACTGCCAGGGATCCAGGGGCAGCCACAGCTGCTCTGGGCACCCCGTGCCAGGGCTGCCCACCCTCACAGGAACAATTCCTGCCCAAAATCCCACCCAGCCCTGCCCTGTGGCACCGGGAGCCATTCCCCGGGTGCTGGCCCCGCAGCCCTTGGCCATTGTCCGTGTTTCCTGCAGCCCCTTTGGGCCCCGCGAGGCCCCCTGAGCTCGGCCCAAAGCTTCTCCCTTGTGGGCTGGACAATGGCAGCCGTGGCAGCCTTTCCTTCCGACAGAGCTGCTCCCCGCTGTGCCCGTGCCGGAGCTCCTGTGGCCTGGCTGCGGCAGCTCCAGCTCCTCGCTGTGCCGGGCCCAGGGCTGGGGCAGCTCTGCAGGTGGCTCTGGGCCGAGCGGGGGCACGGGGGCAGAATCCCCCTGCCCTGCTGCCCCCCGTGGGGCTCAGCCCAGCACAGATTTGGCTTCTTGGGCTGCCTGAGCACGTGGCTGGGTCATAACAAACTTCTGATCCACTAGTGTTTGGCAGTGAGTGTAGTCCTGTCTCATGCTCTGCTTCCCTCCTGAATGCACAGACGTGGATGAATGCGATGGAAACCACAGGTGCCAGCATGGCTGTCAGAACATCCTGGGTGGATACAGGTGTGGGTGCCCACAAGGATTTATCCAGCACTACCAGTGGAATCAGTGCGTTGGTAAGGAAACAAATATCACAGAATGCATTTAAACAGCAAATGTGTCAGAGTGTTTTTAGGGGCAGCATGATGCAAGAGCAAGAATGAGCAGAACAGAGCTTGTGCAAACAAAAATCTTATTTATCTGTCTGTCACTCCTTCCATACACTTACTACTCCCAACATAAATCAATGACAGGAGGTAACAAGAAAACACACTCAGCCTTTTGAAACTCACTGTGACAATTAGCTTTCCTAGAGAGGTCTAAATTCTGACCTCTTGTCTGTGAAAAATCCGCGTCACTAAATGTTCATTGAATTCCTGAAAGTATCAATGTAAATACCTCTGCTGAGGAAAAAAGCGTTAAAAAAACATAAAAACCATTAGCAACCTAAGAATTCTACAGAATAGCATCTAAAGCAAATGGTGAGGAAAAAAAATTAACAAAACCAGTAATGATTTCCTATTTCCAAAATACAGTCTAAGGCCAGCATTAGTTCTTTGTGCAAGAAATGCACAATTAGGAAGCTCAGGAATTCTGTTTAGATTTAGCTCATTCAATCCATCACTTTTTTCTGTGGTTCATGAACTAAACTACACAACATACAGAACTAAATGTGGGATTTTCTTTTTTTAATAAAAGTCAATACACCCAGAAACAATGTCTTCCAGTGCTGGTCACAAAGACCAATACAAAATATTTACAGTTTCAGGTTCACTTTCATGTTTTTGTCAATGGTATCATAATCACAGCATGACTGTGAGCAGTGCAATACATTTAATTTAGGCTGATTTTACTGTCCTGATTTGATTTGATACATAAAAATTAGTTTATTCTACCCATTTTAACCTTAAGTAGCACAGCAGCCAGTTTTTATGAAGTCCCAATCACTATGATCACACCTGCCTTAATACTGCTCTTCAGCAAAGAAAGCAAAGACTGGGGTGAGAGTGACAGAACCCACAATGAACAGATCCCACAAAACCCCAAACAAGACTAAGTTCTGTAAATTACAATCCTTGAAAGAATCTCCCTCCAAGTGACTGCAGGAGAGAATGGCAAAGCATTCATGAGTGGTCTTGCTGAGGAAAACTGAGGTGAGGAAAACTTGGTGAGGAAAACCTACAGGTTTTAGAGAAATACCTTGGTTAGAGAAATAAAATAACCATGCATGACTTTCCATACCACAACCTCCCCTTTTCTTTTTTTTTCCTGAAACCAAATCAAGTCACACTGACTGGAGGTGTCATGTTCTCTACATTTTAACACCCACAAGTGAAGATGATACTCCTTCTCTCTTTCAGAAACCATTATGGGATGATGAGGTCAAAGACATAGCAGAACAGATGTTAGCTGCATCATGCTGGCCTGTTGTCTCTCAGACTAGAAAACACCATTTTTGTGTTTGCTTACCAGATGAAAACGAATGCTCCAACCCTCACACGTGTGGTTCTGCTTCTTGCTACAACACCCTGGGCAGTTACAGATGTGTCTGCCCATCCGGGTTCTCCTATGACCAGTTCTCCCATGCCTGCCACGATGTGAATGAGTGCTCCTCTGCCAAGAACCCCTGCAGTTACGGTTGCTCCAACACTGAGGGTGGTTATCTCTGTGGCTGCCCACCTGGCTATTACAGAGTTGGACAAGGGTGAGTTTCTCTACATAGCCATTCACCAGAGATACATTCATAAGGTGCAAATGAAGGACAAAGCTGCTAATTCATTTCTAGTTTTGCGCAAAATATCCAGAAACTAGAAAAAAATAGAATGTATGTACATGCAAAATGACATTAATTTTAAATGTAGCATATAAATAACATTAAACAGTGAGTTCTGCTTTCTCCCCCAGTATCAGCACATGAACTCCTTCGCAGACTTATTCAGTGGGGATTGATAATGCATAAGAATAGATACCACATGTACTGAGATAATTAAAGAGTTTAATTATCGCTGATCAATCCGGAACATTAAACACAAATTAGCATTGTTCTGGTACAGAAAAATGGGTAAATCCTCTAGTCCCCAAACTTCAGGGCAGGCTGGCTTTGTTCAGTTTCTCTGTAGAACTTGTAAATGAAAATTAGATCAGGCTGAAAGCCTTCAGCTAGCGTTTGCATTTTCCTCAGTAAGCCATTCTAGTGTGAAGGAAATTGATGCACAGCCCTCCTGCTGAGGAAAGGGCAAGGAAGGGGACACAGACACTGTGGCACGGATTAGACACACCCCATTTAACAGGGATAGCTCATAAAGACTGCAAGGAGCGACTAAAACATGTTTTCATTCCACAGACACTGTGTCTCAGGGATGGGATTTACCAAAAGCCAGTACCTGCCACTCGATGGAGATGCTGATAAAGAGAATGCTTTGTCCCCTGAAGTGTGTTACGAGTGCAAAATCAATGGGTACTCCAAAAAAGACAGCAGGAAGAAGAGGAGTGCTAACACTGTATGTACCAGGGTAAAAAAGACTGTAATGTTTTCAGAGGTGCAACACCAATAGTAAATGGAAGGAATCTTTTAAACAGGCCACATTCAATGGTGAAAATCTCTTTTCTCCCCCTACCTCACCTAGGTCCTGCTGGCAGTAGTAATTTGACAACAAGAAACACATCAACAACTGTGAAAGGATGAAGTTTTTAAAGCTTGCAAACATTCCTCTGTAGTATGGGATGTGGTCTAGCTCCTCAGAGTACATTCAGGGGAATAATTTTCCTTTAAACACAGAGATCTGGGAAACTGGACGTGTCTTCAGCATGTTCTGCTGCCAGGAGGAGGCTGGACAGCATTTATGGTCTGGGACAGCTAAAAAGATCTCCTTGCAGAAGATCAGTTTACTCTTGGTGTCTGTTCCATAGTTGCTCGTAGAAGTGGGGGTTTAGACCTGGTTGATGGAAGTCCAATATTTACAGAATTGGTAAAGGGCTTAGAGAATTACACTTCAGATTTAATTTTTTTCTTGCTGCATTTTGTGGGATTATAAGGGTGAGTTACAGGATCTCATATCTAGTTTGTAATTGTTACATCTTGTTATTACAATATCTTACATCTTTGTTACATTTTTAAATACCATTCACCTCATCAATTTCTAGAACTTTTCTAGGCAGTAAAAGTGACTTCCATATAAACTATGTGAAAAAAGAAATACTTTTTAATCACTGTTGTCATCCATGGAGTTTAGGTATTTAAAATACTACATTACTTGCTCCTGTCCAAAAATTTTCCTTATTTTCACTATGCTTTTTTAGTTGCATTACATACTGGTACAGTATGGAATTTTCAGACAGGGTTTCAGGGAATTTCCATGCAGTCTAGTGAAATACATTTCACTATTGTTTCTGTTGGTTCTAAGAACATTAGAACCTTTGTGTGTAAACATAAGTTTCTCCTTGTGGTGGTGCATTCCCCCCTCCTCCTTTCCAGGCTGCAGTGTGATCGGAGAAATCCTCGTTAGGCTTCATTAGGCCTTGAAAATTAAATCTGGCTTTGGCTGATACCCTAATGATCTTTTAAGTGATCTCAAACACTTTCTCGTAACACTCTTCTAGGTGGCCTCTTAGCAAGCATGGAGTTAAACAGGTTCTCAAAATAATCTGAGGTCAGAACCTCCTGTTCATTATCCTTGTCCTTTGTTTGAGGCCTTTCAGATCTACAGGATGTGTTGTAAGGAATTGAGGCAGAGACTGTTAATTTATCCTGATTATTCCTGTCTCTCTCCTCCAGCAGGAGCAGATGAGCTGGGGCAGCCTGGACACGGTGAGTCCCCTGAAGGTGAGAGTGGCCATGTCCAGGCTGGGCGGGCGGGAGCCCATCCTGGAGCTGCTGCCGGCCCTCAGGCGCCGCGTGCGCTATGTCCTGTCCCGCGGCGGCGAGCGTGGAACCTTCCAGATGCGACAGAGGGACGGCGCCAGCCGCTTGCATGCTGTGAGGGGCAGGGCAGCACCTGGACTGCATGCCCTGCACATCACCAGCGTGCTCCTGCGTGAGGAGAAGGAGATGGAGCAGCTGGAGAGCCACCATGGGAACAGCCACCTCCGAGGGGAGCTTGGGGAGGGGGAGGCCCTCAGCATGAGGCTGTGGGTGCAGCTTTATTAGCCCTGGTGCTGTTTCTTCAGCCGCTTCTGCTGTGTCCACACACCTGAGAACGTCTGCTTCTCAAAGTGAATCTGCTTTGGAAAAGTGTACTTTGGGGAGAGGAAGGCAAAGGGGAAGGGCCCTTCCTGCCAAGACTGCAGAGCTGCCCTTTCAGGAGGGTGACTTAAAACTCAGTCCACTGCCAAAACTTCTATTATAAGTGCGAATCATGGTTACTGTATTTTCTATATAATCTCGATTTAAAGTGTATCAAAAAAGCTAAAGTTGAAGAAGTCATCATATGGCACTAAATGGCAAAAAAATGTGAGCTATTTTTTTTCTGGTAGCAGTCTGTAACACTTTGGGTATTTTGCTATAATTCCTAATGGAAAAAGTTATAGAAGTTTATTTATTTTTAATGCAGTAATATATGAAGAAAATAACAAATTATGTAAACAAAAAGGGAAACTTGCTTTTTTTTCTTTAGTTTTATAAATTTGAGCTGTAACATTTTAGAGGTTCTTTCTCAGTCAAGAAAAAAAGTGAATTTGAAAGATGTTTTCCTTTCTACTTGTACCAGCATCCAAACAGTGTATAAGTAATTCTAAAATATATCAGAGCTATAAGATCATTGTAGTAGGATATTCTCAAATGGGATATTGTAAACTGTTCATATAGTAGGATATTCTAAAGTACTCTTGCAAATGATAACTAAGGAAAAAAGAAAGGGGGGGACAGGGAAAAGTCATAGAAGACAAGTATCACAATATCAGTCTCTGCAGAGATCACATTTCACAGCTGCTCACGAGGATTGTGTTCTGAATCACCCACAGCAAACAGGGGAAGAGGCACGAGCTCTGTAGCAAAATACATGGACTGTTTTTAATCCCCTCAGAACTGCAGAACCAAACTGTGCTGCCCTTCCCTCGGTGACCTCATGAGCCCACACAGGCAACCACACCTCACGCTCAGAAAGGGTACTCGACAAACGGGCATTAAATCCTGCAGGCAGCTGAAGGAAACGTCTCTCAGAAGAGAATGTTTCACTCTGTTTGGTGCTGGCTCGAAACCAAGGTGCATTTCCTGAGCCCTGAGTGCTGTGTAAGGACTGCCACACCTGCAGACTTAATTATTGTCGCACAGGTGAGGAAAGCTACGTATTTGAAGTTCATTTGCTAGAATCTCATTAATGCTGTAGTTATACATGCCTCATTTTATCATAGCTTGTTCTGTAAGAAAGATGATTGTACAGTGACTTGAGTTTTACTTTACTGATTTTTTTTTTCTTTTTACATTTTGTACTGTCATGTTTTAAGTGTATGTCACAATGGTACTTTCTGTGACAGCTGGTGCCTCTAACTGGCCATGCAACAATGTGAAAATATTCAAAGCACATCCAGGATTGTTCCAGTTGCATGTAGGTACTGACCAAAGACTATACCAAGTTAAACTCAGTGATTTTTCTTCTCTTTTATTGAGTTTGGGGATTTTGAAAAGAGATGTTTTAAGAAAAAAATTTTGTCTTGAACATTTGTATCAGTACGACAATACTTTTCTTGCAATAAAGCTTATTTTGGGTTATTTTTTGTCCTTTTTTTCCATTCAGAGTTTAACTGGTGATTGATTTAAAGCAATAGCCAGTACTGGGGTCTGGAACGACATTTATGTGACATTACTTTCAGATATAGTTGTGCAAGTTGTAGTAGGATTCAAAGGTGCTTCTGGGTAAAATGACTGACATTTACTGAAATAAAGAGACCTCTCGGGGTCTGATAATAATGGACAGCACTGACTTTAAGGCTTAACAACCGTAATAGGTGGATGTAGAAGAAGGCTTCTCTCACTCCAAAATGAGAGTTTTCCAGGAAACACTGCCAGAAACGCCATCAGACTGCAGAGCGGTCACAGAGCGGAGCACTTTGTCTTTGGCTGACAGACTGTCAGGAGAGAAAGTAGCAGCAGCACTCACCCATGGCTTCGCTGAGGCTATAAATTCCAGAGGATCTTATTGGCAGGGATTATTTACATATGCTGTGCACACTTGTCAGATTGCTGTAGCTGTTTTTTTAAAAATAAATTGTCATCAGATAACGCCTACATTGACTAATTACACAGCAAGAACAAGGTACAAAAAAGTCTTACCTCTTGTAGAAAGACAATGTTATCATCCACCATCGTAAATTGCACAAGGCAGTTATCCTCAGTCCCAGAAAGAAGTCACTCCAACCTTCAAATCCAGATGAAAAAATGCAGAATAGAATAGAATTAAAGAAAAAAAATTCCAAAGAAGAAATCTAAAACCTCTTTGCAATCCAGTCTGTCCCAGTGTATATTTCTATACCCATTTCTCTGAATTCTATGTTTTTGCAGCTTCTACTCTTTTAATGAGAAACATTTGATGAGAAAGCTGACTGCACATGCACAGACCAGGAAGTGCCCCAGGAAATTACAGAGCCCCCCAAGTCTGTTGCTAAAAGTAAAATGGAAAATCTTGCTATTTAAGACAGCCTGCAGTACCTCATAGCAACTAAAAGCAAGATTTTAGTGACTAATTGTAAGACCTAAAGTAGGCCTAGGCAGCAAGGATTTTAGTTATAACTGTCCATACTGGGTAATACAGGCACAGCTTTGATTAAAATCTTTTAGTCTAATCATCATCATAAATTTAAAAAATAATTATTTGTATTGCTGGCATAAATGTGTCTGGTTTGCCACCTTTAATCCCACAGGACAAAGTTGTATAAAAGTCTCACTTAGGCCCATACAATCCTTTATGCATAAACTGTTGGCATAGGCAGTCAGCATTCCAGAAAGGGCTGTGGGATTCTGACGTGGGATTTTATTTCACTGACTTGGGATCAGTAGTCGCAGTTTGAAATCTATGAATGAGGACAGCTGAACCCACAGAAGAACCCAGGAGTGGCAAAGCACTGCAAGACCAAATACGGCAAAAATCTCACTGCTCTGAATGTGTTTCTTAATTCTTCCCATGTGTAATAAATTAGGCTTATACACCTAAACTAAACTGAAGCTGCAGAACATGCACGCCTTAAATCCGAGGAAAGGGCTGGGTTTATCACCTTTCTGAGGAGGTGAATATTCACAGTCTTAAAGCAGGAACTAATGAAAATGTGAGAGGGAAAAGCTACATTTCATATCTGAGATAAAACCCTTGGTCCTGTTGTGACTGCTCATGTTTGACACCAAATTGCTGTGGCAGAGATAGGAAATCAAGAGTTCTGTGCTTGCACAGAGTTACAGAACTTGTGGAGGAGGTAGTTTCTCACACAAGGTTCCAAGAGGCCAACAACGTCAACATGGGTGGTCACAGAGAGCTCTGACAGGAGCGTTTGGGCACGGTTTTAGCGCCAGCTGAAACCTCCCAAGGCCTCCTCCCTGCCTGGGCTGGTCAAAAAGGAGGTTGTTACCCAAATCCTATGGAAATATCAGGAAAAATACGACCCTCTCTAACACTGTCTTTTTTGTGCTAGCAAGCCAGGCATGGCTTTATTCTTGGCCAGGGTTTGTGAGCGTGGTTGTTGGATTTTCAGCCCCCACACTGAAGCCAATGCAAAGCTTTTTCACTCCTTTATACATTTTTTGCAAACAATGAAATTATTGTTGGTTCCAAACTACATAATGCTCTTCATTAATTAGTGCTCTTTCCTCTGTTGGATATTGTTTTTTCACTCCTCATGCTCATTTGGCCCACATTTTTAGTGCTTTTATCATTTTTTTTCTCAGACAGGGAGTCACCAACCTTCCAGGCCTTCATCTCCTCTGCATCCTCTGGTTACTACAACATCCTTGAAGTGCTATGAATTTAGGATCCCAGATGTCCAGTCTTAACTCCCTTTGGCTTTGTTTATTGAAGCTTGTCAGGGTTAGTTTTAGCAAAATTAAGTTTTCAGTGATTTAATGATCAAAAGAACAATGAGATAATTTTCTGTGAAGATACCTAACTAGTGCTAGCTAGAAGTAGTCTCTGCTTATAATTAATTAAAGCAATTAATTAAAAATTTGTTAGGAAATTTATAGCATTGCCATTCGTACTTGTGGCCAAAACAGACCTCCAGACACAAAGAATGCCATCAGGAGCAGCTCCTGGTCTGCCATCCCTTTGATGCCTCAAAAAGCACCTGTTACACAAGCAGGTGTTTTTTTGGTAGATTTTAAAATCCTGTGACCAAAGATGTTTTTACGTAAAGTAAATATGCAACACTTCCTGCAGTTTTGTCAATTCTGCTACTTCTATATTGCTCATATACTTAGGGAAATATCTGGTATTTCTATGCTTCAACCTCTAGCATTTCCTGAACAATGTAGACTGAAAAACCTGTGTCGGTTGCCACTAAGACTTGCCCCTTAGCAAGATTACTAAGAAGCTGCCAAAAAAAATAACATCCAAAACCAAAGCAACACAAATATGCCCCATGGCTAGACAGACCCTCCCTCATCTCTGCAATGAAGAGAACTGATAAATTACTGTCACGGCTACACCTGAATTCTGGAAATACTTGGAATTTTAGGCCAGATCACCAAACTCACAGCTGAAAATGAGCTGCATTCCCAAGGCCTGGCTTGTGGTTTTTAATGCAAAGAATAGATATGCATTCAAGAAAACAGAGTCTGACCCCCAGTTCACTTATTTAGCAACAAGAATTCTTTATGTACCTAAGTGAGGGAAATACGAGGGCCTCTCTGAGTTCTCTAGAACAATTTTCTTACCGTCAGGCCTTGCTGTTATGTGGAGAGAGCCCCACATAGGATGGAAAGGGGGAATATCAAATAACCATTTGACCATAACATTCAGATGAGCATTCAATTTTTTTGTAAGGTAAAAGTCAGCACACAGAGCAACCATAACACCCAAAGGCACAAATTTCTTTGTTCTGTCCACTCCAGAAAAGTCATCCAGCAGAAGGCTGAAAGGAACTGACTAAAAACTTACAAATTCAACAGAAACCCTGCCAAGGCTAAAAGGTAGTTGAACTGTTCTCCCCAAATCAAATTACATCTCTGTAAGCCATGAATTTCCTAAAGATCAGAAAGAAAAGCTGTTTTGAGCATGTGACATAGACATTTGAGAAGAACTGCTCCCACACAACACTGACAGGCACAAACAGCCCGAGTCAGGTGTAAACATTTAACATCATCAAGGAGAAGCTGTGTGGTACAAATATGACACATCTGGTGTGCTGTAATTGGGTAGGAAGCTTAGATCATAATTTTGTGCACTTTTTTTTTTTACCTGGGTGTAAGCACAACACTAGAGAAGCAATGTCAAGAAGCAGTCAGATCTGAGACAAAATTCTGAGACAAAATGTGTCAAAATCCAGCATTTCCTCTCTCTTCAGGTTTAAAATGGGCTTTTAAATTTGTATAGACTTCGTGTTTTATGCTCAATTTCTTAAAATTAAGCTTAGAATGCCAGTCCCAGCCTCCTGCTATTGAATCCTTCACATCCAAGCTGTTCTCATTTCCAGGCCCTAGTTTTAGGGATAAGCAAAATCTTCAGGACCAGAATGAAGTCTCCAATCCCACACCATCTGAGTTCCTTTTCACAGGATCACAGAGTTCCTTTTCCTCCTCATCTAAATTACTCATAAATTATCCAAACACTAGCTTAACAATTTCTATGTCACAATTTCACATTATTTTTTTTTATACTGTAAAATGACAGCCAGTGATTGTCTGGATGCCTTTTTTTTCATGGCATTGTTTCAAACACACAGATGGGAAACTGAAAACCCATAGTTAAGAATCAAGATTCAGCTTGAAATGCCTATGGTTAAATCTGTCAAGTGTCTCACAGAGCTTAGATAACACAAATTAATATTAAAAAAACCACAACCCAGTTACAGTATTTTTAGGGCCAAACTTGCTGCTGAGACACCTCAGCTCTCTGTCCTTCAATCTTGATCAGTAAGACAGTTCTGCCAGCAGCAGCCGCACCTCTGGAAAATGCAGTGTGTTTCTCCACAGGCCTCTGAAATTTGTAGAAAAATCTTTTTCCGAATCATTAATTGAATCCTTGGACACACACAGCATTTTAGGCCTTTTTTTTTATTTCAGCGTGCCTAAAAGTGAAATCCTTACATTATGTACTATTTTCACATAGACCAAGCACAGGCTGATGGTCTCAAACAGCTGTTCTTGAATTAGAGCTGATGGGATGGCTCCTGGTGTAGCTCATCTCTATTAACATCATTCCATGGAAAATACCAAGTATACTAGACATGCCTTTAATTAAGCGATTGAAATGCCTCCTCTTTCTTATCACATGATGCAAAGAAATGCTGTCTCTTAGAGTTCTAGAGAATAATGAAATCCACCCTGTCCCAAAACAGCTGTTTTTTTGGCTAAAAAACAGCAGCTGTCGGGGAATCCAGTTTCGAAGCCAAGATGGAAGCAGATGATGTGACTGTTTGAAAATAAACTTCATTGTTACAAGCAACACAGATGTAACTTTTACAAATGCACACACACTCTTCAAAATAGGAGAGTTTGTGGAATATGGAGCTGATCACAGATGAATCTTTTTTCTCCTGCTGGATGAGCTGAGTAGCACCCAGCACTTCCTCAGCCCAAAACTCCTTTGCCATGGGAAGGAGCCACACTTGCCCCAGGCAGCACAGGGCAGAACAAGATTAAATGGCTTGAGATGGCTCCTGTGCTTGTGTTTGACATCATGGGTGCTCCTCTGTGTCCCCCAGCCTCCTCCAGGGAAGAAGAAGAAAACTGAGCTTCCCTTCCTCAGTTCCTAAGGAAAGTACAGTCCAGAAGAAAGGGCCCAAGGAAAACAAACCACAGCAACCAAACCTTGAATGGAGCGCCAGCAAAGAAAATTCTTGAAAAACTCTTGTTTCCTCAAAGTTACGTTTAACACCCATGAAAACATTGCTGCTAACAAGAGAACAAAAAGTAAAAAAGAACACCCAGCAAGAGACAACATGAAAAAGGCATAAAATATGGATACAACTTGGCATGGTCAATAAACAAACACAAACAAAGAAAACTGCCCTTTGTAGGAAGCAGTGGTTTTTAATGTTTCTGAAGTTCCAAGATGAACACAGACAGAATATGGGGTCATATCTATTTATCTACAGAACAAGCAAAAATGTTACAATCACAGTGCCTTCTCTATTGTCCAGAAAATACTTTCCAAAATGAGTAAAATCCAAATTTCTTCTATACAAGAGAAGACACCGCCCTTAATTGTCAAGTTCTTTGTCTCCAGACTAAATACTAAAAGTATTCATGTATCATATAAATACATTCTTTTGTGAAATAACTGCCACCTTCCTAAGAAAGCTCCTCAGATTTGCTTTTGTTCAGTGTTGCTACTTAATTAAAGAAAAAAACCACTGCTTTTCTTAACTTTTCGCTTTCAGCCATGCAATCACGTACAAAGAATTGTACATTCAAGTGTAGAATGCAGTCTGCACCAAACAAACTGGTTATGGAGGCAACCAAGAACAAATACTCTAAAGGGACCCCAAGAAACACCAAGATTTGTTAAAAATCGAGAGGAAGCAGAATATAGACTATGGTCCACACAAGCTGTCGAAACCCTAAATTTTCAGTGATCATATATCAAGCACCATAACTGAATGGTTTGTATTGAAAAAAAACAGAAAAATAAGAAAAACAGTAAGGAAAAAAAAAGGCAAAGTACTTTATGCCCTTCCACAGTACAAAGTGCTTAAAAAAAAAAATTTAGTGTGCGCAGAAAGATACACCCTCCTTGTCCTGCTGTGTACTTCCTTACCACATGTTTGATGTCCTCTCCAAAGCAGAACTCAGAACCACAGGATCTCATTCACAGGGATTCATCTTCTGCCAGCTCACTCCACCAGATCATTTCACAGCTACTCTTGTGGCAGACACATAAGTTTCATGATTCTCAGCTCCTGAGCACAGACCTGAGATGCCTCCAGCATTTTTACAGGTGACTTTCCTCTATTCCTTCCTGTTCTGACAAGAGCATTTGAGTGCTGCAGAACACACCTGAAATGTGTGTCCTCCCACAGGTCAGAGGACCAGGTGAGAGAGTGAATAAATTCCTCCTACATCTCTTAAGAAAGGAATATTTCTGTTTCTCAAAACAAACAAGCAGGCAACCTCCTAGAAAACTGCAGCCTATCCCCCAGTAACTGCTCAGACGTGGCTCACCTGGAGGACAAACAGCACCAATTTCCAAAACCTGACAGACAGTGTAACCTTACCAGCCTCATTTTTACTGAAACCCCCATGAAAATCTGAAACCTCAGGAGGAACACTGTTATTCCTTCAAGCTCCACATACCACAGGCCAGTTTAAAAAGTCTGTTCATATATTACAGTGAAGCCAGTGAAACTACACATCTTTTCCTGCTTTTGTCTAGATTTGGGAAGTATCTTCCCTTATGTTCAGGGACTGAAGGAACAAGCTGGTTTGTGTGTTTGATTTTTCTTTATCAGAAACAATTATTTATCTCAGGAATGCTTTAAAGTAGATTACAAAGAGCAATTTCAAAGTGTTATTTTAAAGAAATTACAAAAATATTATTGTAGGTATTTCCCATTCAAAGGAAACTATTATTGTTATTCACAGCAAAACGCAAAAAAAAAAAATAAATAAAAATCAGAATTCCAAATCTACAAGTTCTTTCCTGGGATAAAAGCTGCCATGGAAAATATGGTTAATTACTATCAGAACAAGGACAAAGCTACCAGCTCAGAGCTTACTGACCTTTATTTAGAGAGTAACTACATATAGCCAAAGCTACAGCAGGAGAAGATGGGTTTTATTCTAACCTTGTTTAATCCTGGTAAAGTGAAAATTTCTCAATTGTGATGCATTTGGAATGATGGCACATGGATGCATTTGCAAAGACAGGCTCAAAACCACTAATTAATGCTGGAATATTTCCTGTCCAGGGCAGAATGACTGATGGGTTTGAGGGTTGGCCACCAGGATGGAAAAAGTGAGATCTGTCTTCTGGCTAGAGGGGAAATAGTAACCATGCACTTCCAAGCCTCAGCTCAGAATCAAACCTCATTTTTCTAGATCCTTACAAACATGGCAAGAACTTAAAAGCTACCCGCAAGCCCTGCAATACAATGAAAATAAAAATACCGTGAATAAAGAGTCCTCAGTAAGATTTGTCATGTGTTTGCCAAAGGCTGAACTTTCCTCATAAATCCTGCCATGCCTGAGTTACTACTATTACTGTTTGAAGGATACAGAAAGGTTGTAATGAGAACAAATACTCTTAATGATGCTCCATAAAATGAAATCTGTATGAGGTTAGCCAAAATCCCACGTGGAAGCCCACACTAGTGTGTGGTTAGCCTTGATTTCACCTGTTAATTCTGCAAATAGCTGTCCCTGGTTGACTGCAGAGTGCTGTTTGCTCCTCTTGGCAGTCACTGTGCTTTGACCTGCCATGGTTTCCTAGTGATTAAATTACAAGACTGACTTCTGTGCTGATATTTTTGTACCTTATCAAACGGGTTTGATCCAATTTTTTCCTCAGCACTGCTACCCATGAGGGAGGAGTTGCATTAAATTGCCCCCAGGGTTTACAAAACACACAGACTAACACTGGATTTTGTGGCACATTCTTTTGCACAGGTATCCCACCTGTAATTTTATGTAATGCTACACTAAATGTTGTTGTATGCAATTGGTAACAGCAGTACAATGGAGCTGTTCAAGAGTCCCCTATAATTTACAATGCTGTGGTTAAACCATCCAGCCAGACATCTTGCTCTGAAAAAAATGAGTAACCTCACAGGGCCAGGAGTGAGGATATTTTAAGGCTAATGCCAGCTCTTTAATTTTCAGCCAGATCCTGTGGAAATACTTTGCTCGTGACTGGCTCTGTGTTACCATCTGTTTTGCATAGACAAATTTAATTGCAGAGATGTTCCAAGATATAGTAGCTGTAAAACTGCTCAACAGTGTTGAAGTTATTTTCAAGCTAAATTAACTTGAAAATGTGTCTAGTGCTACACAAGTCCATTTCCTTCAGTACTTTAAACAGCCAGTACCTGAATATTTCAGGATGACACAAACCATTTTCTTTTGTCCTGCTCCCATCTTTGCAGTTGGAAGCGGCAGACAGTTTTCCTGTTATTTATGAAGTAGAATGCCTTATTGGAATGTCACAGATCACTCTGAAACCAGATAGGACATGCCAGTATGTTCTAAAATCTCTGCTCTTTCTGCCTCAGCATTCTCCTTCTGCTCCCTAAGATTTCCACAGCTGCAAAGAGCCACAGAGAAAAGCAAGCATCACCCAACATGTTATGAAATGGTTACTTGAACTCACCAGGCAACTTCTGCTTGAAGGTTCCTGCATCTCTTTGGAGCAAAACCTGAGTATTTTTCCCACAGGGCCCCTCAGAATTAATATTAAACTCTTCACCAATCCAGTCAAAATTATTTAAAAAAACTATGGAAAACCATGTTATTATGCTGATATTTGTTGTTTATTCAAAGTACTAAAAGTCATTTAGTGAATGAAACCAATGCAACAGTGCAGGAAGCCAGCATTTGACAGTGCAGCCTCAGGCATTTCATGAAATGCTGAGAAGCAGTGGTGCCACCTGGTGATACTATTTTAGCTGGAACTCCTAGAAACTACAGGAATAGGATTTCCCTCACTAAACATGATGTTCTGATAGCAGGAGTTTTATTATGATCTGAGGGGCTACCAAGGGCTGTACCTGGACATGGGACCTCATGCTGGAGTTTTTTTTTTGGCTACAGCTCAGCAGGGTCAGTTTTCCCCAGATCCTAGGGAGCAGGATTGTGAGGCAAAACTCTCAGAGGCGAGGATTAGCTCAGTGCCATTAGATTGCTGTCAACAGGGGTGAGGGGGCTTTGAGGGCCACAATACAGGCTGGTTTACTTTTATTTTTACATCAGTATTAGCCTGACACTTCCCTGCAGGCCTTTGCTCTCTGTAGATTGGCTCACTCCTGAGAGATCTTTAGAGGAAGATGTGTTAAGATGTTTAATTTAACATGGTCTGATAGTTTAAATCCTGAAGGATTCCCTTCCACTGCTCCCTGTTGTGTTGTGAGGTGCATTTAAAGCTGGTTGTGCAGGCAGGGTGGCAGAGGGCAGGGTGAGGAGAGGGCTCCTGGAGATGGAAAGCCATTTTCTGGAAAAGACTGCAGCAGATCACAGGAGAGACAAAGAAACTGCTCAGGTTCCTTTTTGCTGCTCTCAGTTCAGTAAGGACAGAGCTGTACGTAGTCAGCACTGGCTGGCCTTGGTAACTTCTGTTCATGAGCTGTAGGCAAATCCGGAGGAGACTGGAGGATGGAGCAGAGTCTGTCAGCACCAGATGCACCTCTGGGCATAGGAAGCCTCCCGCACTTCAAGAAAAACATCTTTCCCTGCTGCTGTTTGCAGAATGTGCATTCTACTGCTTCACCATTTCCTCCTTCCATGTTAACACCAAAGCTTTGGCCCAGCTTGTGCCTCCCTCTATGCTGAACACAGGCAGGGGCCTCCATCAGCCTGACCCAGTTAACTCTGGCTTTGCACCACGCAAAGGCAGAAGAGCAGAAGGATTTCATGATGCACCACTTGCTGCCTGTGTGGTTGCAGCGACCTGAAGGCTGGCCCCACCCCAGCCAAACACAAACCAGGTTTTGGGATTTACAGAACCCCACAGGGGTCATGTGATAAATGTCACCAGACTGAAGAACAGGCACTGAGGTGAAGGGTGTCCCGCTTCCCTGTTCTAAAACAAAATCATAGCAGCCATTCTGTGCAGAGTGAGCCTTCATCGCTCTCTTGTAAAGTGATGGAATCAACCTTGATCAAATCTCATTTTTTACCTTCAAGCACATACTTGAGGTGAATAATGTACGAATTCAGCACAAGGTAATGTCATTATTCAGATGCACTTCTTCACACTGCTGCAAGCAAACAGGAGGATCTAGGAAAAGCTCCTACTAACCTTCTCTGCCTCTTCACAGAACAAACCAGGGTACAGCCAATGCCATGGGGGCTGACAGGGTGTTTTTAACAAGCTTTCCCTTCCCAGTGGCCTCCACACCTCACTCCCAGGATTTAAACATGACTATCAGACTATCAGTGGATATGCAGAAGAGCTCTGAATGAAGCCAAGATTAAATACCAAAACTGATGAGATTATGATTTTCAGTGTTCTGTAGGATTTTAATGACAGAGCTTACACTTTTTTAATGCTTTTAAACTTCAAATTTTCAGTACTTTTCAGTGGAGTGTGCTGAAGTTAGGGACAAACATGTCTTGCTTGCAAAGTAACTTTTCAGCAGCCTGAGAAGCTGTTTTTGCAACACATTTCATGTCCCAGTGGGGGCAAAATGAATTGGAAGATTTTCAGGTACCACCAATTGCAACTGAGACACACCAGGGGCTGAGGATGGGTCTGTGCTGTCTGGCAAGCCATGGCAAATTCTACAAAGTTAACTTCTTATGCAACGACTGCTGTTTCTAGACCTACTAGAGGCAAACATTCCTCCCCAAAAAACTATGGATTTGGTGAATTGCTTTAAGTTCCACTGGCCCTATGCAAATTCCACTACAAAGGTAATTATCAGATGGAAGCAATAAGCATATTCATGTCAGGAACCAAATTCAGCATTAACCTCTTGAATTAAGAACATTATTCCCTTCCCACCACCAAAAATAAAAGAAAAAAAAAAAAGGCCTTGTTAGACAAGAGAGTTGTATTGAATTAACTTCTTTTATTGCAGTGACATCCCCCTGGTACAAAGTATTAACTGCAATAATTACGTTAAAACATTAGAAAAGCATTTGTGTGGGACAGTTACAGTACAGTGTCAAATCTTACATCCTCAAACCAAGTGGGCCACAACCCACTAATGCTCAAATATTTTAAATTATTTTTAGTTATTTTTTTAAAATATGTAATGTCAGATAAAAAGCATATAAAAAGAATGTATGTAAGAAGAAACCTAAATACAAGTGAACAAATAAATAATTGATTTTCACCTGCTATCACTGTCTCTCTAAACCCATACAAAGGAACCTAATCTATAAGAAGGTATGAATTGCTATGTGTAAGTGATTTAATTTTCCATGTAATTAATGATGATTGGAACATAACTAAATTTGGCGTCAAAATCAAAGCAGGAGTTCGAGTGACTGCCACTAACTGACATCTGTTGCAGACAATTACCATTAACTGTTCAAATTTAAGTGAGCAAATAATCTTGGAACTTGCCCTCGTGCCTAGCATTAGTGGACTCCTGAGAGTGCATGTGAAAAGCATCCTACCGTATTTCACAGACATCACCTTAACTATCCCCATTATGCATATTTAGCTATACTTTATATAATTTTATACACATATATGCATGTATACACACANTGACCTTGACAACAGTGTACACTGCAGTGTATTTTTATCTTCAATCACAAGAAGCTGAAGCTCTACCTTGCCACACAATGATTATACTTTGTCCTTCAAAAGGAAGTTACATTTCAATTTGATCCTGTATTAAGAAAAAAAACACCAACAAAAACTAAAAATAAAAAAAAACACCAACAAAAACTAAAAATAAAAAAAAAACCAANCTCGTGCCTAGCATTAGTGGACTCCTGAGAGTGCATGTGAAAAGCATCCTACCGTATTTCACAGACATCACCTTAACTATCCCCATTATGCATATTTAGCTATACTTTATATAATTTTATACACATATATGCATGTATACACACACTTCATTTGGTTTCTGTGTTGTTACAGATCACAAGCAATGGTTTCCTGAATGGGCAAATAAACCTTTGTAAATAAGTGTACCTGTGCACATTTTGTTTTTGTTGTTTTTTTAAGATAGCAGCACTAAGTCCATGCCATACTGTCCATCTGCTCAAAACAATGTTACCCAGAAAACAAGGAGAAATGTGGCAATGATCCCATATGCACAATGTGACAACCTTATCCCCTACAAAACACCATAAAACCTGTGATATTTATGTTGGTAAGTTTGATCCACATCCCCCTCACTTGGAAGGGAACATCACCTTGACCCCACATTGTCTGTCTTGTCTTACAATGTTTTATCATAACAAGCTGGGTTCATGCTGGCATCAGTTATCTCACACTTAGCAGCAAGACATGCATGTATGTTTTTCTTAGAAGTTTTTCAAAAGTGAAATGATTCCACAGTCCCAAATCCAATTGACAGAAACAGNCATTTTCTGTGCATCCTTAAATGAAAGTCACTCATCCACTGGTAAACTGATCCAGTAGCATGTCCAATGCTAATATCAAAAGCTTGTGAAATGTTTTTAGGCAATCCTTTCTATTCAAAAAGTATTAGGAATTTAAAAAACAGTTCATATTACCAACCTTTATACAAAGGCTCAAGTGAAATTTCTTTTGCAGGTGTTCATAGTAGACTAAATTATGAAGTTTCCAAAATATACAACGAAAGGGCACACAAGACTGGCAGTTTCTTTATTGAACATAGAAAATGTATAAAGTAGGATGTATGGAATAGATCAAAATTGCTAGACAATCAATCCTGAGTAAATTCATTTTCTAAAAACTGAATGAATTGACCTAAAAACATCTCCCCTAAGAACTTAGTGGTCCTTTTAACCATTTGTTGAAAAATGTGAGAGAACTGCAGCTTTTACATTTCATACTGGATAGCACAATTCCACATAGTGTTTACTGTTTTCTGTTAGATAGCATCACATTGCTTTATTATCCCCATTCAAGCCTTAAGTCGAGTTTTATTTTAAAAATAAGTTGAAAGTGACACTAAAACGTAAGAGGCCAAGAACTAGGACAGGTCTTTGCTTTTGTTTTTCTTCCAATTTGTATTAAGATAAGAAGTCTCAGCCAGCAAGACGAGCTGATTTTACAGCAGAACTAAACCAAAAAATTAGCTGTCTCAGACTACTGCCAAAATAGTATCCTCACATTGTCAAATTTGAGAAAAAGAACCTTCTCTACAAGCAGAATTAGTTTTAACTGTTACAAAAAGTGACAGTAACATCAGGGATTGCTTTAGTTCAACTGACCTGCCTCAATTCTCACCTTTAAATCTAACAGATATAATAATAATTAAGAAAACCCCAAACAAACAAAAAAAAAAACCACCCCAACAAATAAAAAAACTTTCTGATGATGAAAAACATACAGTACTAAGAACTAATAGCTCAATGGAAGACTGAAAAGCAGCATTCATTTTTACTGTAATATGGAGTAGACTGAAAACTAAAGGAAGTCTGATCAAAACTCTTAGTTGAAGGCAGATTTTGACATTCTATATAAATTTACAAAATAGGATGTATGGGTGAGATTTGGTTAATTTCAGAAGGCACCTCAAGGCTAAAAGGCTTTTATAAATCTATAATCCTTTCATTGATCAAAAATACAACATTTTATTGCTGCTATTCAAATAGCAAACAAAAAGCTCATCTTGTTCTTCAGTCTAACAAGGAATCCTCCCCCATTAAGCAAGATTAAATTACAGAAAATATAGAATAAAACTGAAGATGTCACAACTTTAGAAATACAGTGACTTTCCTTGTGTGCTTTCAAGTCAGTGAAATAGTGAAAGAAGAGTCACTTTTTGCCTTTGTGATGTTAATGAACTCTAGACCACGGCAGCCACTCTCTCCTGGGCACTGCAGTACCGTTCCATCACAGCTGTGCCACGGGCAGCACTCTTAGGAGTAGAAGGTGAGGACACTCTGATGATTCCCACGGACAAGGAGGATTGGTGGCAGATCCTTGGAGAGAACTTCCAGCCAGGCCATGTACAGTGCACTGGAAACTGCCCCTTTCCGTGCCACTGGCAAGCTCCTGCAAGGCACAAGGGAAACAATTTTCACTAACGCAGAAAAACCTGGACATGTAAGCAAGTTAGATTGCAATAAATAGGACAGATGAGCCTAGAAAGGTCTAAATATTAAGTCAAATTTCCTAATATTTTTATTTTTTCCTTGCTCAGAATTCCTAAGTTGAGAGTTTGTATCTGAAATATCACAAGCATTTACATCTATTTTCTTCTATTTCCCCCTCAATTTTGGCCTATTAACACCATGTAATATTTAGGCAGCTTCACGCAGGATCCTCCTCAGCTGAGGACATTTTCCTCATCTTCGACATTCTGAAATACACCAGTAAGAAACCTGTAATTTGCCTCTTGCTTGTTCACACTAAAAGCAATCCCCCAAAAATCTGTGAGCAAGATAATGACATAATTTCATCTAGAGAGATCCTCTAGAAAAGGAAATCAAAGAAAGGACTTGAACAAGAGGGGAGTAACTGCACACAGGTGTAGAAAGAATGTGAGAATCCTCAGCTGCACCACAAATGTGGAGGTCATACCTATAACAGCATAATCAAAAGACCAACACTGAAAAGGACATTTTTTTCTTCAGCAGAACAGTGACTCCATACTTATAATAAATAAATTAATACAGTCGCCACTCTCAAATATTTCTGTACTTCAATGCCAAGGCAAAGTCTTGTTCCTGATCTATATTTACATTTATAATTCAAATTATAGGTGCATATCAATTCAGGTAACACCACAAATTCAAATAATTTACTTACATGACAATTATGTTAGCTGTACTTGAATGTTCTTTCAGCAACTCATTTAACCTAATCTGTCGGTAAGTCTGTAAATACAATGAAACTTGTTAGGAACCGATTTAAAAACTATAGACAACTCTTAAAAAAAAAAGATAAAGAGTATGACCATCTGGAATGAGTAATTAATGAAAATCAGGTACTTCCACCTCAATGTGGAAACTCATTCTCATTATCAAAAAACCTGTAAGGTCAGGAAAAAAAGCAGGAAGCTCAGAATGTGCAAGTAAGCCAAGCGCTACCGTATTATAGGACACCATTTATTTTCTCATGCAAAGAAACACCTGAGAAGAAATACTTCAGTGCCTCTGTGATGCACAGTATCTTGGGAAAGATGTCAAATCTTTAACTGCTTCCCTGCACCACAAAGTGTTGTTTGGTTTTAGCGGGGTTTTTTTAAAATAATGAAGCAAAAAAAACATTAGCTTGGTAAAAAAACAAAAAAGGTCACAAGCACCTGGCTATAGACTAAATGATTCTAAACTAACTGCTGAAATACTACAGAAAAGTGGTCTGGCCCCTGCTCATAGTCAGATGCAGAACCTTTTTGCTTTTGTGAACCATCTAAATGGTTTTAGATGCTACTTTTCATCCACTATCAATAAAAACTACTATGGAAGAAAGAGAGTAAGAGGAATTAGCTCATTGTCATCACAAACACAAATGCAGTAGGAGAAGAAAGTTTTAACAGAAGTAACATTCTATAAAATAAACAGAACCTTTGTTTTGTAAAGCTCAAGCTCATTATCCGTTATCCTCCATGGTTCATCCTCCTTCATTTTATCTGCAGCTTCCTGTTCTTTATCATCCTCATGAAGTCGGAAAGGCTCTATCATTTCCTCAAAAGCTGCAATACTGGAAGGATTAAATGAGCAAACATTAGAGCAGATATGAATTTTTATGTTAAAATTATTTTCATGGTATCAGAAATTAAGTTTTATTGCTATATAAAATGAACCTAAATTTTTTTCCCCTGCCTGTTGCTGCAGTTAGAACATCAAATCAGCGTTTTGCACATGCAGACATTGTGACTCAGGAAACAATTCACCATTCAATTAAAGTTTTACTCAGTTCAGGAATTTACCTCTAGTTTTAAAAGCTGAACCATACTATCCTTAAAAAAGGACAATAACTAGGAGCAGATCCTTCAGAACTAACTTTGAAGGAGGAGGAGTTTACATGTAACAGTAAAAATCAGCTACCAAGTCTCATGCCATTGCTGTTAGGATTCTGGCTTTGATCTTTTTACTTTGCTTCTTTTATCTCTTTCCAGTACAGTTCAGGAGCCACATTCAAATGAAAAAAAAACACAGATATCTAACTTATTCTTCCTGTTGCACTTGTAAAAATATGAATACTCTGAATTTACCAGGCCTTTAGAGCAAGAACTTCAGAATAAAACCTTCTAAAGATCAAGGAGCAATTAATTTCTGCTAGATAGATGAACTCATATATTACCCTACAGTTTTACCTACATTTCCTCCAGGAAATACTCCCATTACAAACAAAACATCTTTTTATCTACCCTTTGTGGTCTTTACTGTACAATGACTTCACCTTAATCAAAATAAAGAAAACAAATGTGATCTGCTATTCTTTAGCTGAGCAAAAAGGAGATCTACTAATAACATTATTTTACAGCACAGCAACTATTAAAAATTAATCCTCCTATTAGGTTGTTAATACCTAAACAGTATTTAGAAATATTCTGGATATACTGGGGGTATGTATTCACAAGACAAAATAAAATGGCTCTCAGAAGAAAGAATTCATAGATCACTTCTATTAAACAAAAATAATAACATATAATTTTAGGATATCAACTGTGATGCATAAATGAGTGCTACTCCCATCAGAGTTTACACCTTTCTCAGCAGCAGGTCCCTGTAAGCTGAATATCCAAGAGCACCAGAGTGCCAGAAATAATTTGTTTTACTTTGTTTTAGTTGCTCTATGTATTCTATATATTTAAGAAAAAAAACCCCCTAACTATTAAAAAGGGTTTAAAAGAACTCATATCAACTTTAGCATTTAGCCAACTCCTAAAATAACACTTCTCAATTTCCATGGCATATCAGGACTTTCAGATAAATGCAT
>VXBU01005943.1:30071-42976 GCA_013400315.1 Bombycilla garrulus
GCATGCCCATATAAAAGATATTTTTACAACTTCAGCATACTCAAGAAGGCCTGAAGGGTAAGGAGGATAATGGCAAAGGAGGATATTTTTAGATCATACACATTCTGTTCTAAATCTGTGCTGAAAGCCATCTACGATTAATGCTTTTTTGAATTTGAAAGTAAGAAATATCATGGGTATGATCATTCCTGTGTACATTAAAAGTCCAAACATGTTAAAAAAGGAGAAGCAAAAGGAAAGAAAAACCCAAATGAGGCTATTTAAAGGCCAAGCTTTGTTACACTAAACAAAGACTTTATGAGATTCAGATCATTTAAGCTTTGATGAACATCTCTAATCTTAAGGAACATTGCTCCAGACATTTCAGAGATTTTTTTTTAAACTCCGTTTTTCTGAATTTAGTGTTACAATCTAAGGGCCAGAGAGTCAAAAAGTACAGGTTTCTATATTCTTGAACATGGCAGTTGTTGTTAACTAATTTCCAATATTTTTGTGAATCTGAATAACACAGGAACTTCTGTACCATAACAGAAGGAAAGAAATGTTCTAAATTAAAGACATCATAAATTCAATGAGCAAACATGTTCTGAGACTTACTTTTCTTTCTTTGGCTTAGTATTAATATCCCCAAGGACCATAATATCTGAGAAGTCTATCCGAAATTTGCTGAGCAAAGTAGCCATCCTGCATCAGAAAAACAGCCTTTATACATGATCATATTTTAATTATTTCACAGATTAAAAAAAGACAGATGTTTGGTAATAAAAACCACTGGTTTAGGAAACAGAAACAATGCATCTTAAATGTAACTAGAACAAAAATCAAACTGACTTGGCATATATAAATCAAGAACATGCTTCAGGGAAAAAAAAAACCTAAACACTTTTATGGCTTTAAAATAAGAGAAGATCTCTCTCTTGAAGATAATCTCAGAAAGTATCTGAAAACAGTGTCACATAATATTGCAGAAAATAACGAGTTTGAGGTAACTCATCTAAAAACAATCTGGGGGAAACAAAACCTGTTTTTGAGAAAGGCAATAGAATATGATCACACCTCCAGGATAGAACAACTAAAATAAGGCAAGTAGGCAGAGAAAGTAATCCAATGTGTAAGAAGCTGTGCTGGCATTTAAAACGAAATTTTTAAGGCAAACTTACGCTCTTCTGTCATGATCAATCCTGTTTATTTTTCCACCAATGAACACCCTGATCTTGCAGTCCTTCCACTTCTTCTTGGTTGTGATAAGGTAAGGAATCAACAGTGTCAAACCTGTGTTTTGAACAGGATTTGAGACAGATTAAGAAAACTGCACTTAGTTAAGTAGTATGGATTTTATATGAACTGACTAACAGGTATCTATTCAGGACTGATCCAGAATTATTTCAATTTTTTTTTAATCAACATTTAAAGCTTTTTAAATTATCAACCACGTTACCTCCATCGTCAAAGAGCCACCAGACGTCAATATTGCTCTTGCCTTGCTTCTTCTGGAACTGAGAACTGGCATCAAGAAGTCTTTGGTCAGCCAGGTTTAAAGGGGAGGATGAGGTCTTTGAATCTGGAAAAAAAATACACGGTGAAATTTTGGTTTCAAAGTGTTTTGCTTAATCACTTGGAAAACCATCAAATGCAACTCTTAATATTTTACACTTTTAAATTAAAAATTTTCCTTTACTCCCCCCAACCCAACTCCAAATTTTGCTTGACTGGATATGAATGGAACTGGCTGTATTTAGGGTGTCCACAGACTCATAATTTCAGCAGCTGAAGTAATTTAGCAGGCATCTGAGAAATAAAGGATGTGTGAGGTCTTTCCATAGACATTTGCCAGGACAATTTAATTAACTTTGCTCCAGAGCTTTAGGCCATGCACTCTACCTCTGGCAAATGACAGTTTCCCTAAATACATGTAGGTAACTGCTTTTACAAGGTAAGTGTCATGTCCTACACAATTCTTTCTTTAAATCCAGTTTTCTTTAACATGTGGTGAAATTAAAAGCTATTTATGCATACTGGGCCCTTTTGCAAAAAGTACTGTTTTGCATAACAAAGTTATTTCATTTACTGAGAACAACACAATAATAGCATTTTCAGTTAGAATAATACAGATCGTTTTTTACGGGTTTTTTTTTTTTTAACTGTAGGAAAAAACCCTAACCTCTTTCTCTTAATTAAAACCTCTGTCTGAGCAAGAGCCAGGAGTCTGACATTCGTCTCTGTCCTTATTTTATTAGGAATTTTTAAAATTTAGGGCACATCTGTGACTGATTTACATTAAATATACTACTTTATTGCATACTGGGACTTTTTCCAAACTGCCATCTTGTGCTTCAAGATAGAATCTCACTTTCCATTATTAAAACACAAAAGCTTCTAGCTGCTGAAATTACAAAGAAAATGTCAAAACAGTTCAGATGAATTGCAGTTGAGGCAAAAATACCAGATTAACTCAGAAAAGCTATGAAATAAACGAGGAAGTAAAAACTGCTTAGGTAATTTCTCAAAATGCTGATCTGAAGGACTAGTTTGCATTATTTCAACGTTTACCTCACTGAATAGCTTAATTTTCAGGATATTGCACTATTTCCAAATAAGAGAGCAACAGCCATGACTTTGGAAGATACACTGATTAAACTGAAAGCACTTCCACTACACCATCAGATGGTATTTCCTGAACCAAGCAAGGAACCAGACAGACACCTGAGACATAGAACTGAGAAAGCAGAAATGTCCTGAATGCATTTGAAATGTTACTTTAAGAGAAGAGCTTTTTAATTTAATTCTCTCTTTTTTTTTAATTCCAATACTTATGCACAATCCTTTCTCAGTAGCAATTTCTTCTGTGAATTTCCATAAAGTTGTTCTTTTTTTTCACAGCCTAGTCCCTAAGGATGAAGCACATTCTAAAGCAGATACGAAGAAACAAATAAACACTGCATGGGTTGGTACTTTCCTCTCTAGTACTTAAATGTAGAAAGAACTACAAAAGAAAAACTGAAATCAACAATGTGAAAGAATGATTTAACATAAAAGATGGAAAATGCCTGCCTTTATTCAACAGTGGTTGTGTTGGAGTCTTTCCATCCTCATCCTCCTCTGGAAGGTTTTTGAAGATACAAAATAAAAAGGTTAATTTCCTTTGTGATATTAATGAAGACAATACAAATGTAAGTTTAAAAAATTAGAAAATAAAGATGTGAAATGAAGCAGTCTTTTGCACAGAGAAAAGCACACAAATGCAGCCTACCAAATCCTAAGATTCATTTCTACTTCAAAGAAATTATATATACTTCCACTAACCATCTAACTATGATGGCTTTTGCCATGTAGAAAAAGAGTAAAGTTGTTAATTGTCATATCAAAGTATCTTTAATTATTTGTACCTGTTAATATGCACATAATATTCTAGTCTGAGATGAACAAACCTCCATAAATTTAGCAGCCTTTCAATCACCCCTAACATATAGATGTGGGGCACAATCCTCAAGCATTTCTAACTGTCTCTCTAACTCAGTAACAAAAAGATCGACTCTAAGTCCTTGCCTACCACCTGGTTTATTTAGGGGACAAGAAACAAGTATTTGTTTTACATACTGGTAAGATCTGAAGCAAACTACTTAAGAGATCAGACATCAACACCTCTAAAAGCATAATGCATCTATTCCAAGCAAAAAAAAAATCCCCTAAATAATCCCTGGGCAAAGAGAGAATGGAACTGAGGAGGAATGAGAGAGAGAAAGAGTGAGAATTCAAGGTTCATTGCTAACTAGCAGTTACCTTTGCGTGGAGTGGGAGTTCTTTCACCGGATGATGGAGCAAAAGCTATGGAAGTGTCTGTCTCAGACTTCTTGCTATAATCCACCTTTACTATGACATCCTTAGTGCAAGGAGACTTCTCTTGGGATGACAGTAAATCTTTGTGAAAGCAAAAAACCTATTAGAAACCACTGAGTTGTTACAAGTAGTACCAACAGAGGTGTGTGACTATCATGAGTCGGTTTAAAATTAATTACATGCTGCTGCAACCGTCAGACCATGGCAAAGAGGCAGAAGGGGGGAAAACCGACACAAAAGTAATGTGTGAACTTCTTCAGAGCACAAAGAGGCTCCTTCTCTGAGCAGAGCTGTCATTTTCTGTTACTTTCCCAGGTTGTGGTTGTTGATTGCATGCCCAGGGTCCAAAAACAGAGCTAGATAACACTGTGGAACTACAACTAGAAGAGGGGGGGGAAAAAAAAAAAATCACTTGGTGAAATATTTTCCATTTCTGCTTTTAACTCCAAGAGGAAGATGAGCCTCAGGCATGGTACAGACCAGGTGTGTCTGTCTCACTTCCAAGTCTTTTTTCCAGGTTTGGCTTCCCTGGAGCAGCTGTCAGAGCTGAAGCAAACTCACAGAGTCCCCAGTGGGTACCAAGATCCTTCTGACAACCTTGGTCTTACATTTCTAGTTTTCTCAGCAGTGCTGTTTCTACACTGCAGGTTCACTCCTTGCCACCTCTCATACTCCTCTGCCCTCCTGCACATGTTTTCCTGACTCTCTCCAAATCCTAGAACATTCACCTTTTCCAGTGAAGGAACCACCTCTTTCAGGGGGATGCCCCTCCATGTATGGTTTCTCCTCATGGTAGCAGTCCTGGACCAAGCCACAAAGACATTACATATTATCAAATCAGGACAGCTGCACCAAAGCTAACAGGCTTGGAATTTAATTAAAATTACACCATTTCCCATTAGAACACACTACTCAGAAAGCATAAGCAAGTCTTCTACATAGAAAACCTTTCCAGATTTGAGGCAGACTACTCAGAGTCCCTATACTAATCTGTGTAAGAGTTTGCAACCCACACCACACCCCATGGCATTCCTGCATAGTGCAGTATTTGTTGTGATTTTCACAGTTTCTGGGCTTGAGCCCCAAATATTTTATGCCAATTTGCCAGCATTACTACTAATTAGTTTCAGGAACGTAGCAGATCTTCTGGAAGCAGCAGGATACAATTTGCAAATACAAAAAGGTGAAACACAGAAAACCCAAGTTCTGGTTACTGTCTTACAGTGCAGATTTACTAATTTCACTGAATTTTACTGTGCTACAACAGTGGTGTTTTGTTGATTTTTTTAAATGAGCTTTAATATTTTCAGAATGCAATTTTAGAATGGAATTAGAACAGCAAATTCACCAGATGAAACAAAGCAAATCATACCTTGGCCCTGAAGGTGAGAAATGTCCAGGCCCTCCTTGAGGCGAATGACAACTACACCATACTGAACATCAAAGGCATCACTAAACAAAAGGGATAAAAATATTTTACCTATTTTTCTCTTCCAAATGAAAAATGCACCATCCCTGAACAAATTCCAGTGATTAAGCACTGCTGTTGGAAGTCCCAAATTATAAATTTGCTTTAGAATGTCAGTTTCAATTCCAAAACATTAACTGAACATCGTTTTAGAAAAAATAGTATTTAGAAAGGATACCTATTCATTCTCCTCCCTCTCTCCACTATGAACAGTGAGTAAATAAAATAAACGTGAATAGGTCACTCAAGTTCTGCGCAAACAGTAAGAAATACAGATTTTATCTCCCTCCATCAAAAAAGGGATTTGATAGACCCTTTTGATCTGAGAACTAAAGACTTCTGACACCTTTCCAAAACATATGGGTATTAAAAACACTTAAGATGATGTAATTTAATATCAAATCAGCTGTGAGTTAGCTGTAATGTGCCTAGTCCCATTATAGCTAATAAAGCTGAAACTCACTCCAGTCAAAAAATAAAGAGGCAGAACTTCATTATGGTAGAAAAGAGCAAAAACCCTGAACAAATGCTGAATAAAAGTAGAGTAAAATTAGTAACAATCCCTCCCCCAAAATATAACAAAAAATACGAACGTAACCATATCATACAGTTTGTATTAGTCGTTAATTACCATCCTTTACATATAAATACCTCATTCATTACAAACAACCATAAATCAGAGAATTCCCTCCCATATTATTTCCACAGATAGAAATTTATCAGGATTTCACTAATTAAACAGTTCCCTTTAGACTTGATTCGAAATCTTTGAAGTATCAATGTATTCTATAATAAGCACAAGAAAAATTGAGGTTGATTTAAGATTTGTCTATTAGTGAACATTTTAATTTCATTATTTAATGTGTTAGATTTGTAGAGATTAGGTGTGTTGCTACTGTGTGCTTCAGAAACTTTTAGTTTTCCAGAAATATATTTGACCTGCAGTTATTACCTCCTGAGGTTTCTTTAGGGATGTGGAGAACCACATGACTTGCTGACCTTGACAGATCTTCCTGCAAAAGCCATCCCAAAATAAAACAGGAATAAAAGGAAAAACTAACCAATGTGTTCCCTTATTTTTCCACTGTATTTGGTGTTCCTGCTTTCCTCATAAAGACCTGGGTGAGACGACTATTTTTTTGTCCTTTTCTAATATCTGCCTGTAAAGCCTAAAGCCCCATCCTCTCTCTCTTTTAGAAGCACAGAAAATGAGAAATATAAAGCACAAAGGAAGTGGGTTCATCAGCTCTTCAGCTGAACATAAAAACTTCTACATAAGTGAAGTAAGCATTGTTTTTTTTCCTCAAGTGTTTGGATAGCAGCACAAGTTACTCTTATTAATTTTTTCAGCCACAACTAGTTTGCCTTTCAGTACCGTCAAGTTACTCTGGGATTTCCTTTCTCTTTTCCCTTCTGTATCAGCCAGGGTGTCAGTGCTGTGTATTTTGTGACTCAAGTATTTCTTTTCCTTTTCAGACAGTAGCTCTCAAACCTTAGACCTCTGCTACAACTCTTTCTAGATACAGAAAGTTATTATGGAGATCTCTAACCTGCTTAAACTATAAAGACTTGTTTATTAATTTCCATATCAAAAAAACGAAGTATTGAAGACTGCTGAATGGAAAATCTAGGTCAACTTGAAAGAGACTTCATGTAACGGAGATCTTTCTAACTACCAAGCATACTGAAATGGAACATAGCAGCTAAAACTTCGTATTTTCTACTTACTGGAATAAATTTATATAGGTTTCAACATCTCTCATATCCCCTTGTCTCCAGTTTTTCTTAAATCCAACAACAAGGGTGTTAGGTCTCATTCTACCCAAACCAGCAGCCTAAGAAGAACAAGAAGTATTTTATAAAATAACATGTTACTGACAAAACTAAACGTTCTGTTTATTGCTTAAGAGAATAATAAAATACTTTTCATCAAAGCTTTAAGATAATTTTGCAAAAGGAACATATTTCTAAGTATAAAGCCTCTTCTGATTTTGATGTGCATCTTGAGCATTTTAACTTAAAAAAAAAAAATTACCTGCATTAAGTATTGTCCTCCATCCCTCAAATCCTCTGCATGCACTGGTGCATAGAAAGCTTTCATCTTGTTTTTAATTAGCCATCGCTGATATTTAGCCAAATCAGTTGACAGTTCCTTCATGGCTTGCCTCCGAGGACCCTTTTGAAGAAATGAAATAACAAGAGGAAAACAAGAATTAAGAATATAAGTAATGCGAGTAGAAAAGTCCCTCCTGGCTTTTTAATGTCACTGCTAGAAACAAATTCAAACTCATAGAGCCTCAAAACATGCCTGCACACTTCAAAAACACTCCAAACCATAAAATACCAGGCATTATCAGCAGCAAAAACCGAAAAACTTTTACCATTTTTAGGAAGAGGGTTTTTCAAACTTTAGCAACCTTGTTCCTGCAAAGCACAACCAACTGTCTTCCCAGGAAGTGGCATAAGCTTGTCCTCCAAAGCATTAACATAGTTTTAAAAGAAAAGGGCTTTGTAAAGAAATATACACAGATGCAGGATGACTTAATATTACACTCTAAGGGAGTATCTGTACCCTGTAGTCAAAGTCACCTCCTCTTTAAATACTTCCTTTATCTTATCTCTGTTGGGGTGAATCTTTTGTGTTCCTCCTAGATACTAAAATGCAGAATACAGGAGGAGGTATAATCAAGAACACAGCAGCCCAGTTTTTGCAGAAGGACACTGACTTGACCAAATGGTCAAAGCTACTGAAGAATGAGGTAGTGCCACCCTTCCCATAAGAAAGTCTTTTTAAAAAGGGAAAGGATATACTCCTAAAATATCTTCAGAGTTGCTTTCCCACAATGATGACACTACCTTTTTCTCTTCTGTATAGCCCCGTTTTTAAAAGGCAATGATTACATCTGTGATACCTTATCCCCCTAGCATTACGCTGTTTGTCCTTTCATATTCACTGAAATACTGTATTTATGTAGACAGGAATTAAAAGTTTCCTAAGACAGAGTATCTGTATGTGGACTGCATTAACTTAATTTGCTCTAATCTGTTCATTAGGTTAGAAGCAAGTCATACTTGGTAAGTCTAATAAATTTATACCCATTTAATTAATCCATGTTTTTATTCAAAGTCTTTCGGGTGTGTCACTGCACCTGCAGCTTGGTGTCAGCTGCAAACCTGTTGAGGGTAGCCCTGCTGTCCCTGTACTGAACACCCCCAGTCCCAGGACACAACCCTGAGGGAGACCACTCATCACCAGCCTCCAGCTGGACACAGAACCATTGACCACAAATCTAGGGCTGCATTCATCTAGCCAACTCCTCCTCCACTGAGTCCTACACCCTTCAAACCCAGATTTCTTCAATTTGGAGATGTCAGTGTCATGCGGGACTGGCTGAAGGCTTTGCAGAAGGTCTGGGTAGGTGACGTGTCAGTCCTGGATTACATCTCTTTGTCACACACTTGCTTAAATGTTCTTAGTAATGTGACAGAAGTTTGGCCTTAAAATATGAAGAAAAACTACACAATTACACTGTGCTAAAATGCATTTACCTAAGTTCAACAGAGATGCCACAGCCTCTCTGTAGCTAAATGGAGGTTTTGATACAGATCACTGTATGACAGCCACCCTACATCTCCATCAACACAACTCATGACAAGCTGATTCTGAAGAAAAGTTACTTGAAAATTGCTTCCTTCCCACCATCACAAAACCACATCAAACAAGAAAACATTTAAGTTTGCCATATAAGACACTAAGTAGTAAGAACTGTTAGAATTGTATCATTGGAGAACCACCCCCACCACAACCCCCTCTGCAAAAACATCCTCACTTGATATTTTGACAAAAACACCCAAGGATACTTAGTGAAATATCAGGGACAGGTCAGAAGGGGAAGAGGAAAACACCTGACAATTACATGAATCTGATAACTGAAGGAATAAAAAGCTAATTGGAAGACTAAAAGCAATTTTTAGCTATTGGCTGAACTGATTTTGACTTCCCTGCTCAAGAAGGTTTCTTTTCTCCCAGGCTTTTTAAGAACTCTACAAGGGAATCAAATCTCCAGTTTCACTTCAATTGGAAGTAAAAAGTCCTTCAGCATTTAAGCATTAAATTATCAAAGATACTGATCACCGAACTGGAATATTGATGACCCATACATTAGCAAAACTTACCAGTAAATCTCTTCATGCACTCTTTTTTTTAAATGAAAGCATCATTAGATATAAAAAAGTCCAAACAAATAAACAAACTGAAACTTAAACAAGAGTCAGAAGCAAAGTCCAACAGGTTAAAAAAACCAAACCAAACTCCAAAGCAGAAAGAAGAAAAACACCACCAAGATAACTTTATAAAGTAAAGGCAGAATAAACTTACCATATGTACATGGCCACAGATCATTAAGCCCACATTTTTGGTGAAAGCATGGACAAGATGAAGCAAAGCTGGACGGGCATTTGGAGCCCCTGTCATAATTAAGCACTGAGGTCTAGAATTATGAGGGGAAAAAAAGAAGATTGGAATTAGAATTGATCTGGTGTTCTGGGGCTTTTTCTATTAAGAGAAAAATTGCTTCCAAATATTAGCCATAACAACATAATCATCACAGCAAATGTAATAACTTCATCCACTTTTATAAGACTGTTAAATTAAGAAAATATAATTTGTTACCCAGCTGTCAGCAGATCTAGGACTAATTGCATAAAAATTCAGTAATCCCATTAAATCTGAAAATCTACACATTTAAAAAGTTCAAGAATAGATTTTGAACAAGACTAGGTCAGAGGGATTAAGTTTTTCTTCCCCACTGGTAAGTCACATCCTTTGCATTTTGTAGCTTAGATTCTTCCGTGTCCAGCAGAAATACTGGAATCAAATTTTTACATTACTTTCCTTCAGAAGGCATAGCCAACCTAGTGCAAGTAAACCAAAAGGCAACTTTTAAACCAATTTTAGAAGAGGAGGTGTCCAAACTTCAGAACTCATTACAGGTGATCATTTTTCATAATCATCATAATTAATACGTGATATCATACAAATCACCTAAAGTAACCTCTCTCAATCTCTTTAGCTGCTCCATTTAATTTCCATGGATGCTTTGTTGAAAACCCCGTTGCTGCAAGGTTCTTTGTAACCTCAGGGGATGGCACCTTTACTAAAAATCTTACCCAATCTGTAAATCCATTTACTTAAATGGATCACAGGAGATGAACATGGACTTCATGGAAACCTTGACAGCAAACCTTGTGACAGCAGCCTAGTGGACACAGGATTTCCTATCTTTAAGCGTTACCTGAAGTTTTTCACATGATCTTCTACCCCCGAGAGCCGAATGGAATGCTGCAGTGCATTCAGGTAAGTCAAGGCTTGAGTTGAGGATCCCCAGTTCACATCTATTCAAAGATTTGAAGTTCCCATGTGTTATTTGCAGTTGTTCATTGTAAAACTACATGATCACAAAATGAATGCTGGACACTGACTAAACCCACATATTTAAACTACACCTTGCTATGTTTTATACAATACTAGTCAACAAACGCTGCAGCTTAATAGGCAATTGTATTTAAAGATAACGCTTCTGTAGAAGTTTTAGTTAAGGAAGGGAGTAACTGGCTTTGTTATCTCCATATTTCAAAGACCACAACAACTTATCAGTCAAAAGATACCACTTGAGGAAAAAATGCTGCACTGAGTTATTTTATATCACAGCAAAAAAAAAACTGAATCTCAAAACACTGCCTAAACAAAGTCAGATTCTTTCAGTGGAAAATTGCTAGACTAAGCAGATCCTTTCAGATTATTATTTTTATGGGGAAAAGGAAGACCCCACTATTATCTTTTTGCTCCATACACATCTCTTGATAGCCACAATGAATTTACCACTTTTCAGATGCACCTTTTCCTCCAATTCTCATTCAGACATTTATGCCTAAGTGGCATCTTCATAATTTGGGAGGATGGGGAACAGCAGTGATTACACAGGCAAAATTCCATTTAATTACAATTAAAAAGCCTGAAACAGAGATTTAATCTAGTGGTCCAAACAGAAAGAAGTTGCTGGGATTTTTTCCCTTCTTTCCCCCTCTCCACAACCAGAAGAAGCCCCTGTACATACCTGGTTTCTTGTAAGTGACATAGATGTAAAGTCCAAGGACTATGACATAGGTTAGAAGTGCTGCCCACCAGTTAATGACAAACATTACAATGCAGCACAGAATAGCTCCAATGAGAGAAATCCACATATTGTAGTATTTGAAAGCAGGGCGCCAGCCTAGTCAAAACAAAATTTTGGAGGGTAGAAGAGGAGGAAAATTAATTTAACATACAAGAGAAGAAAGGCACTGCATTTTTTTTTCACTCCCCTGGTATTTTGCATCCATTACATGTGAACATCTGAGTTTCAGCGATGTACAAAATGCAGACTGGCACATTTATGCCTTTCATTTTCCAACATCTTTTAAATGAATTTGCCTCTTTCTCACACAGATATGTAAATGCTCCTAATTTTGCCCCCTAAAAGCACAGCTCAGAAGGCAAGTTTGAGGATGGTTGTGCCATGGCATGTGAATGGAATCAGGCTCCAGGAACTTTCGCCAATAGCTTTCCCTGACATTCAGTTTTTCCTTTCAAAGGTAGTAAGGCATAAATCATCATCTCACACTTCAGTTTCTTACATACTACTATATTTTATCTGTACATTTTTACTGTTTGCCATAGAAATTCTCACTACACAAAAAGCACAAGGACAGGTATATCCAAACAGAACTCGGGTACATCAAAGTACTGGACTGTCAGTGTTCTGGCCAAGTTTATCCAAACTGCCACAAGTTTATCCAAAAATCAGGTATACACATGCACACCACCATGAACACATCCCAGATTAACAAGCATATTACATACAGAGCTACTGAAGTTAGACTGTTGTGCAAACTATTATACCCACCCTCTGAGAACAAAAAAAATAAATTACCAGTTTGGTAACTTAAGAAGCTTTTAAGAGTTATTCCAATACAACAGCAGGTGGACAGGATATTATGTATATCTGTTCTGCAGGTACCAGGTTTTGCCTTATTCCTGTGGTTTAACCAACCACCCACACTAAAGACTGTAAAAATGTGGCAATACCACCAGAAATTCTTGTTTTTTCTGGACTGGAAGATGAAACACAGAAACTGAAGACAACAAAAGGGTGGTTTGCCAGCACCAGCGACTGAATTAGTAAGAAAGTTCTCTTCCCAAGTTTCTGAATAAACTATCTTGTGTTCCCCTCAGGAAAGATGACAAAATTAGTAGCCCCTGAGCTCTACTGGACCACTCAGTTCTCAAAATTTCAGAAGACCCATGAATAAAACATATTAAGTTTTTAATGCCATAAGAATCAAATATGAATTTAATAATGAAATTAAAACTTAATTTATCTTAAGACCTTTTAAATTGTATTTATGCATAAAGGAATTGCAAGGCTAAACTCCCGCCCCAAAATGTATATCCTACCTGGAGATTTTGCAAGAGAAGCATGGAATACAGAGAAGTTAATCAAGGCATATGAAGCCAAGAAGAAATTTGAAATAATTGGAGCAATGACATTCAGTTCGGCTG
>VXBU01005943.1:43011-59269 GCA_013400315.1 Bombycilla garrulus
AAGCAAGCTGTTATCAAAGGTATCATCCATTGGCTTTGCAGATTAAAGAGTAAAAATTCTGCTACAAAGAAACTTGTTTTCTGATATCTTCTAAGGAAATGCAGTTTACCCTTCTCTCTGAAAGAGCTTTATGTCAATGATCTCCTATTTACTAAGTTACCTTTTAACAGTTAAGAAGTCTAGCTTCCAGTTTCAAAAATATAAGCACTACCAAGTGTTCTATAGAAGCATTCTGGAAACACTACATAGTTTCTCAAGATCATTAATTGAGAAAATTTAATTCCCAGCAGGGCTTGGATCAAACAGTGCACTAATACACTGGGTTCTGAAGAATTCCAGAAGATTTTAATATTATTGACTAACACCACCACAACAGTGATGCTTACATCCCTTCAGTGAGAGGGCAAACCCAGATGCTCTCTCCTTGCACCTTGAGGCAGCATGGTACAAAACATTTGCATGAGTGTTCTCACCATCATTAAAAATATAAAAATAAAAAAAAAAGGTGATCAAAATGTAGAACGTGCCATCCTAGTCTTCAAGTTTCTACTTGCAATCAAGCCTCCAGTCAGCATGGGTCAGTGGGGACCCCATGGGTGTATCTCTGCCTCAGGGAGATGTGGAGGAAGGAGGACAAACAAACTGGGAAAAGAAGTTTAAAGCACTGGCACAGGACTCATAGATGGACACAGCACAATTAGTCTGCCACCTACAGAGAACATATGTAATTAATTATACCTAGACAACCTTTAGCAACAGCAGTGTCAGCACTCAGCTCTACCATTTGTAACTTAACAGGAAAGGACATTTTAAATAGCATTGCTCATGCAAGTTTCTATTTTACTGAAGCCATCATTATTAAAAATCTGAAATAAACTTTCATATTTACAAGTGTTAACACTGTCTCAAGCAAAGGAGGTATTTCTATTGACTGATAGCACCTAAAGACAGATACCTATACTGCAGTTCTCAACAGAGTTGTATCTAGAAGACAGGAGAAAGTAAGCCTCAAAATAACCAGATTTAGAATGCTGGTTTAGAATTAAGCTGTGCATAAGATCTAGGATCTGTCCTGTCTGGTGGCCCTGTCACCAAGTCCACAACATGTATGGGCATGCTTTCTTAATGACAAAAGGGGATTAAGATTTACTAAAATTTCAAACTAACCAATTAGAATGAATCCAAGAGCAATTAAAAATGTTAGAATATATCCTCTCAGTGGTTCATTGTTCTTCCCATAGCCTTTAGCAAACATCTGAAATCCGGGATAAATGCTGTCCTTGCACAAAGCCTAAAGGGAAAAATAAAAGGAAAAAAAAAAATCAAGAGTCAACAGGTATTTTGGTCATGCCACCTTCTATTGCATACTAACTTTCTAAACACTTCCTGATGGTTTATAACTACCATGGACTAATTGTATTCTCAACTGTCTTTGCATTTTGCATTTCCACTATTCTATCCTTCAGTAATGTCCACCTGCAAGAAGCAGCTTTGCTCTTCTGTAAGTAATTGTACTTTACTTGACTACTATCTTACAATCACAAAAGGTCTTTTTTTACAGACTGCATTTTTTCAGGAAGTGGAAAGTTTGCCCATATACACACCACTTCTCTGTATTAATAGAACTGACTCCCCACTGAACCTTTTTTAACCCAATTAAAGACAGAGAAGGACATTGACAAGTTAAAAAGAAGGCAGAGCAAAATACACTCAGGAACCTCAAGAAACAGTAACAGACTGTTCTCCCATTCTAAACAACAGGTAAATGTTAGAACAATCTACTGATGCCATCTGATATGGGTCATGATGGCAGTATGTCAGAGCCCCCTTCCAAAAATCATGACTCAAAATTAATTCTTCAAAATATTACCATTTTCTTCCCTTACTTACCTGGAAGATCTTAGGGGCACTCACAAGAGATGCTAATGCAGATGACAGGGTTGCTGAGAAAATACCTGCAGAAATCAGTGGTGCAAATCCTGATACCATGCTCATGACCTTAAAATCAAACAAAAAAAAAATTAATATGTAGAAAAGTACACTACACAAATGAACTGTGGCACCATTAACCACACAATCAGAAAAAAATACTATGCACTCCTCACTTGAAAGCTGTCTGAATATCATGCATTCATATAAATTAATGAACTAGAGACAGATTGGCGAATATAAATGCATCCTGATTTTATGACAAGAGATGGTGGTTTTTCACACAATATATCTATAATTTGAAGCTCAAATTATCAAGACCAAAGTCTTCCTGGGCTCATACGAAGATTAGAAGGAAGTCATGGAAGAAAAATACTTTGGAATGTGCTACATATTTCAACTAACCTACTGCTGACTAACATGGTCTCAGAAAGCCCAAGTGATAATAGAACAAGTGAAACTGGGAAGTATCTTGGGAAAGTTCATTGTCTTTACTCAGAATCTCCTTAATTTAAAGCCAGGCTTTATTTCTCCAATCAAAACCACAAGGGCAAGACAAAATTGCTTCCTATCTCCCTAAAATCAAATCCCAGCACATCTCTGTAATCTCAGTGACAGAAATCAAATACGCTTGGTAAGCTGGTAATGAGTTGGTACCTTCCAATACCTCAAAGGCCCTTATAAAAAGAGGGAGCTTATAAAAAGTGAGTGCCATCCTTGTCCATGGCATGTGGATTAGAAGAAGAACATCTTAAAGATCCCTTTCAACCTAAACCACTCTATGACTCCACTATTCTACTGATTATTTCTGTACCATAGTTGCACCCAGCTTTGCATCTGTCATGTGAATTAAGGTACATAACTGTGTAATTAAAAAAATGAATGGTTTAATAGAACACTTTTCCATATGGAAAAAAGGCTAAAGTTGCTTTAAGACTTAAGTGCTGAAGAATTTTAATCAACAGACCAAACCCAGCAGGGTGCTTTTCAAGCACAATGCGGTTCTGCATAATTTGCACTACTTACTTGCCTTTTTCACCCTAGCAATCTCATTTAAATTATCAGGAAAGCAACTCAAGGAAGGCAAGAAAAAACATGAAGAAGTCTCCTGTTTTAGAGATATTGTCACCTGAAGTAGTAAAATCTTGCTGCCTAAATAACCTTTACTAGGTCAGGCATTCTCAGACATAATGTATAGAAGTTTTGTTCACTAGCAAAATTTAGTGTATTTTTCCATTTAGTGTATTTCAGACTGACAGACTGCTGGGCCTCCCAGTCAGCTGAATCTGTACACTACATCAGGGTTCACTGGTCAGTTCAAGGCAAGCCTTGCTTGAAAATACAAATATAATACATGGAGGTTGCAAAAAATGAGACGAAAGTATCTGTCAGAGTAGTGTAACAAACAAAGGAGAGAATTTCCTGAAGCCTACTCGCAAGTTTATAATAATAAAAAAAGGCATGCCAGGCCTATAATCAGAGAGGAGTAAAACTAAAAACACATCTATTAAGCTATCTCTCCTCTGCCCCAGTTTAATTTAATTTTATAAGCAACAGAAAAACCTACAGTTTTTAATGGCGGTTTCTAATAACCCCACATTATGTAAAAGAATAAAACTCGTGTCAATGCTTTACTACTATTGTAGAAAAACTTTTTGCTATAGCAATATAATAAACAAGTGTAGAATAGTTTTTATAGAAGTAGTATGTACAATTTTTCCCTTCAAGGATGGCCTAATCAATTTTCCCTCATTATAGAGGGAATCTGTGTACAAGTCTCCATCACTTTTCTTCCCATCTGTAAAACACTTTTATTTTGATGCTTCACTTTACTGTACTTGCCTCAACTTGATATTTGCCTGGCAATCAACTCATATTTTACATTCTCTAAGTTCTGCCCAATGCCTTCAATTACTGACACTCTATTTTTGACTATTACACTGTCAGAAATTTGAGAGACATCCCAGCAAAGCCTGTGCAATTAGTATCTGGCATTTTAAAAGGTAGCAAGTTATGCCTTAGGTTAGGATACTTTGGGAAGCTTCTGTAAGAACTAGAAGAGTACATGGCAACCAGACCCAGCAGAATCACTGTGCTGTGGTGTTAAACTCCCCTTCCTCTGTCCCCAACACAGTCCAGACCTCCTGACCATGAATGAAGGAGCCCACAAAGACAGCTACCCACAGCACTGAAATTTTCATCCTTATAAAATCATGCAAGAAAGGGCAGAGTGGCCCTGTAACCACTGGTGTATTGACACAGACATACAGTTCCTGCTGATAAGGGTCTCATTATGTTTGCCTGCCACTTACAGTTAGGGCCGCTTCCTAAATTTCAAACATTTGGGGTCATGAAACACCGTATTTTGACTATTTCTCAAGAAAAACAAAAATCCTGTATTAAAACAACAGAGTTTCATGCTACTTTCAACTTTCATCCAACACTGAAAAAAAATCAAAATCTGCATTTTAACTAACCAAAGCTGCAACTTTTTGTTGGGAAGCTCTAGGCTGAGGCAACAGAGCCCAGAAAAAAATTTGGAAAAATACTCTTCCACCAGGTGACAGCCTGGGCACAGAATAACCACTGACACTGAACAGAAATATCAGAAGCCAGTGAGGACCTGTAATTCACTGAAATAACTAAAAATGGTACTCCTAGGCAAGTGTGCATGCTGATAGCCTGGTCATAGAGAGAAACTCACAGCTTTCCCAGGCTGTCCTGAGAAGCTGTGAGAAAGTGCAGAGAAAGAATTATAAACAATAATCTGCACTTGGAGTTTGTGAACACATTGAGTATGATATTTGACTTAAGATGTTTTCAAGAAGTTGTTATCCTCCTTTCTCCAATGTGCTGAGGGGAACTACTTGTTTGTCACCTGTTAACCAATACGATCTTAGCTAACGAACCCATCTATAAAAAAGATGAGTTTTCTCTTAATAAAGGCCTTTTTCACCTTCGAGATCATAGAGTCTTAGTCCTATTGCCACTGATTCAACTCTACAGTGACAGGCAGGTCTGACTAAGCCTGTCTCACCTACTGCCCTCATTGAGAGTTTCTCATCTAAGATTTCCACAGGTAAATCATACTCCAAGTCATCTACCTGATGCCTGAACACACCCAAACCCTGAGCTGCCCCAGCAGAACTTCAGATCAATTCTTTGCTAGAAGAACTGAGTGCAGCACAAAGTGTCCTGAAGTGATAAAGTCATTACACTGTGAACACAAACTGGAACTTTCTGCCCCAGAACCTGCCTGTTTACAAGCTGGAAGGGAAATACAACAATCTTCCCTTACCTTAGAGATTAATTTTAGTTTGTGCAGTGTTTGTTCTCAGTTATTTACCATAGAGAAAAGAGATTAAAGTTTCAGCTTGAGAAGCGCACAAGCTTGGAAACCACCCCCTTCTTCCCATACACACCAGGCTCTGCATATGAAAAAAAAAAAATATATCTCTCCTTACACCAAACAGAGATACAAAGTTGTGAGCAGTTCAGTTTTGAAATGGACAAGTCTCTCCTTAGATAAACAGCCTCTTACACAAACATTTTCCTTCTGACACCTTCTGAGAAGACAGAATCAGACTCTTCTCACAGGTGCACAGCAAATGCTGGGAGGGTGAGAGAAAAAAACAGCAAAGGAAGAGTCCCAGTGGGTATGAGAAACCTGAAATTTCACAGAGAAGGATTCCAAAACTACAACAAAGCAGGGGGGGGCGTGAGGGGTGTCACACTCTGTGCTGCCTCTGGCCTTAAAAGGGACTTTTCCTAATTGACACCAACTCTTTTTTTTTTCCACAGAAAGAAGCAAGAATAATTTGGAAGCCAGAAATAATCTAAGTATGAGCAACATTTACATTAACGACCTTAAAAAAGTCATGACTTAAAGACACAATCAGAGGAAACCAGTTACAGGCTATTTACAGCTGTACATCTGACAGTATGTTGGTTCTTCGGAGCTTGAAACAAACAATGAAAGTCATCAGATTTTGCAAATTTGTCAGTCCCACAAAAGCGATTCTGACATTGTCTGAACAAGAGCGAAGTTAACACCACACAAGATACTCACATTATTCCCCTATAACAACTTCATCAGTAGATTTCACCTCAATCTATAGCCAACTTTTTGCAAACCCGTTAGAAAAACTTTGGGCAAAGATGGGACTACCACAAACCAAGCTGGAATCAGTGGGCACTAAGTTCATTTCCCTTGGGTTCTTTCAAACTCTTACCAGTAGCTCATGAACAATCCAGTTCGCTATGTTGAAAGACTGTGAATTACCCCTTAACTTGTAGAGGACTTTTAAATACTGTTAACATCATGTTTAATGAAAATTCATAACCTTATTACCAGCAAAGAGGATGCTGTGATAAATATGTAAAACAGTCTTAAAAAAAATCAACATATTTACTCAAAAACTTAAAACTTTAGCAAGCAAATTACTGACAGAGGCTACCTATGATTACTCAGCATCACTACTGAAAAATGAGTACATCTACCCCCACCAGTGAATGAAGACATTGCAGAACCTAAAGAAAGCTGCAGCACCACCACTTAAACCTAAGCAATTTACTTAGAATAAGNACTTAGAATAAGAGTAAATATTTATACCACCTGTGTATAAACACGTAAGAGTTTTCAACATGTACACATTCTTTTGCATACCAGCTAGAGTGTACCACACACCTAGTCCAGATAAAACTTGTATTTTTGGAGGTGAGCATGTTTAGCCTATGACTTTTCCTAATAAGCAACTAAAAAAACCCAAGCCAACAAACCCAAGGAAAAAACAAATAAAACCTGCCAAAACAACAACAACCCAAAAAAAAACCCCAACCAACCAACCAAAAAAAAAAAAAACAAACAAAACAAACAAACCAACCAAACAAACCAAAACCAACAAAAAACCCAACACCCCCCCAAAAAAAACCACAAAAAAAACCTAACCAAAACCTACACAGTTCCCCTAAACCCCAATCAACAACCAAAAACCTCACAAAAATCACTCAAAAAAACCCTCAAAAAACCCAAAAACGAACAAAACACCAAACCAACAACAAAAAAAAATTAACACAAAGCCCATATACAGATTAAGGAGGAATTTTTTATACCTGGAAATTGTTCATCAGCCCATAGTGACACCCTGCCTGGGACTGACAGGATGAGAAGTCATAGTTTAGTTTGCAGGCTGCAGCAGTGCAATTTGTCAGCCCATTGACAATGGTGTCATTAACATTCCCTGTGGCATCTCGAACAACACAGGAACCTACAATGGACACAACAATTAAAAAAAAAAAAAAAAGCATTAGCAAACTGAACATGAGCATATGTGTTAATTCCATTCTATGTAAGCATAATCTCACAGAGCAACATAAAAATACAGCATTTAGGTTTTTAACACACTACAGTATACTAAGCCTGTCTTCACTATGATGAACAAATACAAACAAAACAACTGCTCCCTTGGCTGAAACAGTCTTCTTTTGCTGTTTTTTTTCTTCATTTATCTGATTGCAGGAAGAAACAGGAAGTTTTGAAAACCATGTCAGTAGACTTGCAAAAGTTTAAGAACACAATTTTAACTTAAAATACTATTTCTCTGAAGCATAAGTTTCCAAACAGCTCCTGAATTGATTTGATATCATTTGATTTGACAAGAACTGGCTCAGGGTGCCCAGAGCAGGTGGGGCTGCCCCTGGATCCCTGGCAGTGCCCAAGGCCAGGCTGGACACTGGGGCTGGGAGCAGCTGGGACAATGGGGGGGTATCCCTGCCATTGCAGGGGTGGTACTGGATGATCTTCAAGGTCCCTTCCAACCCAAGCCATTTCACAGTTTTATGACTTTATACTTTCACTTTTGGTCAATTTTCCTAGAGGAGTGCAGGCTTGTTTTGCATGCATAGATGTTTGCAGACAGGTATACATTCTGTAGTTGTTGTTTTTTTTTCCAGTCACTATGACTCAGCCATTAAAAAAAAAATGAGTTTCATGAAAGCCTGTTGCAAGACATTTCCCAATGTTTCAAAAGCCATCTCCTATGTGACCATGGTATTTTTCAGTTAGTTTCCTGGTGAAAAACAGACAGAGAGCACCATTTCTCCAATGTTTTTTTTATAATCATCACCTTAACTATTGTCTTCAGTTCATCTATGATTACTTTTCATTTTGCTGGTCAAGAAAATTCTGGAGAAACAGCATTTCAGTCTGTTAAGTATTAAGAAAAATTAAAGAACACTAAAAGACCATTTAGTCTTTTATTTCAAGGTTTTTTTGTCTCATATATGACAAAAAGGAGATGGGACTAAGTATTATGTAAGATTCTGTGGTCCAATAGTAGAGGCAATCAAACTGTTCGAATACCAGGAAATACTTCCAGGGACTAGAATTGAACAAGGAGTAGGTAAAAGTCTACAGAGTCAATAAAACCCCCTTTACTTTAATCTTTTAGGAACCTGAATGACAAGAATTGCCTTGCAACAGAACCCCATAATAGCTAAAGATCTAAACGAATTACCTGCAAAATAAGGAAGAAGGCAGAGATCTGCTGCAAGTTTAAGTTTATTCAGTAATATTCCTAGGCATCTATTTATGTTGTCTCTCTTCCATGGGGGAAATGAATTCCTAATTAGCTATACCATATTTAAATTATTGTGAAACATCAGGACTTGATTAACCCATCACAACACCTAGTCCCAGTAAGTGAACATTATTTAATCCTTCCACTCCACTCCTCATTTCTTTTTTTAGTTACTTACTATGCCTAATTGGTTAAATTACAGTAAAAGTTTCCCACACTAAACACCTATCTTAAGCTTTCCTTGAGAGTATGTGGAGGAACTGAGGGGTTTTTTAGTGCTTTCTTGTTAAAAAAAGAAATAAAATTAAATTAAAAGTTTTCTAATCGAAAAATGTTTCTCCTTCTTCACTATATAAGTATTTGCCCCAGCCACTCAAGCAGTGGATCTGACAACACACTTCACACCTGAACTATTTGTAAATAACATTTTGTTAGTGACAGATTGTAGTGGCAGGCCCATTACAGTGCACAACTCATTAAATACCTACGGTGCAGTATCAGAGACCTCTCCTTCCTCATTTTGCCAAAGCTCAGACTTAGCTGGTTTGGCAGGAATTTCAGACATGGAATTAAAATATGGCAGAAAGAGATATGGCAGTAGGAACAAACTTTATTTTAAGTGGGCCTTACTCTGAAAGAATGTATAACAGAAGCCAGCCAGGAAGGCTTTGTTCTCAGCAGAAGACACTTAGATGAAAGTAACTGTAAAAAATGTTATTTTCTGTAAGACTCTTTCATTTATTTGTATGATTCTGGCACCATTTTCCCTAAAAGTCTCTAGGTCTTCCCTCCTGTGAAAATAAGATTTGACCTTTTCACAGGCATTTATAAGCATGTTCCTGCCAAAGTCAAATAGAGCACTGCCATGCTTTAAGCATGCATTTAAACTTACAGCCATCCCTATCAAGTTATCCCCTCAACATATGAAGTCCAGAGTTACTACAGCCCTGCAGACTGCAGTTCAGAGTGTTTAATTTTATTAGTGCTGTAAACACCTGTGGGGGGTTGGGATGTTAGTTTTTCTTTCTTCATCCTCATTAGTTATGGAATTTTTTGTCCCATTTGTTGCGGGGGAACCTGATGGCCGATGCTTAAGTGTATTTGCAAGACAAAGGCTTGCCGGGCCAAGAAGGGAGACTAGGGAGGACACAGTTCAGTGCTGGGTTTTGCTTGGAAGACNTATCCCTCCCCATATCTTGCCTGAAGGCCGCTTAATTTCAGAAATTCGGAGGAAAGAGTGGGGGGTCCTGAGGGAGGGTTCTGCCTTCCCTAGCAGATACCTGTCTTCAACCCTAGACAACACCTACCAAGTTTGGCTTATGTCAACTAGTTTTACTTTCATAACTACACGAAGCAGGTCTTAATGCTACTCAGAACTTTGACTTTTTTTTTTTTTTTGTTAGAGCTTCCCTGGTTTTTAAAGCGATAAATATAGCTCCTTGAAATGTATCTTCCAAGATTTTTGATGCAAATTTGCTTGTGCAATCTGCCTCCTCATGCCACCTGCGTGTCTGCATTGTCTTTTGCTAAATTATGAAACTCCATACCTACATCTCACACTTATTCTTCTGAAATAGCTGCCTAGGTCTAGCAGCAGGATCAGTAATTTTCCTTTTTTCCACCTTTTCTACTCAGTTTAGCCTTCTTACTACAGAGCATACAAATAGCGAGTTAAATTCAGAACATCTTCTTCAGATATGACTACTCTGCAACTTTACTAGCCCCTAAAAATCTCTAGTGACTTGCTTATCACTCCGGGAAAAGAATAGAAGTGTTTGATTTGTCCAATATCCCTAATCCAATGCCACAAAAGGAGCTGAATTTCACTTAAACTAGCTGACTCCTGCTGCCTTTTTCTAACTAGCAGAATTCAAAGCCAAAGTCAGTACACAGCAGAACATTTCTGATAAATCAAACAATTTCACGTCCAGTTGGTTTTGCAAACTGCTTCTTTTGTCAATTTTTACTATTGCAATTTTCGTGTTTGGAAGCTGATCAAAGTATTTCATTAATAAGCGAGTATTAATAATAATTTTAGTCTTGAGGTTCCAAAGGGATTCAAATTTGGTAGCAAGAGGTCTATGCAGTCAATCTAATTAGGAAATGAGTGTAGCTCATTATGCTGCATAAAGCACAATCACTACAGAGCAACTATTTGGCAGAGCTACACCCCCATGTTAGCCAACAGAGGCAGACTAGCAAGATTGGTATCTTTGGAAAGGAAGTATCATTAGTGGTAAGATCAATGGTACTCCTAAAAATGAGAATTTCATTCAAAAGGCACCACAGCTATTATAAAACAAGGTCTTTCATATAAGAAAAATTATTATTGCTGTCAGGAACTAGTTTATGTGACATGAGTAAAAAACATTTCAAATCACAGGCAAGAAATGTGCATGATTCAATTACAATCCTGTAATCTAAAGGTTACTAGAATTGTTTTATGGTTGGAAAAGATATAGTTAACTACTGTTGCTCTACAGCAAAACTGCTATCAACCCCAGGGCGACTTCTACAGAGCATTTCAAACAACTGTGGGGTGAGAAAGACTAGGAAGAGAAAACTCAGATCAGACTGTGATTACTTCTCCTCCTTACACAAGAACATGACACTTCCAGAAGTGGGCTGATAAGAACTGAAGGCCTTTCCTGGTCTCCTCCCTCAAATGGGGAATTACTGCTCAAGCATCCTCACCACAGTGCTGTCTGATCACCCCACAGTTCACTGCAGGCAAGTGGCTGATTACAATTATCCTCAAAACAATACAGGTGTTTTTTCAGTGGATATTTCCTGAAAACATGCTGTTCTAACCCCGGGATTATCCCACTGCTAAACTGTAAATCCTTTAATGTAGATAACTGCAACAAATGAAGAAATACTGATAGAAGTCTTCTGTCATTTTTAGTCTGAAGCAGTAGCTTTTCTTAGAAAAGTATCGGTCATTTCACAAAATTATAAAACCAGCTGAAAGCTGCATCTCCCAACAGTAAAAACCAGAAACCTTTGGCTATTACTTTCCCATGCAGGAAAGTTGATTACATAATGACTTTACATAACAAAATTACATAAAACCATATCAAAAAAAACCTCTGAACAAACATTTGAAAGGATAAAGTTAAAAACATTCTCTATTTACCTACAGATACTGCAATTCCTACGTAAACCAATGTAGTGATTAAGATGGCCAACAGCGTTCCTTTAGGTATGGCTGACTGAGGATCCTGAAAGAAAAATGTCAGTGGACAGTGATGACAGAGGTTAATGCACACGCAAGTGGTTGTGAAGAATGTTTTTAATTCACCACTTACCGCAAGGTCCCCTGAGATATTTGCACCAGCAAGTATGCCAGTTGCAGCAGGGAAGAAAATAGCAAACACAGAAAAGAAGGTTTCCTCTTGTCGGAAATCTGGTCCAAAATTCTCCATGAATATCTCGGCTGCAGGAGAAGATTTAAGTCTGTTAATATTCACATGGAAGCTGAAGTATTAACCCACTCCAGCCATTACTAGACCAATAAAAAAGCTGACAGTCACAGGACCTTCTTAAAACTAAGTGTAGAACATTTAAGCTCTAATTCATCACTTCAACTCCAAGTCAACATGGTAAATTAAGCAGATTCAACAGCAGAAAAAATACTTAGTCTAATCTAGCTTTTAAAAATTTAATATGGATTTAATATTAAGCAATATTCAAGTTTAGACCCAACTGCAGAAGTTTGAAGAAAGCTTCTTCAAGGAAAAAAGTCTCCATAGTTAAGCAGGACTATAAGATATAGATGTTTAATTTCACTATAACAGCTTATTTTGCAAAAAAAGGTATTGTTTACTGTACTGTAAACTGTTCCAACATACCATGGTAACCAAAGAAACCTTTGGGCTTCTTGCTGTCCAGAGGAATAAATGTTCCAATGACAAAGTTTCCAATAGCAAGTATGAGGATCACCAGCAGAACTATCTGTGCCTGAAACACAATGACTGTTGTCAGACAGGAGAACTTGTTCTTTTCACAGTATCAAGTGCTGTGCAATAAAATGTAAATGTTTACTTGATTCCAAATTCAGCTTCACCTTCTCAGCATGTTTCTCTGCAAAAAAATGAGGAAGGCTGGAGAGAACTTGAACAAGGATTTTTAATTAAGAAATAGGAATCACTTCCAAGTTTTATGCCTAATCAAAAAGGTTTACTATTACCAAATGCCTCAGAATTATACTTCTAAAGACAGAAATGTTTAAAAGGACTAATTTCTCTATATATAAGCCTCCCAGAAGGGAGCCATTTGAGGAGATTCAAGAAATTCACATGAAAATAGCCAAATGCAACACAAATACTGTGTTATTAGCCACTGTCATACTTTGTCTTATACTTTAGTATGTGATATTTTCTAAAAATTTTATTACATCCAGAATCAAAGAGTTTTTGTTTCCTATTTTATGCAGAGAACTAGGTTATTTTGCTACATTCTCATTTTCTCAACCCTTACTTAGGAAATTAAATTGCAAGCTACAATTACTTGTTAATTCCTAGTTTTGAGATTTCTTTTATTACAACCTAGATTTTTAGTCACTTTTCCACAGATCTACTATAGGCCCTACAAGTTGAACAAGAAGTAATTTAAACTATGCAACACCTCAGAAGTGTGAGCAGAGATAAGTCTAGGCATCATAGGGATGGTTCAGGTCTTGCATTTACATAAGCAATCACACAGCTGTTACCCTTTGGGCTATTTGATTTCTTACAAAGGAATGCCCACATATCATTTTTAGGCCTACGATCAGGAGTTAATATTTAGTCTCACTGTGGCATTGTTGATGCCTATAAAACAAAGCTTTCAGTTCACACAGCCTCTCAAGAAAATAGGGTAGAACTGTAATAAACAGAGCAAAATGGCCTGGAGCAGATTGAGAAGTCTACCTGAAGAAAACAGTTTGTGACCTGTATTTAAATCTTTTTAAAGCCTCAAGAATAGGTGGGAGGTGTAAGGATACAGCTGGGTGCTTACAGAAGTCTTCAGTAAGACAGAAATACAAACATGAAGTTATCACAGAGCAATTGCCACAAGTGGATTTTCCCAGTAAGTAACCTACTCCCTGAAGCAAGGGATGTTTACTGAATATCTCACTTAAATTCCAAAGTCTGAAAGAACATGCTTCCATAACATCAACACAGGGAGCTGAGAAGTGAACACTACAAACTCTGAAAAGCCATTTTTTAAAGCAAACTTACCTGGAATTAATCCTAGTCTCTCCTCACTTTTAGATCTATTTCAAAGGCATTATTACAGACTCCCCTGCTCTGTTTTCCAAGTCATTCTTCTAAGACGTGGCTAAGGCATAGCCAGGAGAACACCACAGACAAGATGGAGGCATCAGTGTTTTGCTATGCTGAGCTATACGTTAGCCCACATGAAATGCTTGTTTGACAGGTTCAGTTGCCTATCCTTGCTCCCACTTGCCTCCTTCCATGACACAGAAACCAACTCTTGACTTTTACAGTGAGGGCAGGACTTCTAAAAGCTACCCCTGAAATAAGGATGACACTGCAGTAATACCGCAATTCAGGTTTGATGCAGAAACATTAAACAGGGGTATTTTCATGCAAACTATTGTTATATAACTGCTCATGTTACACAGGAAAACCAAGCTACTTCCTGCGACTTCAAGTGGCAGCAGCCAGAGGATTAATAACAAATAATTCTTTCAAGATAGTTCAGAATAAGGAGGTCAGCATTGTTCGCAGCTGGGTGTACAAAGATAGCATCACAAACTCAAGTTATAGACAGTGAAGGGATACCTGAAAATGGTGAACAGTTTTTACAGAAGTTCAACTTAAATGTTCATGCTAAAGTCAATTTCTGTAAGTTTATTTTCTCCCCAGCAGATCAAACCAATGCACTTGATTTTTACACTTACTTCTTCTAGGACCCCTATTTCTTGGAAGCAACAATGATAAAAAACCCTCTCTCATTCTGAATATAAATACCATCATCTTGCTGCAGTAGCACAAGAAACTTACAATACTTCATGAAGATGCTCCTGTTTCCTTCAGCTGCCTCTCAGTGCAGAAAGATATAAGATATAAGTTGAGAGGCTCTTCTCAATTTTTTTTTTTTTGACCATATAATGGACAGATCATTCAGAAAAAGCCTACAAGGTGCAGGAAACAGAGAGCAAGCTACACTGCCTCATAATGCCAAGCAGAAAACTGGTAAGGCAGCTTCTCTGCTAAGTTACTCTAAGATCTCTTCAGTCAGAGATGACCTAAGACTGTGCAGCCACAAGACAAGGGAAGGAGGTTTTCTCTCACATTCATCACCACCAACATTCAAAACTCTACTCCAGGCTGTGTGCAGTGAATGCATCCCACTGTTTGGCTATTTCCAGGTGAAAACCAAACCAGAAGAGAATGGAAGAGAAGGGAAGGGTACTGCATCTGAACTAGCAGAAACTACATAGTTCTAGATTGGCTTTGGTACCAGCCCTGTGCTTGCCATCCTCAGAATTTGCCTGAAGTTCATAGTAAGGGAAAATGCTCATGCTGAAGTTCTTACCTTCTATTGTGCTGTAATTGCCCAGAAGAGGGAACTACCATTAATCTACTTGACAGTGTCATTAAGAGTGAATTATGCTGGAGTTTAGGTTCTCACAGATGCTTAAACTTCCCAGTGGTTTAAGATCTGAAACACTGTTCAGAGCTGCACATGCTAATGCCAGCCCAACAGCTACTGCATAAAAATCAACTGACTTCTAACATACCATCATGCAATACTGAACACACTGTACTTTTTATGCTAAAAATAAATCAGGCAGCTAAGGTACAAAAACAGAATCAAAATTATGAAGCACAGAAGAAAAAGAAAGATGGGAGCTCCTTACTTTTGCCTCCCACTCCATTCCTGCAATGGAAATGCCCAGCAGTATAACCACTGTGATAGCTCCTATGATTCTGATATCATTCATTTCATCAATCATCAACGTTCCATTTTCCTAACAAAGCAAACAAAAAAACCACAGTCATAGGCTTCGTCAGGTAAATACTTCCCCTATTAAAGAACAGCATTTTATTCACTATAACTTATTAGTAGTTAACCCGCACACCACAAATTTACTGATTGTAAATTCCTTTTACAGATACAAGTAATTTGGGTTTTGCCTTGTTTTTAAATCAGTTAATCTTCCAAACGGAAACAATAAGGGCTGTTCAGCCTGGAAAAAAGAGAGCTCCAGGGAGACCTTACTGCGATAATTTAATATTTAAAGGGGATTAACAAGAAAGGACAGATTTTTGGATAGGGCTTGTGGTGACAGAACAAGGAACAATGGTTTTAAACTAAAAATAATGGCTTTAAACCAAAAGACAGCCAATTTAGACTAGATGTAAGAAAGAAACATTTTACAGTGAGGGTGCTGAGGCCCTAGCTCAGGGTGCCCAGAGCAGCTGTGGCTGCCCCTGGATCCCTGGCAGTGTCCAACGCCAGGCTGGACACTGGGGCTGGAAGCAGCCTGGGACACTGGGAGATGTCCCTGCCCAGGGCAGGGGGTGGCACTAGGTGGTCTTTAGGGTTCCCTTCAACCCAAACCATTCTGTGATTCTACCTGGATGGGGATGGACTAGTTGACCTTGAAATGTCTCTTCCAAACTAGCCCCTTTTATGATTACATGAATCAAAAACCAAGCACAATCTTTAACTTCACATAAAAAGAATACTCTTTATATAGTCAAATGTTCTACAGGAAGTGTGTGTATATATATATA
>VXBU01005943.1:62065-73317 GCA_013400315.1 Bombycilla garrulus
CTCCAAACCACAGGAGTACAGTATGTATTTTTCTATTACAGTACCTTTTTCCTTCCTGGAAATCATGCAACGTAAGAACTCTTTAAACATGTGCTAAGAAACCACAAACTCTTAAGAACTTAACACCCTGAAGTATTTATTGTCTTTAAATTCAGTTTAAATAAGAGCAACCCTTATGGAATTATGCCATTTATCACACCTCTCATACATATGATCTTCATACTACACTATCACAACGCCTGTCAAAAAACAAGATAGTCATAAAGATCTGTAAGAATAGATTAGCATCTGTAAGAAACTGAAGAACCATACATCAAACTTACCAGCACACCTTTTATCCAGCCAAACTTGACCACCCCTTTGCTGTCAGGTGTGTAAGCAACAGCTGCATCCCCAGCTGGCGTGCCTTCCTCACCATCTGCATAGCCATCCTCAAAGGGCTCCTTGGAAAACATAAAAAAAAAGTTTGTATTTTGTGTGACTGACAGACCAGAGTAGGATTGTGAAACTTATGTTGGAAAAAAAAAAAAACAAAAAACCCCATCCTACTTGTATAAACAGAAAAATTAGAAGAATGACACAGCAGAAGTTTTTGAGCTGCTCCTTTAAGTCCCTTGCATGATGCTCACCTCAGATTTCAAGGAACGCTAAACAAACTTACAAGAACAAACTGTTAACAGCCAGTGTGGCAAGTGTATTCCAGAATTAGGTCTAGATCCCTAAAAAAGTCAAACACCTGGTCTGCAGAAAAAGAGCGGGAAGATTTCAAATGCACAAGAAATTTTACTTCTTAATCTGAAAGTGCAGACTATTCAACCACAAATTACTGTTCTCTGCCAGTATAGCATTTCCTATAGCTCAGACTTAGCTGTCATTCGATCAATTTTTCAGGAAATAAATTATTCATTTCCCTGTAAACTATTCTACTACGCTTTGTAAGGTGATGCTGCCAGAAAGACGGATGGGAGATTGGCATTTCAGAGAAAAGGTGGGAAGAGAAGTGTCTTGCAAACACTGCTCCCCATTTAAATGGGAAGTATAACAGATGGAGAAAACATCACCTCCATGGACAAAGGCCAACTTATGTCTTTTATTTACAATTCAACCCTCAACTTCAAAAATACAGAAAATCTCAGCTTTAAATATAAATTGAAAATATATGTGTACACACACATCTATGCCTGCTTAAAAGGCAGTTTTGCTTTGCAAAGCCATTCAAACACCGTAACATTTAAACTCATACATTTCCCCTGCTCTTTCTCTAAGACAGCAAGAAGCACTCTAAGTATATTAGTTTATCCAAGGCAACAAGTATTAAGAATGGATACACTAGAAAGACCCTGAACAACTCTCAACAAACCAGCTCAAACCAGCGTACTGTGAAGAAGCCCACATCCCAGGGCTTAGAAAACATTTCAACAGAGGTTAAATCCCAATGAGGTAAAGGGCAAAATGCACATTTGCTAAGTAAGATACAAAATAGAGTGGACACAAATAAATCTTTCAAGTGTATGCAGGGAGACTAATAAAGATTAGGGTGAGGTATTTTACCAAAGTCTTTTTACTCTTGATATGTTAGCACCAGTTACAGCCTCAGCACAGAGGCCAGAGGAAATATTTCTAAACCTGTCAATTATGAAGGGTATCATCCATATTCTCTTACAATCAGCAGCAAACATACAAATGAGATTTTTAAAAAAACAGATGTCAACCTGATCCAAAGGTCAGCGGCACAGATTCATATCAGTGCTTCTCTCACTGATGCAGAATTATGAATTTCTCATAGAAACAGATACACCTGCAACACATCTGGTGATCCTGTAAAGCACAAGCCTTCCACTGTTAGGCAGAATCCCAATCAGCTTCCAGATCATTTCCATTAACAGCTTACCCTCCTTTAAAGAGTACATTATATTATCTTCAGAAGAGATTACAATTTAAAAAAGAGACTTCTAATGTGTTTTATATTTATATTCTTTCAGGTATATTTGTATATGTATTATATATATAGTGTGTTATACACACTAAACAGAGGACAAACAGAAACCTAACCAGTAGTTACCTAGTTTGCTGAACTGCAGCTTTTTCAGCTTTCCTGGATAGAACTAATGGCTGTAATTCCTGGGAGATTTGCACAGCCTTTGACCAGATGAATCTACTGATTATTGACTATTTGTATTCAGGCATTCAAGCCAAACCAAGTAGTGGCATAAAATCATACAGAGTGTAAGAAGAACAGTGAGGACAAAAAAGAGAATTACAATGCTGCTATCTTTCAGAAATGCTGACCTACCTGAACGAGAACTAAGAAAAAGTTTACTCAAGCCTAAGGTTCATGCCAGAACAGTTTGAGCCAACCTACCCTGCTGCAACAGAAGTGCAGAATAAAATGTAAACATCCTTCTAAGCATTAACATCTCCATTTATGACTTCTTTCAGAAGTGGGGAGGAAACAAAGAGAAAAAAGATGCATTAAAACAAGGGGCACATTATGAACATGTTCACAACTATGCCAAAACCTCCAATTAAGCAGGAAACAGAATGGGATTTATATGAACAAGTAATAAGTGGTTATAGTTATTCCTCACAGAAAACCATCACATTATACTTAGAACAAACTCTGTTTTAAACCATCACATAAAGGGAGTCACATTCAAAATATCTAAACAATTTTTCAGTTCTGGCCAAAGAAACTTGCCAGCATTAGATAACATCTTCTGCTATTACAATAATACGCATCATGCATGCAATAAGACATAACAAAACTGTTCTCTGAGAAGACTGGTCAAGGAGGATCAAGGAACAGTAGGAGGAATCTATATCTTCATGTCTTAAAATAGTGAAATGTGATGGAAGTGGTTAAATTTTTTTTTTTTTTTTTGAGAAAGCTTAGAGTTTCTTTGCTGCAAGTTCAGGTTTGGTAAGAAGGTGGAGAAATACCTTCGTATCTACTCTAAGAAAGGATCACATACTTCATCATGTGAGCATGGCTGGCCCAGCATTGGTAAAAACCTGCACACATCACCAAGGTGATCTCCCCAAAGGTCACTTCAAAACCTCAGCCATCATGTGGCAGCTACATTTCACTGTAGTGCCCAAACAAGCCCCATAACTCAGCCTGTTGAGCTCTGGGGAGGAGATAATGGCTCAGAACTGGTATTCTGAGTTATCAGTTACCAGATCAGCTCCAAGATACTGCACACAGTGAACACAGCAAAGTTTTGTTCTGTATGTCTCATCTCTCCACACTGTGCAATATCTCTTAGGAAAATATTTTGAGGCACAAGCAAAATATAATAACTGAAAGGTTATTCCTGGTTATCAGTGCTGGTGGGTGCCCAATAAAGCACCACTGAGAACAGATCTTACAGAGTGTGGGCACAAAAGAATTTCACTCCAGAAGGCTCCAAGTTGAGCCCTCTAAGGCAATACTAAGAAAGCACCACTGTGGTCTCAGCTGTAAATCAAGCAGGCGTAGTATTTTTCATGCTCATGTTCATGAGGAAACAATGCTTTTACTCAAGTCAGAGACTGAATGGAAAAAACTGTCCTAGCACTATTTTAGAACAGCCAATACATATAAGATAAGATCTTCATAAACAGTAAAAAACACCAACACACTGTGGATTTGGAGGGGGTGTAACAAAAGGGGAAAGAAAAGGGGGTTTAGCATTTCAGATCAGAAACAGTCTCATTAACACAATTCTTAAAACAATCAGTTTAAAAATACTCAGTCATGGCATTCCCTTACACTGCTAAAGGAAAAGTAACGTACGTTTACAAGCTGAAAATTCTATCATACACTGAGAGGACTTCAGACAAGAAGCAGTTAATTTCTGCTCCTACACAGATAATCTACTATTTCATCTCCAGTGCTGAATCATAACAGTAAGTTATTTGTGGCAACTGAATAGCCTCCACAGCTATTAGAAGTAGATTAGTAATGAGAAAATACTTGATATTTTAGTAGAGGAGATCTGAGATTTTTCACACACAGCCTGTAATACACTGGCGCATCAAAAAGTTCAGTAAAAATTGTTTTATTTAAGAGTTCTTGATAGTGGTGCATGTCATGCCAGCATAATTTTTTTTTGTGGTGAACTTATCTAAATCCCATCTTAATGGAAATATACTTGGGCTATGTCGAACCGTATGAGGTAATACAGAATAAACACACATGAAGTCTTGTTTCTTTTCAAGAATCACAACTTGGAAGCCGCAAGTGAAGGGCAGGACCACCAGCAAGTTTGCATGTAAGACTCTTTGCTGGATCTCCAGAGCGACTGCTGTCACTGTGAAATGCCTGATTTGTTGTGTTCCAAGTAGTCACTGACTTCCTTAGCTAATCCCTTCCATTTCTATTAGTCATGTGCAAAAACAGGAGGCCAGAGAAGCACCTCAGACTACAGCATTTAACTGCTTTTCCCATTCCTCAAGCTTGGCCAGTTACAGGTTTAGCATGTGCCATGGAATATGAGGTTCTTCTCACACAAACTCCCTAGAAAGACTTCACAACAGCAGCTTCTTTCCATCTTGGTAGGATAGAGTACTGAAGCTGGTTTCAATAGTTTATATTATCACAACATTAAAAAATCAAGAGTCTAATATTTTCAAGCTGCAGCTTCTGCAAAAAAATATGGAACTGGCCTTCCACTACATTTAATCAAGCTGCTTACACTTAAAACTGCTTTGTATCTACATTCTAAATTCTGATACTATATTCTGATACATACTCTACTCTGATACCGAGCACAGTTCTCTCACGCTTACTGAGAACAGAACAAAAGAAAAAAAAAAAAAAAAAAAATAAAAAAGTTACCAAAAAACCATCTTTGAGCAAAGAATACTGGAAGAAAAATTCTGTGCCCTTACCAGTCAACACTTCAGGAGTTCTGAGGTTGGGGACATTTGCAAGAATCCTTCTTCACAGGAGTGAGAAGCTTTCACACATCTTCTGCAGCCCTTCACTGTGGCTCACAGAACTACTGCCAACTTGTTCACTAGCCCTTACAGTCACAATTTCCTGTTTCTGTCTCCCAAAGCTTAATTTTGTAGGCACTGCTGCCATTTTAAGACATTCCTTATTTTGTGGGAGGAAACAAGCAGTAAAACTTATTGATCCAGATGCAGCATGCCATCTGTCTCAATAGAGGAAGAATCATTACTTGGAAAGGTTATACCCTCAAATATCCCAACTCCAGACTTGCACACTATTAAGATTACAAAACCTGTTCTCTTCAGAATTAACAGTTAAAAACAAACATGAAGAAATAGATGAAAAACATTTGTTTTGTTTTTCTTGCTTTTCTAATTAAAGAATACTTCAGCCAGAGCATATATGTAACCACAGTAAAAATGACAGAATAAAGAAAGCTATCAAGTTAATATAAGAATTAAGACGAATATAAGAGTTATAAGAATTACTAGACATTTTGCATCAAATCATGGTAACACTTCAAAGGATTTTTAAACACTACCAAAGATCTTTTCCTTGAAAGAGCAAAAAAACTTTTGGACTCTAGACATCCACCACCTGTGACACTTCCAAGGGGCTGAATAAAAGATTTTAGAAGTGAAAGCTGTATTTCTTGCATAGAATAACCGCACAGAATACTCCTGCTGCTATGGTGTTTATCTCTGATATAACAAAACTTCTGAAAACAGTCTGTACTGGTACAAGCGTGATGCTTTCTGATAAAGAATAAATAATAAGCTAGGTATTAACTGTTGTCTGAAGGACGCTACTTTTGCAGATGTTGATGTTTGCAGTCATAAAATTCACGGTTTTTGTCTACAGGTCAGTTTGATAAGCTATTTTTATCTTTTAATGCTTTTATCTACACAGTTGTGAATGAGATCAAGAGGATTGACCTTCCCTTCCGAAACACCTAAACCTCCACTGAATGGCTTTATGAAAATTGTTGTCCAGGGACACCAGACAGTGTTATGATAAACCCTTTATCAAGAAAAGCCTTGAAATTAGTTGCCTGAGATTCCAGAGTATTTTAGGTTTCAGTATTTCAGATTCAGAGAATGTACCTAAATACACAGGAGGAAATTGAAGTTTTCACTAGGCTTTGACTCAAGCTGATGACACTGACTACCGTTTGTAACCATTTTTTCAGAAAACCACTACTCAAGAGAGGCTGGAATACTGTTTCTAACTTCGCTCATAAACTACATTTGCCAAGTCTGACAGTTTTCAAGTGTTTTGTTTCCTGTAAGGGAAATAACTCCATAGGGAGGAAGTATTACAGGTAATGACTTTTAAAGTATCTTACTCTATGTAACATTCTCTTAGAGAACAGTCTGACTGGACAGCATTTCATAAACTAGTCCTGCTTTGCTGGAATAAGGATGGTGACAAACGTGGAAACTAAGAACAAGCATGCACAACTCTCAACTAATGATTTGTGACTGGCCTCATCCTAATGAAAGTGTAAATTCTAAAACTGAATCTTTGGTACTTCATACAGGGATACCGCTCACTTTGAAATTGCTACTCAGAAAGTATCTTCCACAGAATACCTGGTCCAACTGACAGACTTCTGATCATTTATTAGTTAAAAATAGTTTACTAAGCTAACAAAACAGATTGAGGTGCTCAGGTTTTTCAGGAGTTAGACGGGAAACTTGACTGATCAGCACTGCTTCCAGTGAGGGGAAAAAAAAAAAAAACCCTGTGTCAGGCAGCACACAGAAAAGAAAACATGGCACAAAGACACGTTCAAGACACCTCAGTCAGCCTAACACCTTCTTAGCACTCTCTTTAAAGAACTAACTCCAAAAATTAATACTATCAGGGAACAATGCCTAGTCACTGCTGCTGACAGTTCAGAAATTTCAGCAATCATACTAGGTACTTTACTATTTGGTTATAAAACAGGGAGGAATTATAAAGTCTACTAGCAAATTTGCCAGAATTGCCACTCCAGTCTCTTTACAATCATAACTTAAAAAAGCCTACTAACCCATTAAATGGCACCCAGAAATTACCTAAAACAACAGCAGATAAATTGCCCAGATAAAACACAGTCAGTTCTTAAAACTTGTAATTCCCTGGAATCAAACATGAACAGCTACAATCACTGGTTACTCACCTCAATCAAAGGAAATCCCTTGCAGGTTTGCAGCCAAGAGACCAAAACTTAAGTGCTTTCCCTATATTACCTTGTCTACAATTATACATTCAAAATATAGTAGCAAATGCCTTTGGCACCCACTTCCAGAGATTTTAAAAGAGATTGCATTAAACACTGAAGATTAATGTTATCTTAAGCTGAAATTAAAGAATGTTGTACTGTGATTGCAGCAGAGCAATTTTAAACAGAAGAAATTTATAGTTGCAATTAACATGTCAGCTGAAGGATTAGCTGTGTGCTTCTGCCATCAGCTTGTATTTCTGTCTTGCACACTGCTTTCAATAGAGAAACATTAAAGAGTGTGTTTTTAATGCGTGTGCATATTGTAAACATAATGATTTAAAAAGCCATTTTTACTTTAATTCTTTAAAAGGGATAATCATCCACTCATCCTTCCAACTCTCACAAGTAGTATGATGTATTAAATAAGTTAGCAAGACTTAATCAGGAAACTTACTCAGGCAATTGACTTCAGCTTAGGAGCAAATCCTTTCTTTCAAGGTAGTATACTTACAAAGGATAAACAGGAGATTTGTTTACAAGGATTAGCACTACTTTAATGTCTCACATGAACACAATTTTCTTGACAAATCTTTAAGTTTCCGACATGAAGGCTACATCCCCCTGAAGCAGTTCTGACATGTGATAAAGCAGCAAAGTTTTGTTGACGTCTACAGGTATGCAAAACCAGTAGCCTATGAGAAATATAAATAATATTTGCTTTTTTTCCCCCTAGCAAAAACATTGATGAAAGAATGAGAGCACTTTGCAAAATAAAGAAAACTTCCCCACATCTTTACCTCTTGATTCATATATCCCCCCATAAGTACAGGATGGTATGAAAATTCTGGGCAACTTGACCATGAAAATCAGAAACAGAAGAGAAATGGCCTCTGTTCAGTAGCTTTGCAGTGTGGAAGACCCACAGTGCTTGTGGTCTGCACTCCCAGAAATTGCGTAGCTAAAATAAGGCACTCCTGTCAAGAAGTAGTCAACATTGTCTGCCACTGTAAAAACAAAACATAACAAACTCCAAAAAAAACCAAACTTCCCCCCAAAAAAGCCCAAACTTCCTTTTCTAGTCTTTCCAGTTCTGCTTAACAGAAAGTTACAGGAGGCATGACTTCCTGCACAAGTGTGGGGGCAACCAATCCCTTCAGTTTAAGGGAAAGAAATGCATGTAGTATAATTTACACCTCAAGAATGCACCTTAATTTCTGCACTGATGCATATGACCCTTTCCAGAATAACCACTGCACTCTGAATGATCTAGGGAAGTAATTATTCCTTACTGTGCATTCAATGCAATATTCCTTTGGGCATCCATTGTCCTGGAAAGAGAAACCACACGACACACAAAGTGGATCCAGGCTCTGAACACAGTTTTCACATAAGTATCTGAAACACATAAGCCTGATACACTCCAGAATGAAGCAGATGCAGCACTTGATTGCATAAGAGCTGAAGTAAATCCAATTACAAGAGTCCTGCAGAGAAGTTTTGCATACTCAAGCACAGTTGAAGAAATACAATGTTCTGCTATTAAGTACAAAAGAGAATCCATTTCAGTCTTGTCAAGAAGTTGTTTTGGACACATGAGATTTCCAAATCATCACAGTTCAACCCCAGCAGCCCAGCCCCAAGCAGCCACTCATTCATTCCTCAACCAGTTGGACTGGGAACAGAATTGAAGGGTTAAAATTCACAGGTTTAGGTGAAGACAGTTCAACAAGAAAAGCAAAAGCCACACACACAAGCAAAGCAAAACAATGGATTAATGCCCTGCTTCCCATGGCTGGGCTTACTATCTCCAATCAAGTAAGTTCCTGAAAAATTTTACCTTGTTGGCTTACAACAGACTAAAAAGGCCCAAGTAATCCTAAAAAAATCGTCTAAGTACCACCTGAATTTTTAAAGTGACGTTCTAAAGGGGTGAATGCAGCTGCAGCACAGCCCCTGAGCCAGCACTGAGCAGGGCTGGTATGTTCACACAGAAAAGCACTCACTTGAACTGGCACAGCACATTTCAGCCAAAGTTGCCAAACTGCTTACAGTTCAGAAGCAGTATTACTCAGAATAGTCTCAGGAGTCCCTGCCATGTAGACTGACAGACCAAGTTGACTATCATCACAGCTCCTTCACAGCTGAAACAGACAGAGCTAGAGCTATTTTCTTTCAATTTAAAAAAACCCCAAACAACTGAATCATCTGAAGTAAGAGCAGTGGATTCAAAGGAGGGAAGTTAACTAACTAAATGAAGATGCAAGAGATAAGCATACTTATTAAACAGCAACTTTAGTTTTCTATAATTTCTTTACTCTTTTTTCACCTTGTCCTTAAATCAATTAAGTTTACAAGGCACAGATGATACATCCAAAGTTACTTTTTATGCATAAATGAAACTTCAGTGAATTTGTCAGGTATAATCAGTGTGGTGAAGTGCAGAGATAAATCAAAGACTATTCACGCATTAAACTGCAAAAAATGGACAGCTTCCAAAACTCTGAAAGGCAAATAATTTGAAGTCAACTACCTAAAAAAATTCTTAGTACCAATCAATGATTACAGTGTGACTCCTATTACCTATACCAAGAAATGGGGAAAATGGGTTTGTGGCTGCTCATGAATGAGTAATAGATGAGGCTTTAAGAAAAAATCTGAAGAATTCAATAGAAGATGTAGTACACTGGTTTAAATTACTCCAAAAAAAAACCTGATCCTGCCAAGCTCCTCCCCTGCAAGAATGTTCTTCAAGGATGAAAATCATTTGAGGTGTAATGAAGTGCAGCACCAAAAGGGAAAAAAATTAACCTGAAGATGAATTCTGCAGTACCTTCCTCTTTAACCAGTTCTGGAACAGTTCACTGGGAGTGTGATAATTTTTTTTTTGTAATGTTAATAAAGAGGGAAAAAAAAGGAAGTGTTAATTTCATCTTTATATCACTCTAGTAGCTTTCCTTTATACTATACATATTCATACAGTAGCACGTGCATACGTTTTTTAAGTAAATGAATATATTTATATTAGGAGTGCACACTCAAACATTTTTATCAAAAAGACTGCGGAGATCCCTTAAGTATTGGATCAGGGAACTGAATCACCACACACAGTGCAAGATTTTGCAGTTGATGGGGGTGTTGGCTTTCTGTAAAAGAGATCAGATCTGTATCAGATCCAACTAAGATCTGTGACAGTAAAAAGTTCACCCCCTTTCAGCAGCAGTCCACACCTGTGCAGTGAGCTATATAAGCTGTTAAAGGTCCAGTTATTTCCAGCTTCGCTCGGACATGAAAAAAAAAAAATAGTAAGAACAATATTAGCAGTTTTCTGGACTAAAGACTTATCAAAGATTCAAGATATACAAGCAACACAAAAATACAAATTATACAAGGTCTTTATAAAATACAAGCTCTGGAAAACTAATACTATTTACTGCTGCAAACAGAGCGGTACACTCATTTTTTCCTTGATAAAAAGACTTGCGCTTATGCGGAGTATTCTCAATACAGCTGCAAAGGAAGATTCGTGACACAGGCTGAAAAAGCATAAAAACATTCCTCTACATGATACAAGTAAAGCCTCACTGAGTACAGGTGCATTAAGGTCACTGCTGTTCAAAGTGATGAAAGAACAGTTACCAATTATAGACTTCTGGGACATACAACAGCATTGAGACCAAGACTAAGAGAGCTTCTCTTGTTTAATTTTAGTACAGTGAACTCCAGAAGGAAGATTTAAATACTGCTCACATATATGAAGGACAGCAAGAAGGAAATGTAATTAAAATTAAAAATAACAGGGACTCAAGAAAGAAAGAGACCAACAAACTATAAACAACATGGTGCAATAAAAACCACCTGCAAGAGGGTCTCAATCTTCCATGAGAGGGAAGGAAGCAGCTTTTAAAGACAGACCTTATGTAACAGGGTCAGCTAACTACATATCCTACAATCACCTTTTAGCCTTTTATGCATCTTTAACTGAGTTCTGCTTTCATTACAGGCTAAGCAAACAAACCACAAACTGAAAGAAAATAAAAACAAACAAATATTAGAGGTGCAGCAGTGTTAACTTGTTTAACATTCTCAAGACAGAATACAGTTTCATTA
>VXBU01005943.1:87950-110040 GCA_013400315.1 Bombycilla garrulus
TCTTATAGTTCATATTGTGTCTTTCCATTTGACCCTACAACTCCTGCTCCTTGGGTGAGCATACACTGTCATCGATCCATAGCATTGTAATATGTTATTTTATTAAATAAAATGAAGGGTTTGGGGAAAACTTTTGCAGGAAGTAACACACAGCACATTTACTGGAAGTGAAGTATACACTTCAGAAATATAATATTAGAAAAATGTGGGTATTTTTTTCTGAGTTTCTACTTTTATTACAATATGGATGGCACCTTTACTTTGCTAAGTTGACAGTTATGTCTATTTATGTAGAATATTGACATAAGTATTTTCATGTTCCAACAGGAGAGCAGGTGTTCTCTTTTCTTAATGAGTAAAATAGGTAAATGCTGAAACTGACATTTTGGAAGACTTGTCACTCCACTCATTCCTTAATTCTCTGTCAACACATCGATAAGTGCTGACATATCAAGCGTTTTGCAACAGGATACAAATAAATTATCTTGTAAATTTGCGAAATATTACTATTTTATCTTGTGCTGGTTTAAAAGCAAAACCAGTGAGACTCCAAGTCAGAAATACAATTTAATAGGAGAAAGTAAAATACATGCAAGTAATACAAAATAAACACAACCACTGACAGAGTCAGAATACAACCTGACACCCTGCTAGTTAGGGTGGTATTAGCTGTCCAGATGAGGTGGTCTTGCTGAAGTGGCAATCCTGTAGAAAGTTCTGGTAGCTCTTGTCCTCGGGAAAGCAGTGGGTAAAGGCTGCTTGTTCTCTCCCAAACCCAGATTATATCCAGGTGGGAATGCTTGGCTCCTCCCCCTGGGCGGAGCATCTCACAGTGGGCTGATGTCATTCCATGAGTCATGGGGTGGGTCCTTGATTGCCCAGAAATGGGTCCCAAAGGGAGTTACCTATGACTCACTGGGCAAGGCATTGATGGCCCATTAGCAGGAGATAGTCTGGGGGAGGAGGCGAGGAAAACACTGCCCCTCCTGGTTTCAACAGTTCATGAAGATGGAGATAGAATGCAGACACTCTGGGATATTTTACATTGTAACCTAGGACATGTCTTCATATTAAAGTATAGACAGAAAGGCCTTCCCTAGTAAGGTTACCTGAAAGCTTATACTTAGCAGTGCTCTATGAGAACTGCAACTTTGACTTCATAATCTAAATAATTTTTCATGGGTTTGCATCTTCTCCTCAATCAGATTTCTGATAATATTTCATTAATTTTTTTTTCAATTAAAAAATACAGTATATCAATTTGTTCCCAAAGAGAAGGAATTACTCTTCTCAAAGAAACCAGGGTGACTTTAAAACATGATGCAATGTAATCATTTTATCACCTAGAAAAATGAAATTAGAGAATAAATTTACATTAAAACTACTGTGTTAGCTATGAGTACTTCACATGATGTAGTCCTTACAGCTCTGGAAAATAATTACTCTTTTGATAAATAGTATTTTAGTGGATGAATGACTATTTCTTTAAGATAACTGACTCATAAATACAAATATGATTCACTGAGAGTCCACAGTAAAAATTTTGTTTTCTGTTTATCCAGTATGCACAGGAAGGAAAGGTCAGGGCTAAAGGCAGAAAGTTTAGAAATCCAGGACAAAAAGTTATGATATATAGTATGTTTTAAATTTGTGCAGCTGTTGCCATCCTCTTTCTGTACTATCCAGATGTACCAAAATTCTTGTTTTTAATCTGGCTAATGTCAGATTGAACACTAAACATTTCATACACAACTGAAGTCACTCTTGATTTCTTCACCTTCATTCAGACTTGGATATGGCTCAAATTCAAGACTTGTTTTTTCCCAGTCAAGTTATTCTGCAGATATCAGGGACAAACACAGTACTAAGAAAAAACTTAGGAGGTTCTGCTGCATAATTTTTCCATTGTTCGGCAGTGAGATTGTCTTTAACTTACATTTATGTTGTGCTGCTTTTTTAAATCTAATTGATAAAATTTGAGTAAATTAAATTAAATGTTATGCTAAGCAACTAACCAACCAACAAAAAAAAAAAAAAAAACCCAAAAACAAAACAAAACAAAAAAAAACCCAAAGCAACCCTCAAATCAAAATATATTATCAATATGTTTGTTTTAGTCCTGATCTGTCTGTGAAATATTGTAACCTCTATTCAAATCCTTTTCAGGTTTGGTAATAGACACCCCTTTACCTTGTTCTGAGTCTGGTTAGTGGGTCTGAAGGTTGATATCTTTCTGCCAATTGTATTTTCCTAACATTTATTATCTATATGTGAAGTGGCATTTCTTCAAAATCATGGATTTTCAGAAAAAGCCCTAGAGGTTCATAACCAAATGCACCAACTGAAATGTATCCCAGTAAAGCACAGGAACTCTGAATACACAGGGAAGATAAAATATTACCACTCTTGCATTAAAACTTTGCTGGAAATGAAAACTCAAAACCTTATTTATTTATTTATGCTACAGGAAAGCAGGGGTTCTTTAGTTAAATACAAATTAATGACGGCAGTCTGATTTAGATAGTATAATATGAAAAGATTAAGTACGTACACATACATATTTGCCAAAAATGTTGCAAGCCATGTGACTAATTTGGTCTCAATCATTTGTTGTCTTCCTAATTCTGCAAAAGAAATCCTGTACTTTGGTTTTTTCTTGGCTGGTAAATATAGGAGTAATTACTTTGTATGTCAAATTATTGCCAAAGGTTCAAGAATGCAAACAACCTTCAGGCAACTAAATCAGATGCTTCCTCAGTGGTGTTCCTACTTGGGAAAGTATGCAGAGAAAATCCTTTCCTCTCCTTTTCACCATTCTTTTCCTGCCAGGATAAAGCTGTTCTTTTTCTTCCTCTGCCTTCTCTCTCTCCCACCCCACAGCTACTTAGAGCCAGGTCTTTCTTTTGCTCCCCACCTTACAAAGCCACCATCACAAACATGACTTTTAGCCACCAAAAGTCCGTTCCCTGTGAATAAATTTGCTGCTTTTATTCCTCATTTCTCTTTTGTAGGATTGGCCTGGATAGGAATTGCCCAAAGATGGCAATCGAACACTCTCTCCCATGAGAACTGTCTCCCAGTGCCAGCATCCCACAGTCTGGCTCTGCAAAAGCACCTTGTCCTCCTTCTCTTCTGATGGGAGCATCAGGAACCTGCCTGCCCTCAGTAGACAAAGCACTGGGTTAGCCATTCCAGTTAAAGGTTAACTCTAAGAGCCTTTCAGTTTTGCAATCCCATTCTCTGAGGAAAATTATTTTATTGCACAGAAGCCTCAGTTCACATGAAATGGATTATTCTGTTCAGCTGAAGTACCTCATCTTCCCAGAGCCAGCCTGGAAGTGGTGTAGGGGAGAACTTCTAGAAGACAGTCAACCTAACTGGCTGTTCCAACCCTCCCTCCAGAGGGTCCCAACTCCTGCTGGCTCTGGGGAGCAGATAGGCCAGCTAAGTTCTTAAACTGTGCAAAATCACCTGGCACACAACCCAAGAGGTTATGTCAGTGCTTGCATGGAAATCTGGGATCGCCAACACTTTCAGGCAAGGAGAGGAAAGGCAGCTTTTTGTCACCCATTCTGTGAGAAGAGAGCTTTTCCACGCAGGGTTCTGCCACTGGAGAGTAAAACATCTGCTTCTGGATGCGGTGTGTGCATGTTCCTTCTTGATTTTTCCTCCTCTTGAAAAGAAGCAGTAGGGTTATTACAGCCCTAGGTGATGTAGAGAGGCAGATTTGACCAAGAAAAATGTGCAATGGGCTCAGATCAGGAAAGAACAATAATGGGCAGGGTGAGGAGGAAGGAAAACAGATTTTTCAGAAAGTGTGTAACCGTAGCTTTGGGATAAGACAAATCAACTGTCCTAGTGACATTCAGGATATATGTTTGTCAAATAAAACCCGCAAGGGTAGATTTCCCACTTCCTCTCTCTCATCTGGTGTTTAAGTAGCTTTGATTCTCTGCCCTTGGAGAGCTTTTGAGCAGACGTTTCTATCTGCCCTACCCTCACACCACAACGTTCTCCTGCCTCTCACATGAAAGAGTCATTATTGGTGTTTGTTCTGCCTTTTCATATCTAGGCAATCTTTCACCTAGCCAGGGCAGGTGTAATGTCAGGGTTAGTCCATGCCAAAAGTAGCAGATACATGTTCCTGGATCAGTCTTTGCATTCTTATCCAACTTGTCAATACCTACGTAATATGTTTTCATGGAATATTTTTTTATCTGTACCACGAGCTGTAACATGTAAGTGTTTGTGTCTGCAGTGAGTATGTACTTTTCAGGGACAGTTTTGGAAAAATGGAGTAATACTTCTTAAAAGAGTATCTCCTTGTTACACAAAAAGAGCAATTAATTTAGTAGTGTTACAGGCACCATAATTATAATATTTTATAAATAAACACTGAAAATTTTAGAATATCTGCTTTTGTAACTGCAATATTACCTCTCCTGAGGAGGTCATTCCACAGCATTTTCAGGATCAAATCATGTTGCCTTCTTTACAACTTCTGACTTTTAAAAAGAAATCTTGTATTTTCTATTGGAAGCACTCATGTGGAAGCAGTTACTTCACTATGTGACTTCTGCCTCATAGGTGTAGAAACAGAGGGGGACTTAATAGTGATGGTGAGACAGATTATTTATACTTCTGTAATATGGACTAGGAGTTAGATTTGTAGGGTCCCAAAACTGGGGAGAAAACTTACATGCCTTTGGCCCTTCTTTAGGTTCAGTCAGTTCAATAAAGTTCAAGAACTAAAATGCAGACATGCATGAGTTTCTGTCAGAATTTTCTGAAATTCAACAGTTGTTGTCAAAACATTGTGTAAACTTCATAGCTACACTGTTCCAGGTTTTGGCTTGGGCTCTGATTGCACTTGAATTGTTTCCGAGTGATCAAAAGAGAAATTAATAAATGCCTAGTAAGAAAGTTCACTTTATTCTATTTGCAGTTGAGTCTAATCTTAATACATTTAGATAACTGCGATAAACATCCCTTTGAACTGAACTTCACCTATTCCTGAAGGATTACAGAATGCTGGAGTCTGTGAAAGCATTAAATACAGCTGTTGCCTCAGATTAATTAAACTACTGCATTTCGTAAGGGCTCCCAATGGGCTCACAGAACCTACAGAACTGCATATTGTGCATCCACGTGGATATTCCCTGTATATTATGGGAGAGAAGCAGTTTTTTTGTATTTTATTGAGAGTAGATGGTCTAAAAGACGGGGACTTCATGTCTTAGCCATTGAGAGGTTGGATAGGACAGAGGGAGGTTTGTGCTTTCCAAAGCAGGCATCTATTAATAGAAATCAGAGCCTGGAATATATCCTCTGGTGTAGCCATAAGGAATTCAAAAACACAATTAACAAATATTCAGCGGATGTCATTTGTGTTCTAGGTTGTTAATGCCAGAAAGCTATTATTAGAACTATGAAGTACTTGACAACTTGCACTTTGAGGAATACATTTTCCTTTGTTAGCAGTGTGCTGCTTACTAAGTTTTGGTGGAATTTAGATTTAAACAGTATCCTCTATATTGTTAGAAGCTAGAAATCTGCATTAGACAAAACTACCATTCCTTGTGAAGTGAATTGAAGTATGTTGCTGGTTGGAATTTTGTTAAAGTTAAAATTTAAATGTAACCCTTGTGGTAGCAAAGCTTAATTTCAGTAGCATAACCTTAAACTAAGTTCTGCATGAGTAATGTTAAGAATAAAAGTGAAAGACATCAGCTTCAGTTTAATTTATGGTATTTACATTCATGTGACATAAAATTCTTTGTCAGAAGAACGGCTGGATTGAGTCACACACTTAGACTTACAATTTTTACACAAATTTAAACTCTGTCAAAATTGACTAGATGCTTTGTTGGTCAGGAATAGAATTTGTTGGTGCTGAATTGCTGGCATTTGCTGAAGGAGTTTGTTGCACAGGTGGCTAAGTGGTTCTCTGCAGAAACAGTGATTTTAATAACAACAAAGTCAAAGATGGTGCCATCTTTTCCACACTGTCATGAAATGATAAGTGTTTTCACATTTCTTTTCACCTTTGAGTGCTGAGTTTACTTGTTTTCTACCAAAAATGTTAAAAATTGAACAAGCTATCCCACATCCAAACAAACCACTTCTTTACAAATATCTCTCAGGCAGAATTGTTGAGATTTTATATGCATTCTGCTGTGTTTTGAATCTTGGGTTAGATTTTCTGTATTGCTGTGATCCAGATATGAACAATTTATTTGACATATTTTCATGAAATCCCATATACTACAGCAGAGCTTAGAGTTACAATGCACTGTAAGTATTTTCATGCATGGTGATATTTCAAAATGCAGGAACATATTTTCTCTTAGTCCAATTTCTATAACATGGATCTCTGAACTTTAGAAAAGGTTCTTAAAAAAGTATTTTTTCTTCTGCCTATTAATACATTTACAGTATTATTAAATTGAATTTTAATTATCAAACATTATCCGTTTATGATTGTGTGGATTTTTGCATCTTTGTGAAAATACCCAATATGATGCACAGTGATTTTTACATGATGCCTAATGTTTAAATGACTTATAACACCACAAGATACACACAAATATTGTGTGACTGTAAGGTAATGGAAATGTAGACACCAGGATGTGTTCATGCTTATATCAACTGGATGTTATGCTTATAGCCAGTAACTAAATATTTACAGGGGGAGATAAAAGAATGTCCTTTAGGCTGAGAGCTCACAGAATTGTGTGTGTACCAATATTGAGGGTACTAAACTATTCTGGAGATGCCCAGTAGCCAGGGAATTGGAAACAACACTCATGTTTTGTCAGCAATAATGACAAGAAAATATTCTTAGAGCCTTGCTTCCTTGGTCAGGTGATTCCCTGGCAGATTTTTGCCAGGATTAGCTTTTTTGTGCCTGTGCCACTGTCTTTGCAATGAATGTGTCCATTTTTGCCCCGAGCATATGGGCAGGGCCACCCCAATGCCTCCACCAACCCTACAAACTAATAGGTGAAACAGAGGTAGAAGAGAATATTCTGAAAATTTTCCTAAGCAGCAGTGAGGAGATTTTTTAATCCTGCTGCAGGGACCCTTCCCAGGATGATCATTCAAGTGTTGATATGAACAAGGTGTAGCTGAAGGATCACAAGGTGCTGCAAAGCATTTTTAAACTTGAAGTTTACTTGGATTAAGCTGATCTCTGTCAAACAGAATGATTCTGTTCATTTAGAGTTTGTCCTTATCTTCCTGTCACATTACGTCCACATTAACAAACAAGATCTTTCTTATTTGATGATATGCAGGTTTGTACTCTAGTAAATTGCTTTCAGGCTAATGTTTAGGAGGTGCAATGTTCTCATAATGTTGATTTTGCATAGCACAGAATGCTTGAACTTCTTACTGGCTGTCTGGCTGCAAGCAGGACATCACGTACCTCAGAGAGGCTCCAAATATACTTTAGATATAAAGTGCTAAAAAAAGCAACAATATATATTTTTACATATTTAATTTTATACAGTGATAAGCAAGGACCTGTTCCTGCTGACTTTATAGTTGTTATTGGAATGCAAAAAAATTATAAACAGATGAAGAGGGGCTGACATGCAAGTTATGACAGCAATTTCATGGGGTTTTTCCCATCTTGGTCCAGCACAAAACCTTGGAATTACTTAGATGACTCTCCTCTACCATTCTTCTTTCTACCTTTTCATATTTAGAAGTCACAGTGTGCCTAGCCAGGACTAAAACACTATGGAAAAACTCAAATTTAAATGTTCCAAGGCCCCCAGAGTGGATTGTTTAGTTAGGCTGAAAAGGCAAAATTCATTAAAACAACCTTCCAGGTGTTACCAACCATCTCTCAAGGAATTCACAAAGGCTGGACCCCAGAAAACATATGGAGTGGCCAAAAGAAAAGAGCTCTGTGGGGTCAAAGGCAGATGACATGAGCTTCCAGTGGATTTAGCCTGGATGTTGGCTGGGGGGAAGCTGCTGACGGTGGAGCTGGCTCTCACGATAACCTTGTTACAGGGTTAGGATTAGGAGTTTTCGGTCTAGCCACATGTGAGGTAGAATGTTGTGGGTGCCACAGCTGAAATATTCACGACATGGGCCCCAGGCAGCTTTTCCTTATCGCTGGCTCTCTTACAACATGCCTGATAACTATTACTTAACAGTCATCAGGGAAGACAGATCCTTAATAGTGAGAGACAGCAGAGGACTGGTGCAGAAAGCACTTGGAATTTAAGGAATAGACAAGAGGAAGCCAGTGTGAGTGAATGACAAGTACAGGGGTTTAGCAGGTCCAAACTAAGCTTCTTGGATGATTACTACCACCAGGAAAGGATTGAAGGCTGATTATCTTGAGAAAGAGACATGCCTATCAGCTGGCTGAATCAGATTAGTCATAATCTCCTCTCCTAAGCTTTTCTTTCAAGCTTGTGCTCACTTTATCTTCTGAAAGGCCATTCCTTTGAGAAACAGCTTTCCCAAGTACTGTGTAGGGACCTTAGTTCCAAGAGAAATATCAAAATGCCAGTGCCTGAGATGGTGCTTTGGGCTTGGGTTAGTCTGAACTACAACCTGGAACATAAAGGGATGGATTTAGAAAGTAGTGTCTGAATATCTGTTGTCAGGATCTTGAATAATAGATGACTAAACTGCTACATAAATGGATTAACTACAACGAAAAACCTACTAAATATTAGTATTCTAGTTTCTGAAAAACAGGCCATGAGAGTGCCACATACATAATTATCCTTTTCACAGGATGTATCAGTGTGCAAGTTATCAGCGAAAAATTTCCCAGTGTCCAGTCCCCTTCCACTCAATGCTTCTCTTTGGTATGTGGCCATATTTACACAGTGCATATATATAACTTATTGATTTGGGCCTGTTTCCCAATTCTTTAAGTCATGGGAAACATAAACAAGAAACTATCAAACTTTATGCAAATCTGCAAGTGTTTGAAGTTATACACGTCGTCCAATTATTTCTCCTCTCACTAATGTTCCAGACAAAAAAAAAAATACAAAAAATTACTCTGACAAGGATATGGCAATATGTAAATTGATGTGAAAACAGAATTGTCTGTGAAATCTCATTAAAGCTGAAAAGCATAAGAGGAGAATCTACAGAATAAGAATAGCTGGTGCACTGCTCCTCATATGAGAGCCCTGCTTTTTCATCGGCATCTAAACCTCTACGTATGGTGGAATAGATGTATTTTAAAGCACTAAGTAAATATTAAACTTCCACACTCTCTGCCTTACTGTTTGCATTCTTTGACACTTGGCTGTAAGGGACTGCAAGTTTCTCGGATGAACTCACTGTGTACCAAGATGGCAGATAGCTTCAAATAACACAAACAAGTGAAACTGGGAAAGATAGGCGTTTCCTGAATGCTGCAGTGCTTCTCTCTGTGCAGGGATCAAGCCATGGACATTTTCTGTTCCTCGAGTCTACAAAATTTTAGTTATATAGCCCCAAGATTTCGCTTTGCTGCCTGGGCAAGGTCGTGAGTCAATGTCATGATCAAATAATGTTTGCTTTTTTTTTTTTTTCACTATTGGTAAGGAAATAATGATTTCAGTTAATGATTTATAGGAAAAAAAAAGGAGAAAATGTGTGAAGCATGGGAATTAAGCAAGTATTACACTGATGTGTGAATGCCTCTGGGAATTTCATCCATGCATCCAGGGCTCCCTTGAATACATGCTGTACAAGATGTAGGTACTCTGTGATTATAATTCTCCAGTTTTGTGGGAGAAAGATAATCTTAGAAAACAGAAAAAAAAAAAAAACCACCATATTTTAAATAGCAGGTTGGGAATAAGTAGGCTTTGTTCCTAGGTTTGCTGGTGTCTTTGGGGGTCACCTTGAATTATCATTCATCCCAGGGATTTCAAAAGCATCTCCTTATCCTGAAAAGTCAAGTAAAGATATCTAGGAATTGCTATTCCTGTGATAGTCAAGGCTTCTGTACATTTCAGCACAGAATCGGAATTCAGCACAATTCAACACAGCACCCTAGGATAGAAACATAGGAACATGGGAACGTAGTATCAGAACACAATACATGAAAATTAATCTCATGCATTTGAAATGGAGCACTGCCAATAAGCAGGGCTTTGATTTAAACATTATTACATTCCCCTTTCAATCTCTTGCCAGCATAGGCAGGATGGTCCTAATATTGACCAGAAAAAAGAAAATGGTCTAGTCAGTGCACTCTGAACATATTCTGGACATTAGTGTAGTTAATGATAAATACCTTTAATAAAGACTGTGTGTCCTCAGTGTTTTTTTGATCTATTCACTAACAGACAGATTTATCTGGATTTTAACCATCTAAATTTAAACATCAATTTTAAATTACCTGCCTATTCTCACAGTGCACTAATGGAGAGAGATAAGCATCATCTCCTGTGGATGATTCAGCCACCTGAAGATAAAAATGTAAGATAGATGGGAAGCACGTCTCTTTCCATGGGAGAAGCCACCTAGATTTTGTGGAAGACATGTAATTTCAAGCAGGTAAAATTAGTTGAGAGAAATCCCAGAAAACTACATACTCCAGAACAGGAAAACCTCAGAAGAATTTGTCAGGGATTAGAGGGAATTAAATGACTGTTACCTGACTATAAGACTACTGCAAAACTTCAGCAATAAAACAAATCGTGGGACTTGGAGAAACAAGAAATATTACGATTTTTTTCCTAGTTTTACACTGGTTTTACTGTCTAACAGTGGAGTGCTGGAAAGAACAGTATTCCTAATAATTTTGTTGTTGTTCTACTGTATTTATTCTTGCTTTGAATTTTTTACATATTCAGTGAATGGCTAGAGACAAAATGCAGTGAACTGCTGTCAGCCACCTGCCTGGGACTTCTGGGCCACATGGAGGAGGATGCATGTGGGAAAGGGATTCGCACAAGGCTAAAATGTCCTGCATTGCCTGGAAAAGGAACAAGTCAGGTGTTGAAGTGACAAGAACTGACACAGAAGCTCAGTACTGGAGCTAAAAGGAAAAAGGGAGTGCTGAAGTATGGCTTCACTTAATTTGCTGACAAAAGAAAAGAGTCATAAGATCTATGAAGTTGTTAGCTCTGGCATGGAAGGGATGGGGATAACAATAGAAGCATTATATAATTTGAAGATATATTAACTTGTCTTTCTCTTTTTGTATCTTCTTAGTTTCTAACTTCAGTCTTTCCAAAGAGACTTTTGGATCTAGACAGGCTCCCCACAGCTTCTTCTGCATGTTTCCTGCCTCTGACTTTTTCTGAGATCCTGGCTTGTAATCTGCTCTCCTCCTACAGTTCCTTATGGCACTGTCTTAGAGCTATCCAAAAATACACATATTCCATAAAGAAGCCGCCTATTTGCTTGGAACTGATACTGGTATCCTGGGTCTTGCTAGATTGTACCTTCAGCTCATTAATTTCCTTCCAGAAGAGCTTTTTTCCAATGTAATGATACAGGTTCAATGAGTCATTCTGGGCAGCCAATTTAACCCAAACTGCTGAACTGCACAGTCCAGGTAGAACTGCATCTCTAAGTGATCTGTTGGGGTTTTTTTCTCACATGGATTGTTACACATGGATGCTCATTTGATTAAAACACCCAATGAAATTATAAGAAAACTACTTCTCACTGAGAATACACTATGAATGTATGTTCTGGGGTCAATCTAATATACACGGGTATCAAATTCTTGCCTTCCTTACCCAGTTTTGGCACTACTTGGGGCTCAGAGCCACAGTTAGGTTGTGTGTGCACCATCTTCACCCCACTGCATTCCCTACTGAGAGTGTTTTATGATGTGGGAAGGTCCAAAAGGTTATCAAAAGATGTACAGAAATTTGGAGTCATAGAGACGCTTCAAGCCTTTTGATTTCTCCTCCAGTTTCATCCACAATTCTCCCTTTTCTTTGACATTCTGCATGCAGAAAGGCACGCTAATACCTTTATTACATAACTGTTCAGAAATGCTCCCATTTCGCAGGAAAGATGCATCTCATTCACACACCTTATGCAAACAAGATATAAATTGCTACACAAGTGAGGACATGCAACACTATGCCTGAAAAGGCTACTCAGCTGCAGTCGTCATGGCCCTTCCCTGTGCCAGAGAGTGAAATCCTCCCTTTGGCTTGCTTTCCTCTCTTTTTGGGGCTGACAAAACTCTGCTTCTTCATCACTAACGGGGAAGAGCTGTGCAATGGAAAACAACCCCCCCTCCCCAGCTCCACGTTCAAGGTTGGCGTGACCCCTACTGACCATGCTCCCGTGCAGCAGACCTGGTGCCAAGTGGACAATTTTTAAAACGCCAACCCAAATTACACGAGTCGTGTGATTAAGCATGTGGGTGAGCTCAAGCTCTTGTAAACCTTTATCATCACCTTTGCCACAGTCTGATGCAGCTGTGGAAATGTGGACTGCTCAGTGAGGTGAACTATGGTTGAGGGATGGTTTTGATATTTACAGAGACGCGTGTTCCTCCAGCTGGAAGCTTCACACAGCTGCAGCTCATAAAGCAGTTGGCCTCAGCTGCAGATCTGCAGTCAAATCACAGATTTTTTTCCTCATCTGGGGTTTCCTCTAAAAAACCCCTTCACAATGATTTTGAGAAATTAGTGATTGAAAGACCTCTGCTGACTGGTAGATTTGTGCAAAAGGCAGGGGCAAATGATATGGTTATGTTTTGACAAGACACTGGCCTGTGATAAATTCCAGAAGGTTTTCTTTTATTAATACCTTGAGGAGAGGAGCTGAAAGCAAATTATATTTCCAGATTTTCAGATACAAAAATACTGTGACTTTTCATTACAGTTTGATCAACCCTATTCTCCAGGAGTGTGCTAAAACAGTAATATATGTCTCATCCATCAGTTGTAAACTATTAATATTGGCTCAAGCAGTGAATAAGCAAACTGAGAAAGCTTCATTAGCAGTTCACCATTCTTAGCAATTCATTATTTCTGAGTTCCTTAAGGTCATTATTCTAAAGATGTTTCTATATGCAGCAGAGGATGTACTAGTACTCCAAAACTTGATTTAATTAAACTTTACATTAAATTTGAGTCAATTTAAATACATTTATTGAAAGAAAAGAGGAAGTATAGTGAAGTAAGAATGGGGAATACACACAGCAGGTAAGATGCTGACAGCTGCATTTCCCTATTCCTGAGCTCTTCCCCCTCCCCCTGTCTAACTGGTACTTTTCCTGTAATGCTCCTCACTGCAGGGCAGCTTAGGAGTGTTTTGGCAGGGAGCAGTCTGCTTATTCTCCCTGGAGACTGCACAGAGATCATAAATCCTTTTGGAGTTCTTAACCCTTGTATGTAACTGACAGCTTTAATCTTCTTCATTACTAAATTCAAGCCAGAGGCAGTGCAGGCACGCGGAGAGGAGGACACATGTTTGAATTGCTGGGCAGCGAGTCACACACTTTCTAATACTGTTATTTAGTGGGTTTTTCAGGCAGAACCCACCATGCACTGGAAGGGATCAGTTTTTGAGACACACCAATGTCCTAACAAATGCTTGTGATATAAACAGGTCTCTGAACATTCTTTTGTTGAGGAATTCTTTGGTTTAATCATGTTACTGACTTCCACCGCCTTTTCCCTGAGTTATAATTTGTGTTGCACTCCTTCCAGTCATTCTCTCTCTTGGCATAACTCCTTCATGAGCCTCCTTCACGCCTTCTGCTGTCAGAGGGAACCAGGTGCCTATAGTAATGGTTACGTCAGGGTGATCTGTGAATGCTGCTGACCTCCTCAGAAAGAAAAAAATGATGACCCATTAAGGCAACCAAGCCAACTGCTTAGATGACTCTGTGCAAATAATTTTTCCAGATGTCTAAATACAGCAGAGAAATCTACCCTGGCATACCTTACTCCTCACTTACCACAATTATGATACTATACCAATGAGATTTTTCACTGACACAGAACTGTAACGTGTTTCAGAGGATTTTAATGCATGAGAAAACATTTCCTGCATGTGAGACAGAAAAACTAAATTACATATCCCAAGTGGCATATGATCTTATGGTTGCATATAGGGAGAAGATTGATGTCTTGTGTTTTCTTGTCACAAAGCTGCAAGAACCATTTGTGAAAGATACTGGAATGCTGACGTACGATGCTTGGGATTTTTCCACTGCTTTAGCATGGTTGGTGTTATTGTTTGACTGACTCTGTATTTCTGAAGATGACAGAACCTTGTTTCCTCTTCAGTGTACAGGGTTTTTTCACCCCTTTTACATAAGGATTACTTTCACAGCACCCATTGCTTAAGGCAAGTGCTATCTTAATGTGTTTGAATGTATGCAATCATCAGAGGCATGTTTTGCAACTCTTTGTCAGAATCCAAAAAATACACAGCAATTAAAAGGGAGATTATGACAATATAGTAAATGAACAAACAAGTTCCCAAAAAGGACACCTTCCCCCCTTAAATAATTTTTAGAAGAATGCAGCAGTTCATAAGCTGATGTTAGGTACCATAAAAGCACATTTATTCAGAGTATGAAGACCCAGAAACAACGTAAGAAAAGTGGTACACTGCTGATAAGGTTGGATGATAGAGTTTTACCAAGGTCCCATATTTCATCTGAACACACAACACCCTTCTGAATGTCAACAAACGAAACACAAACTCCAGGATGTTTAAACAACCCAAATTCCTTTAGTGGCAAGCTGGGCTGGCAGTGAGTGGTACCCGATGAGGGAGCAGGAAGGAATATAAAGCTCTCCCTGTTAGGTCCTGTGCTGGTCAGATCTCAAATGATTTCAAGTGACAGGTTTATCGTTGATGGTATGCACCAGGAAAACATGAAAAACATCTCTTTCTGATTTTAAAAAACATCTCGTAAGGCAATGTTCCCAAGAATGGTAGAGACATAGCAAAACATACAGTCCTCTAGCTTTGAGCCAAAAACTGAATTGTGCTTTTTTAGTATTGTTCAATATCTGCTACAGCTGTTAAAATGTAATACTTAGGGTTCTCAGAGTTTGATTTGCTTCAGTTCCCATTTTTCATGTGGAGTGACTGATGGGAAATTGCCCAGGAAGTTCAGTGCTTGATGGCAGATATGGGATGTTTTAAGTACTTTGGGAATATTTCATTCATATTCCCTCTGTGCTCGTATAAAAAGCTGAATTCCAGTCTACAGGAATGTCTGAGTAATGCACCATGTACCAGAATAGAAGTGACTTCCTAATAATTTCTTAGTTTTCTTAGTAATGTATATGTTATTAGGAGACTGACTCCTACCTGTTTCAAGGATTTAAAGGTCTTACTAGGAAAACAGTAAGAAATTATATATTATTTCCCATGCATAAGGCTCTTACAACACAAAGACAACAGAATATCAAACAATCACTTCAGAAAATGGGTAGGATATTTAAGATATATATTTATAAAGGACCATTTTTTACAGGTTGTATGTAGGAGGTTTGGATGTCGTCCAAGATGATTCAAGTTTGTAAGGCTTTTCTGAGTCTGTGACAACTGAAGTGACATAAATATGAATTATAATCACAACAAGCCAATGCTGCTTTTCAAAGTCTCTATTGTGCCTTACAACACTTGCTTTTACCTTAAGCGACACAAGTGTCCTTAAGATACCATTTCTTATTCTGCCAAGTGGCTTCCTGGTATGACAGTCTTCAGTTAGAAAGCTTGTTTGCACACTGACAACAGCATTGAAAGTAATTAAATCAGCACTATTTCTTGTCCCAGAATCCAAGCACTCCAGTTGGTTGAGCTTTCTGAAGGTGGAAATGTTGCTCTCAGCTCATAAGAACTATTAAAAAAAAAAAAACCAACAAACCCGAAACAACAAAATAAACAACTGCTCTGTAAATGCTTTTCCATGCAAAATGCATATAATCAGAACGAGAGGAAAAAAAACATCTGAGAAGTATTCCAATCCACATCCAGAGGAAAAAATGAGTGTGAAGATTAATTGGAGCAGGATGCTCTGATGGAGTGGGGGTAAAACAAGTCGGGCAATTCCCTATCAGTCACGAATGGAGAAGGGTGTGTCCTGGTGTTTTTAGTGTTGAATAATGCTGAGACCAGCCCGACTCATCACTGGCAAAAGTCACACATCCTGAGAGTGAGGTGAGGATGTGGCAGGCGTGGTGAATACCCAAAAAAGGAACAAGTGATACCACTGGTAACTTATCTGAGGCTGCTGAGCTGACAGATGGCCTAGGGATATCTGACTGACAGTCCATCGCCTGATACTATGAAAGCGCAGGTTCACTTTTTAAAGGGAGGATATTCTCACACACCCCTTCTTGGAGTGTGTGTGGAGATTCCTCCATGGAGAGGGGACTCCCCTCCAGTTTATCTCTTGAGGCTAAAGAGATTTACCCGTCGTGGTGTGGATGGGCAACACCAACCTCTGCTTAAACCCAGATTTTTCTAGCTTTAACATAATTGCTTTGATATTGCTTCCAAAATAGTGCTCTATGCTGAGTAGCACTTACAGCTACAGTAAAGAATTCTGATTAAGATGTTGTAGTCTGAACATTATCATAATATTATCAAAAATAAATAAAAATAAAAACTTCTTAACACCAACATAGAATTAAGAAGCAGGCATCCTTTATTCAGCAGGATGCACAAAATCTCCTCTGAAATATTGAGCTTGCTGAGTACAGAAAAAAGCTCCTGTTTGTACAATATATTTTACATATGTATTCATAGAGTTTTCCCGGGAAAAACATACAAATTATACTAATTTTCCTGAAATCATTGGCATGGAGGTGTTCCCTCCCTGTGCTCATGCATTCTTCTGATCCGGGGGTCCCGGGGTGGTGACCTCAACGTCACACCTGGCTGCCTGCTGAACTGGTAAAACTTGGCACAACTGGGCTGGTTGCTTTTCGTTGCTTCTTCCTACAGAATGGGCATTGTGTGGTTCCATAGGCCAGTGATTTCTGAAGAATAAGCATTGTATTTACCCACCAGGTGCAAACAATTCTTCATCTGGCAGCTATAATAAATAACTTACTTTCAATAAATATGTCTGGTTTGCCATCCTTAATCCAAAGGTTCAATTACACCTATACAATCGTTCAGACATAAATTGTTGGCTGAGTCTGGGGCTGGGATTGGGTCCAGCCTCGCTCTGAGAAGGAGTTTAGAAATCAAGGGTGTCCCTTCCACACCTGGTGACTCAATGGAAGCTTCTCCCTGAAAAACTCTTTCTGCAGCTCCCAGCCTGCCCTGGGCAGTGTTTGTCTTTTAAAACTGACCCATGGGATGTTCTGTTAAAAAAAAAAAGCCAGTCCACAGTATTAATATTCCCAGGATCCATGACTAAGTGTTAGGAGATAAAATTTCCATAAAACATTTTTAGCCTTCTAGGCTGTTGTATGCTGGCATCACAGAGGAGCAATTTCTTTATCGTCACCCTATAGATAATCACCCCACCTGAACTGGGAAAAATTAAATGCCTTCATCTCATTTTATTAAACAGTGAGTCTGATAGGGTTAGAAAATTCCATCCCTGAAATTACAATGCAAGAATTTTTGAAAATTTGAGTTACTAAATTTCCACTCAGTCTTTTAAGGAATTTTGAAAATCACTGCCAGAATAGGTTTAGATTGAAAATTGTGTTCCTTCATGGTTGTCATATGTCTCACAGATTTAAAGGACCTTGGAAATGGTCCATCTCAGAGTGTACCTGTGAAACTGCAAAACTATTTTGTGAAGCAAATGATGAAATAAGTTGATCTCTTCTGTGCTGATGCAGAAATAACTATGTTCCAGGCCAGAACTATAATAAATGTTCATGTAGAATTGAGATAGACTGTAAAACACAAAATTCAACCTCACCCTTCCTCCCTCTGCTTTGTTTCAGGCAGGGACATTTCTGGTGTACTCCCTGGGCTGGAAGGAAACTGCAGTTTGTTTGTAGAGCTTTTGCCTTGAAATCTTTCTGTCCTTCCCCAGCTCCCTTTCCTCTTTCTCATTGCTATGCCTGCAGCAAAATCAGAAGTTCAAAAGGCTGACAGTGTCTGAAGCAAGTGGTGTTCATGACAAAGACCTGGCACTTTCCTTTCTCTCTGGTGTGCAGTCACAGCACCACACTTGGAGTCAGACCTGCAACTGCTCTTAATATTTGAGTTTACAGAAAAAAAGTCCTGTTACAGTCTTCTGCATACGAGGGCTTCAAAGGAATGTAAAAGAAACATAAGACTGTTCAGCATGTGTGAAACAAGAGTTTTAAGACATCTGACGGGCTTTTCTGTAAGTTCACTGAGATGTTAATGGAGCAGTGTTATTTATCTTTTCAACACTCTAGCATATTCTGAACATCAGGTTTCCATCTTGTCCTTTGTTAGAGAAAGAAAAGATTTTTAACCACGTTTCTACTCAAAACACCAAATAATGCCAAGTAAAAGAACTTTTTCTGGCCCTGGAAGTAGAAATCTGTCTGGAATGTCATAGAAATGGCAGTTTTTTGGAGGGGAATTTCAAAAATAACCAACAACTTAAGGAAACAAATACCATTTTCTTTGCTCTTCTAATCTTTCCACAAAAACAGTTTAAATAAGGTACAGTGTGCATTGTCCCAGGGGAGACTATGCCCACATTTTAAAGGAAGTGCTAGTGCTTGGGACAGGCCATGTGCTGAAACCACCATGGCGTGGAAGAAGATCTGATAAGAAAATCTGTGCTTTGACCAAGGGAGGACCTTCTGGAGAGCCATTCAGGAGCCTGGCGTCTCCTGCTTGGTCATTTGGAGCCACTTCCAGAATAAACTAAACAACATTTCTGTCACCAGCCTCATACCAAATGGGGACAGCAGTAGGTGCAACATATGTACAGTGAGCCAGGCACAGTTCCTGAATGGTAACTGTAGACCAATTTCAGCTTTTTTTTCAGAAGGTTTGGAGTTTTTTTCTCCTAACATAACAAAAATTTAGAAGAAAAACGCTGAAAGCAGGAACATAACATGAGGAAAACAATTTTTAGATAAAAAAGTAGGGTGAAAAAAGCAAAACCAAGGAAGTAATTAAAAATAACATTGATGGTGCTACTCAACAAGTTCTTTAAAAAGGAGTCTGTGCAGCAGCAGGGGAAGATGAAAAATTCTTTAAACTTTAGCACAATAATGTTTGGTGTCTATATCAGTGATCAATATGTGATAAAATGTACTAGCAGAGTTCTTCATTTTGAGATTGTGTGTCAGCGAAAAGAATGATAACAGAAGTACATCTCAACCTGCCCACATACTTGAGACATTCTCAAGGAGAAAAGATTCATCAGAAGATCTAGAACCATAAAAGGGAAATTTGGGGAATGGAATGTTCCTAAATGGTCACCAAAGACTCTCAAAAGACCCCTATTTATATCCAAATAAGTCTACTGAAATAATTTGCATATATGCATATAGTCAGGAAGTCTAATGAATATCCAGCTCAGTGTGGCAGCTACAAGAATATGAAAATTGAAGGACAATGATACAAGTAATCTATGTCTTTTACAAATCTGCCCTCATTTTGCAAAGGATTCAAATGGAAACAGGAAAAATAAGTTCTAAATACTATGTTCTTTTCGTGGGAGGAGGAGAGTAGTGGGATGTGAGAGGAGAAAGGAGACAATTCATTTCCAGTCCTTTATCAAAAATCTCCCTTTCGTCAGTAAAAAAAGTTCTTTGTCAAACCATCCAATTCCTCTAAAACTACTGAAATCACACCTCCCTGTTTCCTCCTGTGGGTTGGATCAATTTGCCACAGCAGCACAACTTCTGAAACCAGAGGAGCACCCAGACTGTCATCTCCATTTCATGCACCATGAAAAGGAGGTCAGCTGTGAATCAGGACCTTCAGACGTGCCCTCCTCTTCCCCTTTACAGTGCTCCTTGATCCATGAGCACTGTGTTTTAATTCCAAGTGCCTCTCACACAGCCACATGTAATCCACTGTGCTCCCTGCAAAAGAGCACACAGTGATGATATTTAGAAAGCTAATACTTTGCAATGAAGCCATTGATCCCCATCCAAGAATTTAATCAACAGGACACGTTTTCTTCAACTGCGATGTCTCATGAATTAATTACTGCAATTCAAGGTTCTTATGTGTTGAAAAATGTGCTTGGTTATTTACAGGGCAAAGCAAAACACTTTCAGCTGGGAGAGATGATTTGCCCTGATAATCTGGGCCAGGGTTAACCCTGGGTTTAGTCACCAAAAATAAATACCATTCTAGTAACTTCCTGAGCAGGAGGTCAGGAAGAATATCTCATTTTCTTTTTTGAGTCTAGTATCCTAATTCCAGAAGCACAATGCCTTGCAGTCCTGAGGGAAAATGCAAGCATAATAAAAGACTAAGCTACAACTTTCATGATTCATATATTCCCTATTAGGATTTTGCGGTCCTAAATTTGTGGAAAATTTATTTTGCTGGACTCACTTTCTCCTTAAGAGGCAGAAGGCCAAGATGAACCTGAGGGTTTTATACATCTTCAAATTTTTATAGTTTTTGCCAGCTGCACAGGTCTGTCTGGTTTATCTTTCACAAGAAATGAAGTTGTCATGCTCTAGTCAATCTGCTGCAATAATGTGAGAGCTCACTGATAATGGATGTTACAGAAATCATACAGTACTACTATTAGTAAGACAAGGTTTTAAACCTGTCCTCAGTGTTCCCAGGTGGGGTTTTTTTATCTTGCTTTTGGGGTGATTTTTGGTTGTTGTTTTGTTTTGTTGGTTTTTTGTTNTATGGATCTTTAAATCACTTATCTGTAAAACAGGTTAGTTTATTTGACAGTTCTGTGGAGGCTGTTATGCTGGGAAAGTCCGCTCAGACATGGCTATTATATATCGGCAACATATATAACCATATATAAAGCAAAATAAATAACAAGAAAGCTAATATGAAGTACATAAAACTTCATAGTTTTATGACTTTATGACTCTTTTATCCTTTTTATACTAAAAAGTATATAAAACAGAACATGCTCTTGATTCAAAGGTGAAAAGAGAAATCTGACACTTGTAGGAAGTACAAATATCATCTGTAATATCATTATAGATGAAAATTACTCAATTTCAGAGGAGCTTTAGAGAAATTATTTCAATCTTTATAGATTTTCTCAGCTAAAAGTGCAAAAATGTTGGAACACTAGGACCCTAGAATCAGATATTTGACCTGAATTTGGTTGACAAGTTTCACCTTGTGAGAGCTTGGAGAGTAAACAAATTCTGTTCCATGTGGAAGAGAAATTTCAACAGCATCTGACCTTTATAAAGAAAGCTGTTCCTATTTTGCTCAATCTCGTATCCTGAAAGGTCACATGGCGATAAGAGCACCTTATTATGACCAAACTGTTGAATGTATTTGTGATAAGCTGGTTCTTTTCTTTCTTATCCTTCTCATTAATTAATTAATGAGACCTACCGTTGTTTCAGCCTACATGGCTGAAAGAGCAATGTAATCCATGACATTAATTTAAGGAGGAAAACTTATTAAATACTTGCCTTAAACAAATATTTCAGAGACCAGGACTTTGGCTCCACACACTTGCATTTTCGTCCAGATGTAGATACAAATACAAATATATCTTAAATAATTTTCAGGATTTTGAAATAAAGTAGTAAGTAACTAAAAATGAAATAGACATTTTAAAAACTTGAAAAAGCAAACAGACAGAGGACCTTGGAGAGTGATGAAATCATATTAAAAATCATATTGAAATCATATTAGAAGTCCTAAAATCATGAGACTACTAGAAAAAAATCAGGATGAAATTAATCTTTCTGTATGTACAATGTAATATCAATGATGGACAGTAAATAATGCTTACCATTAATGGCTGAATATCCACTTTGTGATAATCATCCATTCTGGGAACTGCAAAAGAATGGATTGAGCTATACCCTAGAAAAATACCCTAAACGTTTCTTTTCAAGTAATAATATTTACAAAAGAACAAAGACTACCTAAAATATAGGTTACATGCCAAAAATATTTTTCTGCAGTTTTGAAAATAAGTAACCTAAGCTGAACTAAGATAAGAAGCAACCTGGAATAACATAAGAAGAGTACAGAGAATTGGCCATGTAAT
>VXBU01005943.1:119890-136923 GCA_013400315.1 Bombycilla garrulus
AAACAGAATGAACATTTTCTGTTGAAGTAGGATGTTTCTTTCATGTAATTGCTCCAAAGACATTTCGAAGGGTAAGTGATGCTCCAAAGGGTAAGGGATGTTTCAGAGCACCAAATTCCTCGCAGGATCACATTTCCACATATATTATGTTGTGTACAAGAGATGCTGGCCAATAAGGAGTGTGATATGATGATGCTTTGGAATCTTTGGGCAGGTTCCATGCTTCTGGATTTGGTAACTAAACATATGAAACAGCAACCACAGCATTTGTATGCAAGTAGGCAATACAACCAACTTAGACTCTGCTTTGCATCAGAAAACACTTACATAAAGGGTATGAATACAAAAAAGCAACTGACCCAAAGCTCATTCAAGTCAAAGGGATTAGCAACGATGCTTAAGCTGTGTGCTTCATCAGGGTCTAGGTGATAAGTAGCAATAATCCATTCTAAAAATTTTTAAATACTACGCTTTGGGATTTTTGTGGGGTTACTGTACCAAACCCACACAGGCTGTTCTGAGCAGTTCCTCAGCTGTTCTACAGTTGGCTCATTTCTGATGGGAACATCAGAGCAGCTCCTCCCAGAGCTGTTTCCCAGCTTCACAATTGCCTGTATGCCCGTGTCACCTCGCTGGAATCACTCTTGGGTCTGTCAAACAAGAATCTTAAAGCTTGCTCGCCTTTATAAAGTGCATAGAAATCTAAAGGTCTGTTTGCGCTGTACATTTCACGTGCTTTGGGCCTTAGTTTTTCCTGAGTCAAGGTGAAATCAATACAAGACCCATCAAATGAAGTTGTAATTTACAGCCTTTTGTAACTATGACTATTTGAGTATAACTGGATGGCTTCAAAAATGATGATTTTTCACTCCAGAAGGACCGACTTTGAAATACCTTTTACTTTCCTGTAAAAGTAAATTTGCTTTTAACTTACTTTACTATGAATTTACTAAATTTTTACATGACTACAGGGTATTTGTTCTTTGACTAAATGAAGTGACTCAGTGCTTTATGTGAGATTATTGATCTTGCTAATTATTATATTATTATATATGAATTCATATTTTCTGTCATAATCTTTGTTATGCCTTGCAGAAACTTGATTTTCAAGTTCATGAGTATTTTCACATATTTGGAAAGACCAGACTGGATCAACATAAGTATTTTACTTTAATAAATGCAAACCACTTTTTTGGAATTCAAATCCCTTTGAAATGCTAAGAAAATCCAAAAGCAAATAGTTATTTTGAAATTATCAATAAAATATACATTTGAAACATAATACTGGGCCTTTGGATACTTTTGAACATTTTCCAATGTTTATTTTTATGAAGAAAACAAAAGAACAAAGATGCCATTATTTTGTTTAACCAATAAGTTTCTGTCACAGCAGCTTTCTTTAATGGAAAATCAATTACATCATTTTTCTACCAACCTTCAATTTCATGCTATGCAGTATCAACAGCATCCTAAAGTCCAGAGGGGGTCAGTGGGATACCATCTCATGGCATGTGACAAATTAAACTGTCACTTGAATGGAGTGCATTCAGTGTTTTAATATCTCATAATGTCTTTCTTCATGCAACTGAATTTCTGTGTCCTGAAATGATACAAAGTGTACCTGAATTTTCCTCACCAAATTGTGCGACTAAATTAAAAAAAAGTTACAGATCTTAAAGAACTTTAGATCAGTAAAGGAGATTTAAATATGATCACAAGTAGGAGTTGGGAGACACTCATTCAGTCTCTAGGGGAGACTGTGGAGTCTGTGGGAGAGTCTAAATTAACTGTACAGCAGAAAGACTGCTACTGTCATGAGGAAGGATTTCTTTCCTGAAGATAAAAGTTGTCCTTACAGACTGCAGAGAATGAATGAGATTTCATGTTGTAGTAAGTTTTATATTCAGCCATGAAATAGTAGAAACAAGAACAAATGTCTTCCCTGACCCCACCAAGTAACCACTTAATTTGCAAGGAGTAACATTCCTCCCCTTTCTTCCACCCTGAGCTGCTGATGAGATGTGGTTAGGACATCTGTCCATCCTGTGGGATTTAATCATCAAGGAAAAGAAGGAAAGTGCTTAGACAGCAGCTCTGACTGATCCATCACATTTGTGAGGCTCTTGGTCAGCCCAGTGGCATTCTGCACAGGGGTCACATCCAGCAAGGTCCTGGATTTATTGAAATTTCTCTTTTAAAAAATCTTCCCTCTCCCCAAGTAATACTCCCACTATGCTTTCTGAGTGAGGTAGAACAGTAATTGGTATTTCCATTTCCTTTTTCTAGCCAGCTAGAGACATGGGAGAAAGTATGGATCTTGTGCTTTCTCATGCAGTTTTGTAGTCTTCACATCCTTAGGACATTTGCCCACTTGACTGGAATTGTAACACCACAGTTTACCTAGATTGTCTTTTTTAGTGTCATAAACACTTATAAAGTGTTAATGAAATGCATTCCAGGCAAATAACAAGTATTGGGAATAAAATAGAGATAATATCTACCAAATTTCACAGGTTAGTTTATTGCTTAGCAGTAATTTTGTAGTGAATTCAATAAGTAGGAGAAACAAAGAGAAATGCATAATCTAATATTTATTCCTTTAAGTGCAGTTGCTTAGTAACTTTGAACTCTAGAATTTCTGTTTATTTTTCAGTGCTTTCCCTAATGACTGTGGTGGCTGAATTCTTTCCTTTAACTGATACCTTGGCTCCCTCATCCAAGGTTATTCATACCTTGCTAATTGTATAATTAAACTTATCATTAAGCCTCAGCTTCCTGATTTGGCTTTGAAATTTGCCCATTTTCTATTTCTAAATGACACAATTAAGCAGAAAAAGTTCTGTTTATTGCTGAATGCAGCATACAATTACTATGGTATATTTCGCTTCTGAGAACTCTGTGGACATTATCAGGCTTGATACCACATCATAAAGAGGCACTTTCTGTTAAGAAACCTCCATTTCCCAGAATGGGAAATTTATCCTAACATTATTGCCATTTGGTACATCTGATAAATATTTCTAAGAGATTTTAGCAAGGAGACTAGCCTTGGACTCCAAATCTGCTACCAGCTGCTGCATCTTCTTTTCCCTTTATTCTGAAGTTTGTTCCAGTTGCTCTGTCTTCTAATGCTACAGTGAAACCTGAGTAGATGACAGCAGAAGGAAACAAAGCCTCATGTGTCTCCCTGACCAGTCTGAGATCTCTACAGACCTATTCTGGCAGGCCTTCCTTTAAAATAAACTTCAAAAAAAGGTCTGTTCCATTTCACTTGGCATAAGTGAGAAATTTCCTTTTCCTCTGGTCACTTTGCTACTCATGTTCCTAGAAAAGTTAAAAAAAAAACAAACAAAACAACCCAGGTTTAAGAGCTGCAACTGAAGCTGACAAGTGTGGGTTCCCACTGGAAAACTTATGTTAAAACTTATAGCAGCACTTATATTCAGCGTCTGAAGAGTTCTAATTATCTTTTATCCGTAATTTTTAGCACTATGTATTTTGTTACTAGTTATATGAAGACAGATTGTTATCACTGCTGCAACCAGCTGACAATTATTATGGTACTGAGAGAGAGGAATCTGGAACAGATCTTGAACCTTTAAGGTTTACCACAGAATGAGGATGAGTATGATAATTTATTGGCTTCTTTTCATCATTAAAAAGATGAAAGTCTTCAAATCCAGTATCCAACTTCTTTTTTCCATACTCTTTTCCTGGAGGAAAGTTACGGAACAAAAAGGGGAAACCCAGCAGGAAGGAAAGCACATGAAATTAGGTCACTACAGGGTTCACAGAAATTATGTGTTCTAAAAACTTCAGAAACAGAATGTAAGTTGTAAAAGAATCACTGCCAGTGTTCTGATGTCTAAGTACAATACATGTGGGTGGAAGCCAGATTTTTAAAGAGAGTTATCTAGAACAGTGAGGGCAACACAATTTTTTAGCTGCCACCTTGACCTGAGTCACCTTGAAGAATGGTCCCTATCGTAGCAGGTCTTGTGAGTTTCTTTATTGGTTGGTGCTTGGGATTTCTAAAGTTTTGACTTCCCTGCTTGTTTTAAAACAAATATGTTGCCTGAAAAAAAATAGTGAAGAAACCAGTTCTGACTAGGAGGCTCTTCAGAGCAGCCTCCTGTCTGAGCACAAGAATGCTGTGAATCTAGTGGAACTAGTTGGTGCTGCATTGAAGTGTCCCATGAACCTGCCACATCAATTTGAGATCAGAGTTTGTTTTAGCCAGGACAGGACTGGGTAATTCACAACAGTGCTGATATATTTGAACTAGTCACAGGTTTCACACACCTAGAGCAGAAATGCAAATGCTTGGGGGAGCTTAAAACCAGAAAACCATAACAGCAAGAAGAAAACATAATCCAGATTAATACCCATTTTTGAAGCCATAGGCTACTACAGTAGTCACATGGAAATAAGGGATAATATCTTGAAGGGTAACCTACAGAAGTACAGTTTCCCTCAGTGTACCAGATATGTTACTCCTATATTCCTATATGCAATTCTATAATTCAATTACAGTACACTTCAGTTCACCATTTAACAATGTGGTTCACTAATGCTTTGATTTTTTAATACCAAGTGAAAAAAACTCCATAAATTTACACTTTAAATTGGCTTCAGTGGGAAACTCAATAAAGACCCATGTTGCTCGTGCAATTTATCTGTCTGTGTAAAATTTTCTTTCTAACATAATGGTTGAAACAGAGCTTTATATAAGAAATGCTGAATGTTTCACCACACAGGATACAAGGCAACAAACCATAAATAGAGGTCAATGCTATAAAATCTCCTCCTAGAAAGCTCCTGGCCCTGCCAGAAGGAACTGGCTTCTCCCAATCTGCAAATCTGTGTCCTTCCCACCATATGCACTGAACCTTTATAGTAAACATATAAGCATACTGCTGTCCCTATGCGGCAAACATTTCCTGTTTACATGGAATTAAATTTGTGTAGCGATAAACTCTCTAGAAGCTTTCTTCTTTGTGTGCAATTTCCCCTCTTAGCAACAAGTGCAAAAGAAGGTTGCAGTAATATAATGTTTCAGTACAATCTCAAAGTCAAATACATGTTTTATTTCACCTGTGCAATTCAGCGTTCTTTGGGGCCAGAGAACAAAAAAGGTCAGTAAACATTTTATTTTATTTTGAGATCTGTGATAAGTTTTGTTAAAAGGCAAGGAAACCTCAGGTGGTGTTTTACATTGGAAATGTACTCAATGTTCCTATTGTTCAGTACTGCTGGGTGGACACCTGATTGTTTCAGCCTTCTCGTGATTCAGACAATAAATGGATTGAATTAAAGAATGCACCTTCATGCAGCATGGTCTGGCAAACCACCTTGTTACTCAGCAGCAGTAACTCACCTGAGACTTTTCCAGGTCAAGTAATTTTCTCAAGGTAATGGGGGAGCAAATGGGGGATCACAGCTGGAGAGGGTTGGAGTCTTGTGAATGGAGAATCAGAGCTGTCATAGGAAAATAAACTGGGATGGCTTAGTTTAGAGGGGACTTTTGGAGATCATCTGGTGCACCTCCACCAGCATGGGCAGGGATGTCTTTCACCAGGTCATGAAAGGCCACTCCAATCTCATGCTGAGCACATCCAATGATGGGGCATTCACAGCTTACCTGGAATCTTGTCCCAGTGTCTCATCACCCTCATCACACAAAATACATTCCTCATACCCAGTTGAAATCTCTCAGTTTAAAACAGTGCCCCTTGTCCTGTTGCTACAGCTCTTGTCAAAAGTCTTTTCCCATCTTCCTTATGTGGTTTGGTGTGCTAAAGCTATTTACAGCCTTTGATCCCTTTCCTCTTCTTTTAAGACAATTTTGAGAATTACTGCTCCAGATATTCCTTGACTATATTGTTATTTGCATTATTAGACCACCTGGGAGTTACAAGATAAAAAAACCCAGTTTTTCAATGAAGATGTTACAGTGCAAACATGAGGAAAAAGAAAAGGTTAGAGTCCAAATCAAAGGGCAATATAAGGAATTTTCTTTCTGGCACAGCTTTACAGTGCTGGGGAAGCAAAGCAGTGTGTGACAAACTCTTGCATGTCTGCTGTTGATGACAAAGCAATATGTGGTGTTTCATTTAGGTTGCCAGCAGTGTTAAACAAGTGTTTGGACCCCCATCACAGCTTGACTAACGCACAGAGGTCATCTGAAACCTCCTCTATCTTAATTCATGACTAACCTCAGCAGTCCCTCCACCCCAGATTTAATAAACACTTAAACTGCTTAATATATTTAATGAATTTCAAAATATATTTAAAATTTAATAAACACTTTAAAAATTTCATCGCTGTAGGCAATTCTGAAGTAAATTACTGATAGACGCACTCTGCCTTTAAAAAAAATACTACCTTTAAAGGTCTAATATTCTTGCTGTCTCATTTTGATGAAATTGTTCATTCCCACAGTGTAAAATTTTTTGTTACTAAAGGCATGATGTTTCCTTGTTATCACCCTGTGAAACCTTTATGGTAACTCACCAAAGCCTACTGACATTCTAATCATAAGTTTAATTCTTAATACATTAATTTTGTTTACTTGTGAAAGCAAAGAATTACAATACCTTAGAAGTCCTCAATTGAATAGATCCATATAAAACTTTATGAAGAAAAAAAGAATAATTGAACATGCATGAGGATGTTTTTCTTTTGATTTTTTTTTTCTTCTGTGTGTGAAGGAAAGTTGCATTCTGTGAGTCACTGCTCATATTTCAAGGGTTTTTAATATTGGCCACATTTAATAATTTCATTTTATTGCATGATAATGCAGAGGAATAATTGAAGACTTACAATACATTAAAGTAGCAGCTTGGCCTATCAACCACACAAATTAAAAAAAACCAAGAAAATACCAAGCTACAGATTTTCTAGTATCTTTAATATCTTCCCAGTGTTTTTTTAGATATTTCAGATCAGTGAAATGCCTGCACACTACAACAGAAGAACTCCCAGCCAGCTCCAAACTCACATCTCTCTTCTCAGTAGCAACAGATCTTGTTCCTACAAAACTAAATATTACCCCTGAGCTCAGCAGGTGAGATTTGAATTCAGATACATCCCATAAGCACTAAAAAAGCTGTATCATCTACAACTGATAATTTAAAAGAAAACATCCATGACAAATCAAAGAGTTATTTCTATCATTTGATATAAATGTGATTTGATTTTCTTTATGTCTTGATAAATGGAAACTGAAAATTTCAATTTGTTTTTTAATTATTCTTCTTTAGCATAGTGCTGAAACATTTTATTGTCTGCATTAAGGAAAATAACAGAAAATATTTTGTAAAAGTGTATATCTCACATATATCTGTTTTATGAACATATTCCATTAAACATTTTAAAATGGTGTTGTGTCGAGCCACAGTTTATCCAATACTTTTTCAGGAAAGTCTGAGGCTGCAAATGAGTGGCCATTACTTCCTATGGTAAAAATAATAAATTGTTTTATTAGTTGCAATGCATTTGTTAAAAGCTAGAAAATAAAATAATTGTTTTGTGTTCTAGAAATTAACTTGTAGTCCACAGAAGGACCTCAGTGAATCCTAAAAAAATCTAAGAATCCTAATTAGCTTCCATTCATCTAAACTAAAAAAAAAGTCTTCTCCGAAAATAAAAGAGAGTAAACCTGACACCGTAAATTCCACAGTCTTCTGATTTTTAGACAAAAATACTATTTTTTTCAACCCCAAATATGCTTAGAACAAAATTATAGTAATGATTCACAGAATAAATGGGTAATGAAGAGTGAGCAAATGAATTCTACATGGCTGTAGAATTCCTAGATTTTTTCACAATGTATTTTAAAAAAGGTATAGCAATTTTATCCTTGCAGCAGCCGCATTCCCTGTTAGCACCTTTGCAGCTCCTTACACACCTACAAAGGGGTCTTGAACTGATTTTGTTTTTCCCATAGCCCCTCAGCCTCACAGAGACATAAGCAGTAGTTTTGAAACCCAGCCTTTCAGAAACACACAGTTAAATGAACCCTGAATTGGACAGGATTTTGTGGTAGCAGGTTATCCAGTTTAAAACAGGAACTCCTATGGGAGTTCCTCTGACTTTCAAAACACACGTTTTTCCATCACCCATAGTGGAGAAAAATCTACTCCGTGACTCCTGCTCAAAGATGTTTCCATCTGCACCTGCAGATATGCTACTGCAGAAAGACAATTCCTGTTTAAAATCCTCAGGGATCCTTGGCTCTATGAGAAGTTAGTTTTCCTGTTATTTTAACGTTGTCTACATAAAAGTGGAGGGTTTTGTTTCACTAGTCAGCATGCTAAACCCCATATCCTGTTTCCCAAGACTCATTCTGGAAGGGCTGGGGGTTTTAAAGTGTTTATTGCTGCCTGAATTTGGACACTGTGAACAAAAAGACCCCTCAGGTTCTTTACCAAATTTCCCCCAGTGAAACAACCCCAAGGAGTTTTTCCACACCAGGGATTCCACAGCATGCTTTGGTTAATGCATGAGTGATGGTCATGCACCTGAAAGTCCAGAGTGCATGAGTGACACACAATTCATCCACGGCGGGTGCCTGCACAGAGTGTTTTTAGCCCATTATTTAAGGCCACATACCTGCAGTGAAACCTGCCAACCCTTGCCAATGTATAATTGATCTACAGGTGACACAGATTGTTCCTCTCTGGCACAGCAGGGGAGAACGATTTGGAGTTACTTATTCACCTCACTTGTCATTTCCCCTCTTGCATTTCACACAGAGTCTCACAGCAAGAAATTAAGTTCTCATAATTCCTCGTAAAAGAAGGGGAAAAAGAAACCAAAAAAACAACCCAAACCACAACCCAGAAAACATCCCACATAAAGAAACTCATCCAAATCCCTAAATGCCCCCAGTGACATTAAATTCTTATTTTTCCTAATTTTCCTGGCTTTCTATGTGTGTAATGATTAGCATAGGGTAGGGGGAAAGGGGGTAGCTTTCAACTAGTAGTAAAACCTATTGCAAATCCACACCAGCAGAATTCAGTTTCAGCTAGAAATCTCCCCCAAAAGCTGTGGAAATGTGAGGTTGATTAGACAGTGCTGTACCAGGTAGAGGGCTCAGCTGTGGAGGGCTTTGCATTCAAACCATCAGGAGATACACTTGAAACGGAGGGAGTTTTTTGACATCACAATATTCTGCAGCTTGGTGTGGAGATAGATGGAGCTGTAAAAATGCCAGCAAACACATTTTCTGGGATAGGTAACTACTTTGCAGGCTACAATTGTTCCCATCCTGAAGGAAGAAGACTTATGCAAACTGGATAATGTTGACATGAAAATAGAAATATAGTCCAAATAGTAAAAGAAAGAAATGTCTGTGGTTATCCCATGTGTGTACATGAATACATGCTTCATTTGAAAATATAACTAATGACTGCATGTGTAAATGAAACTACTGTTTGAACAAATTACACAATGTCTTGCTACAGGCACATAAAAGAAAACTCATCAGAGTATTACTAATTGGTCCATGTAAAACACACATGAAAGGCAAATGCAGTCCTGAAAACTTGCTGGAATTTGAGGGTAGCAGTCTGCTTATCCAGTGTACCCAAGGGCCACTTTTTATTTTTGGGCTTTATTTTCAGGAATTCCTCAGAGACAGATTGGTAAGCAATCCAGCTCTTTGGAGAGAAGTGTTTAACCTAAGACATTATTGTTGCTGGAAAACAAAATATAATATTTAAAATACCAGTCTTTTTTTAAACTGTGCTGTTTTTTTTAACCAAATCATAAAATTACCTGCCTGCAGTATCTGCAGAATTGCAGTGGAACATGTTCCATGGAAAACAGCACAGTATTTTTTGAAGGTCTCAAAGTTTTGGGGTTTATATCAGTATGATTTTGTCTCAGAAAAAAATGAAGGTTTTTCAAGGACTGTAGTTGTACCATCCTACGAAGACTTTGAATGCTGTGACTTGGATAGCTATCACTGAAATATTATTCTGGTAACAGTAAAAATACACATCACTTAAAGCCTTATTTTATTAACTCTGTTAGCTAAGATGTGGAAACATAATTTTTCAGTGGATTCATTTTTGCCACATGGCCATTTACTGGTAGATATTTTACAGCAGATTTTGCCATTCTAACAGGATGGGTTTCAAAGACATTTGCTTGGAGATTAAACAACTTCCTCATGGGAATCCTGATGGCACTATCTGGCCCCTGGTGATTGTTTTAACTTGCTTCTGAAGTAGGTGAGCTACACTTGGAGGTTTGTGTTCATGGTTTCAAACTCCAATTGCTTTGTAGGCTTCACAGTGCTTGTAATTAAAATCTTACAAGCTCAGTTATTTGTGTGCTTTGGCATACCTATCCAATTTGTCTAACCCACCTACCTGTTTGTGTGTAATCCACCATGCAGGTGACAATAACCCTAAAAAACTACCGAGGGCTTCCTCAAAACCACACCTGATGTTTTTTCACAGCCCCAAGCCTTCAACGTGACCAACAGCAGCACAGCCTGGTTCTCCCCAGCCCACCTCATACACTCCTCGCTCTGCCTCCATCTGACAGAAATTCTCTCTATTTATTCTGGAAATCCAAGCCCTTATTTAAGGTGGGATCCTGCCATTTAGCTGTGCAAAAAAAGGTCATTAATATTTTATTCAGTCGGGTCTGAAACTTTGCCAAGCACTTTCTTCTGCCCAAGAAAAATACAGAGGCAGCTCTCTAGCAGAGGATGAAGACAAAAGGCAATGGAATTCCTGAAGCCCATCTGGGAGTGTGCGGAAAGGTTTGGAAAAGCTAAACTGTTCTTGTGCAGTGTATTAGACATTTCCCCTGTTTTTCTTTCCTTATTGCACATTATTGAGGATATTTACTTGAAGATGGAGTCTTTGTTTAAGTATTCGCCTTTCTTTTTTTTACTTATTAAGAATTAGAAATCCTAATCCTCTGCTTGTGACATCCCAGCAGGACTGCTATGGAAATTATTACACTGCCAAGGCCCAGAGGACTGTGACACCAGGTAGAGAATAAACAGGAGAGGCGGATGAACTGTTAGGAAGTAAGGACCCCTTTTTTATCCAAATATTTTTGTTAATAAAGAACAAGGGAAGGGAAGGGAAGTACATGATATATTTCTGAGGTCCAGCTACTCTTTTAACCAGGAGTTCAGAAGGATAAAATGTGAAAGGGCCCTGTCACTCATAAGAGAAAGGCTTTATTATAGTGTACAATGTTTTTTTAATCTAAGCCTTTGGCTCCTATGATTTATTTACATACCTTGATATTTTTTTCTTTGAGGTCCTCAGGCACCAGTGTCAGGAACAGTCACAGACTAGCATTCGCTGTGCTTGGCTTGCCAAGTGACCTCCAGAAACCTTTGTCAAGGACAAAGGCATTGTCAGAAGCCTTCAGAAACAGAGCCCTCAAACCCAAATTTTTAACAAAAATCATTGTCTTTACAGTCCTACAATACCTTTCATGTTCCAAGCTTCTCTTTCCTAACTGTGAACATGCAGCCAATGAAAGTTCACATTTTCATTTGGCATTTAGCCCCAGAGATTGGGGGCTTTAGTGAAAACACTGAATGTAAAGTGCTTGTGGACAGGTTTTAATCCCTCAGAAGCTGTGTGAGAGTGGCTGTACCAGGCTCTCACTCCATATTCATCTTGTTGATAGAAAAGTCACCAAAAAGAACGGTGTGAAACGAGGATATGCAGTGACAAAAACATAAAAATATCATTAATGTATGTGAAAGTCTGTCTGGCAGTGGCAGAAAGTTCCAAACCAAATTCCTGACCCCAAATCCAGCAGAGAGGTGGAAGAAAGAAGGCACAGAGAAAAGAAGCACATGGGCGATATTTTTATTTTAAAAGCAAGGAAGGAAAAAGGAAGAGTGCATGGTAAATTATACAAGAGGTTGTAAAACATTTTTGCTAGTGCTGTGCAAAGAGTGTGAAAGAGAAAAAAGATGGTGAGGAGGATATATGTCCAAGGTGTTGCTCCATGGCCAGGCACTGTTATTAATCATCCAGTGGATGCAGCTGGGGAGGAATGCATGACAGATTTCACAGCCAAGGAGAGCAGCTGCCCTGCAAAAGATATCTTCACAAGAGGAGATCATTATCATTGTCTGTGGTCCAGACAGAGCAGAAAAGAAATTCAGTACTTTACTCACTATTGCTCATGAAGAAAAGGTCAGAAAATCAGATAAAAATCTGTTTCCCACAGACCATGAGATGGGAGAAAATTTTCTAGAAGAAAATACAAAGAAAAAAAAACCAAACAAACAAAAACCAAAACAAATGTGAACTTGAAAAATATAAGCCTTGCTTTATTTCCTTGTCATGCTGTGGTACATCCCAATGGAAACACTGCTTTGCACCTTGGAAATTGGCCATATCATGCTCATCAGAAGGAAGCAATGATGAAACTCTCTAAAATGCTGAAGAAAGCAATAATGTTCCAAACACAAATGTCTAGATGTAATCTAGATATGCACTAGTAACTGAGCTTTCCCCACTTTGTTTCACTCCATCTTCTTAGGGGTGTGTGTGAGTGTGGGGAATACAACCGTGAAGTTTGCTTGGGTCAGCTGATGTGAATTACTAATCCATCTGATTGGGAAAGAAAAGGAGAGCAAAACTCATCAGGAATGAGCAGTCTGAAACAGCCACACCTCCCAGGCCAAAACTGCTGCCTGCTTGGAGCTCACTGCAGGCCATGTCATGCCTGAGTGCCACGGTGCCAGTTCTTGCTCAGCAGAGGGGCTCTGCTGACCTGTGCCAGAGGAAAGGAGACAAAATTCCCTTTACTCAGCCACAGAATGGCCAGGCAATAGTTATTTACAACTCAGAACTCAATTGACTTGTGAAAGTCCCCAAAGCAGGTGATTTAAGGAGCATAACTCAAAACCTTTCTGTCTCTTCCCCAACATGAGGTGTGAGAAGCGCAGAAACCACATGTGGGTGTTCCAACCAGGCACATCTGTGCACATGGATTAAAGATTTAACGTTACTTTGATGTCATGATTAAGTCCTAGTCACCGAAGCAATAGGATATGTCTTGTTGGCATTCACTACTGGTGTTCTGCCTTGAAAAGTCTCCAAGAAAAAACAGGAGATTTTGGGATTACTGTCTGCATTATTTCTCTTTAACCTGTCTCACAAAGGCTTGGTTTGTGAGTGAAAAGTGCCCTTCATCTGCCCCTGTTTGACCCTTGAGAAGACAGGTAAAGATATGCCTTCTCAATCAGGCTAAGCTATGGAACTGGGATTGGCATGCTTTCTCAAAGGTGTGGGACTGACACACTGATGATTGCAGAATGCACAGGATTTATGAGACTGTTCTGGAGGTGATGGACCAAATTGGAGAAACTTTCACTCATTCTCTCCAAACTGCCTTTGTTTAGCAGTGCTGCTGGGAATAAACTGTGATAATATTATCTGTGAGATTATTAGGTGGGAGCAGGACAGGGTGTACCTCTCCGTTTCTCCGTTTCTTTGCAGTGAAAATCTCCAGTTTGGGTTGGAAAAACTCCAATCTTTTTCCATGTTCCACACAACATTTTTAGCTCAGAGGCTAAGCTTTCCTACTTATTACCCTAAAGACAACTTGGGTTTCATCTGTGAATCTTCACTTTGATCTTCCTTCTTGGGGAGAAGATTCTGGTCTCAAGGCTATGATGTGTCATGAAGAATTAAGTCAGGTTGGGAAGCCCAGCTAGCTCAAAAATCAAGATGGTTATTGAAGGTAAAGCTCAGGCACATGCCAAGAGTTTCCCTCCATGAAGTTCTACAGTTTGATACTGGGATGTTTTCATGAACAGCAGGATTTTTCAAAAAAGAAACAAATACCAAATCTTTTTCGACTGAGAAACCGTGGAAAATTAGTGGAAGATTTTTATCCAGTCATAGTAGGAAAGAACATTACTGGTAAAAAGCACACAGCACGTGCAAATATCAGTCCAACTAAATGAAAAAGTCACTTTTCAAAGACACAACAGAGATGAAGCTGCAGTGCTGAAGACAAGGGTGTTATGCTATGGTTTTGGCTAGGAAAATCTTACACTTATTTTTACTAGAAACGTAGCACAGGAGGTTCAGTCTCAGCAGGGGTTTGGCAGGAGAGGGGAGAACAAAAGGTATTTGCTCAGAATACATGTTCTGGCTTCTGAACATCAGGAATGGTTAAAATTATTTTCATGGATATCCACAGATAAAGCCTTAAATCCCGTTACTTCTTAGATGCACTTAGATCTGAGGAAAGAATATTGTAATTAATTATCAAACAATGTAATGTTCAGTAGGGTGGAAAATCATCTTAGTGACTGATTTTAGTCTTTTAAGGATTTCCTCCCTCACCAAGAAAACCTACATTGATTATAGCATAACATACAGATCACTAGCAATCTTCTTCATCTTTAATGTGTATTTAAAAATAAAAATCTAATCTCATTATCCCCACAGCTCAGGTATTTTGTCATTTCTTCAGAACCAAGGAATAAATTATTGTTGTCTTCCCACTGCTGTTCAAACCACAACAAAAAAAAGCCTGTGAATTCTGGGGTAAAATTATGCCAAGAGTGCTTAGCCAGTAATTACTCTCACACTGCACTAGCATGAGGTGAAGTAGCACTACAGACAGTCCATGCTGCAAAGCCCACAGTGGAAGATTTTAACCAGACCAAACTTGTTTAAATAAGGCAGTGCTGACTTGGGAAGAAGGCAACAATGAAAGGCAAACAAATGTTTTTAAATTTATTTTTATTTATAGCATGTGCTATTTGATTTAATTCTGCACCTGGCGCAGAAGAAAGAAAAAAGAAAATAACATACTACAGGAGTAAAAAAATACTCTGTAATAAACAGACAAACAAATTGATCAAAATCATCTGTAACTTCTGTTATTAAACCCCTGCAAACTAGTGCTTAGTGCCAGATTATTTTGAAGCTACATGAAAGACTGTTCACAGCTGCACATATTTCATCTCATAAATACAGATTAAAGCAGATTCGAAAGCGTTGTTATGAATTATGCATTATTTTTAAAGAATAACATGAATAACTTAAACAGCCTGTAGGAACCTGGAACAGGGAAATTTTCAATTGGTTACACCACTTTCTAGAAGAAGTTTCTTGGGATTGAGAGAAGCTGTGGACATGAGTGGGTTCAGTTCCTGCCAAAGAAGTACACGGAGGTGAGAGCACTAAAAATTTTTGTCAGTTTCTCAGGTGTCTCTGTGACAGCTCCGTTGTGCTGACTGCATCTTCACCCATGTCAAATGCCAGTATTTTCCCTATGTAAGAATTTCTGAAATAGACACCTTTCAAAAACATATCCTGCCAGCTGGTATTTGTGGCCCTGCTTTTGCTGCATCCAGTGGTTCAAAACCACCATAAATATTATAACTCTGGGTGTTCTAAGCATTGTATCTTGCTCTTCCCCTTCACACTTAGTAAATATTTGTCATCCTTGAAACTCAAAAATTCTTTATCTTCACTGTAGAAAAAAGTTCCTTTTCTGCTTGGAATAAACCAGGTTTTATTTAAATAAAGACAGTTGGATTAAGCCTTGCATGTGTGTGTGTGTGTGTGTGTAATTTTAAAATATACATCATCTGTATAATTTATATACAAAATACAATATACTAATGGTACACTTGTGTGAGTGTGTGCTTTCCAGAGAATCATGGAATGATTTAGCCTGGGAAAGACCTCTGGATTCATCAAGCCCAGCCACTAACCCAGCATTGCCACATCCACCACTAAACCACATCCCCAAGTGCCAGATCTGCACGTCTTTGGAGCACTTCCAGGAGTGGTGACTCAAACACTCCCCTAGGCAGCCTGTTCACATTTTCAGTGAATATATGTTTATGTATACATACTTCTGTGTTTAGGCACATATACCCCTGTATGTTTACGTAAAATATTCATATAACCCATGCTGTGGCTGGCAAATTTAGGATAAGAATTAGCCCTTGAGAGGATTTCCTGCCATCATGTTCATGCAATGAAACAGTTCAACTGATGTGAAAAATCATTCCTGATGTAAAATTCTGTTGAGAAATAGTTTCCACTGCTTTTAAGATGCAAATCTATAGGCCTGTAGTCCAGGAAATTGAGAGCCCATCTCTGTGGCAACAGCAGCTATGCCACACAATCCTCCAGACATTTGAAAGAGCAACAATTACACAGTTTTGCTCCAAAACAAGGTACTCCTTTCCTCTTACAGCCATTACTTTCTGGAAAAAAGAATCTAATTTGTCTCTGATGTCATTGTGTGTCAGTGATGATGTCCTCAGATTTTCTGTGTGAACTCTGAAATTGATGGTTTATTGCATAACTTGCCAGAGAGTACAATAACTGCATACTTTTGTTCAATTATTGTCTGGAACTTGTGCATCCAACACACCAAGGAGAAAGGTTCACTGTCTGAATACCTGAGAGGGACAAGTCCTGGAACAGGGCTCAGAAAGCTCAGAAAAGACACCTTTTCTAGACCTCTGTGAAGGACATTTAATCTTATCACCCCTTCCTTACTAAGATAAAGGGGTTTTCATGTATACAAAAGTTGTGTGGAGCGGTTTGATAGCCCAGCCATGTGCCATGCACCTGGAGCAGCATATGCAGCTCTCAGGGCCAAATATGATGAATTTTGAGAGGATAAAATGTCATAAATTCAGGGAGCAAGTTGGTGGAGGTTGGAGTCCAGCAGGGTGTGTCAATGCAAACAAATTAAACATGAACAGCATTTGAAAAAGTGGAAAATAAATTGTTGAGTTCTTTGGGGCTTATTTTTTTCAGATCTCTCTGCTTCCTCTTCCACCAATTTTTGACCCTTTTAACATGCCAACGTTTCAGTGCACATTTATTTCTGGGGAATAATGAATAAAGACTTTAGGATATGACTCTTTAAAATAGAATCATCTTTTTTTCAAATAAAAAAAAATTCAGAATCAGAAATCTCTGGTTAATAGCTGCCACAACACAGAATATTTTTCATGTATACAAAGAAAAAGTTTTCCCCTTAAATTTTTT
>VXBU01005943.1:137021-150335 GCA_013400315.1 Bombycilla garrulus
TTTCCCCTTAAATTTTTTAGTTTAATTTCAGCTACTAATGTTTGGGGTTTTTTTCAGCCTCTCTTCCTTTTTAAAAGAAATCAGATGTTATTTAATGATCTCAGTAATAAATCATTAGTGGACACTACTCCATCCTAAACAACTCAGAAGGTAAAAAAAGTCTATAATCATGATCTTCTTTTGTAATCAAGCTCTCCTTGAACTCTCATGCAATCAATATGAGAATTTGCCTGTGATATCCAAATTTTTTTAGCTATTTTGGCCAGTGCAGATATTTTTCTTTAGAGAAAAATTTAATTTAAAAATGCAATGTAATAATTTCAAGCTTTTCTTCTTCATAATAATAATAGTAATAGTAACAGTAACAATAACAATAATGTTATCACCCTTTTCAGTGGCATCATCTTAGCATCATCTGTAGTGCTGTTTGGACATTTTCAGTCATCATAGAGAAAAATATAATCCCTGGCTGTTTTGAGAACATTTGTGTTTGTTTACTGTCATCCGCTGCCATCTGATTTTTTTCATTCACTTATAAAAAGCAGTTCCCAGGAGTGCTTGGACAAACAGTCATTAATTTCCTCTGCTTTGAGAACTTTTACCCTTAAGTATTTTTGTTTGATAAGACTGTTATTTTTCCTCAAGTTCAGCCTTGAGCAGGATACCTCAAGGATCTGCAGTACCCGCAAGTTCACTCAGGAGGTCCAGGCAACAGAAATTTTCTGAGAACTTGTCAACTCTTCATTTTGACAGCAGCAAGAATTATTCCTTTACAATGTTCAGGGTTTTTTTAAAGCCTTGCCTGAACTGGTTCAAGGCCAGGGCTTGAAGAAATCTGGCCTGGTGGAAGGTGCTGTACAAGAAGGGATTTCAGGTCCCTTCCCACCCAAACCATTCTGTGGCTCTGTGATTTTTGACCAACTAACTAAAATTTGTTGTAGAATTCAGCAGAAATATGTTTTTATTGATAAAAACCTTTTTGCCTGTTGATGCAAAAGCTGTTCCCATATGCCACCTACTCATCCCAGACTCCTCCTTGCTCCATAAGCTTTCCCACTGCCTGCCTCAAAGGACAAGGTGTTCAGAACTCAAGTTTTTAAGAATTTGGCTTCTAAAGGCCAAGGCAGCCTTAAAAAAAATGCAGCCCAGGACTTCTGGAGCAAATGTTCATGAAATAGCTATTTAAGCCCTTTACTTAATGTCAGGAGGAAGTCTGCTTTTCCTTTTTTCTTTCTCAGGGGCAAATGTTTTCTGTCAAAAATGAACTTGCTACCTTTTTCCTCAAATGTTCCTTAAATAAAGGAACAAAAGCCTCTGCTTTAGGAAATTGCCAATATTAAAAAAACCCTATATTAAAAAAATAAAATTATGCATCTGCTAAAATGCTACTAAAATAAGTGGAAAATAGAGACGTGTAAGTCACACTCACAGTGGCTCTCAACACTGTCAAGCCCCTTTCCCAGGGCTCTTCTTTGTTCAAAAACTGATTAATATTTGCCAGACCTAAATGCCCCCAGGCCTCTTTGCCTCAGGCCTGCTCAAATCACTCCACCTTTCTTTTCCTCACCTCTTTGCTTATCTCTCTCTTGGATTTGGGTTGGGTGAGGCATCATCAGTCTTTGTCATGCAGGAAAACACATTTAATCCTTTCCCATCTTGACCAAAGTCTAAAAATTGGTGATGGGTTCAGCTCATCAGGGCCAGCTTTTGCTGGCTCAAAATAAATCCTGATTACCAGATATGAGCTGATGATTTATAATATTGGTGATATGACTACTCTTTTTTAGCACTTGCACTTTACAGCTCCATTTAAGCTGCTTCTGAATTGGCACTTGTCAGGGACCAAAGGAAAATACACATGATTCTATCGGCTTTAACCTTATTATCTGTTATGGTGACCACAGGCCAAGAACCACATTGTTGTGGTTCAACTTCACCTACTTCAGTTACAACCTCATTTACCTCAGAAGCACTACACCTGTCTGCCTATTCTTTCTTTAACAAAGTAAGTGGGAAGATAGCCAGACACCTAAATGACATCCAAATCTCTACAGTTCTTCCCTTAAAAAAAAAAAAATGCAATTTTCACACGTCACTTCTAGATCCAAAATGTCTGAACAGAAAAAAATTATGATTACTTATTTAGGTGGTAGACAGAACTGAGGACTTGTATAATTTTTTTATTGTGCCAATTTTACAAGCACATTATCTAATTTCTTCTTTCTTCCCAATGGAAGGCTTCATTACCTTGCAGTAATTTATTATATTTGATATATTATAGAGCTAATAAAAGCAGGCATTATCATTTTTATCATACTGCTTTCTTTTTCTTCTGTGAAAGAGAATAGTTTCAGATGTTGGTCTGATCTACCTATTATATTGATTGGAATATTTTCAAGATTGCAATTGAATTTGAAAAGCAGTAGAAGATGATTTGAAGTGAAAGCCAGCCTGAAGAAGGCTTAAATCAGAAGGCAGAGCATTAATTTAAAGTTCAAAGAAGAGGAAGGTAACCCTTTATTTTTGGATAAAATGGGAACAGACATGAAAAAAATTCTTTCCTGCTTCACATGAAGATAGAAAACCTTGAAAATCTTAACGAGCTTCTGTCTTTGTCAAGTTTTTAACTCAGATCTCAGATTTTTGAGCATCTGTCTACTGAAACTCCAAACCTTGCTCTGCCTACTCAAACTACGGACTTGAGACTTACATGAAGCAGACACATTGATCTTCCTTATCAGGATCAAGAAAATAGAGGCAGAAAAATATGTTCATAGTAATTTTGTACTTCTGAATAGGACTAATTTAAATGCCACTTTACTTCCCCAGACTAGAGTAATAGGCACTTGGACTCTTTCTGAATTTTTGAAACATTCTTTCAGTAGTAAATATGATGTGGGTTGGGGTTGTTTGCCTTTGGGGTTTGTTTGGGATTTTTTGTCTTTTTTTTTTTGTTTTGTTTATTCTTTTTCTTTGGTTTTTTTTTTGTTTTTAATTTTTTTTTCTTTTTTGTAGTTGTATGTTTGGTTGTTTGGTTTGTTAGTTCTTTTCCCCAAAGAAATAATGTTTTGGAGAGAGGATACTTGTGTCTTCCGTCTTCAATATTTGCTTTCTTTCCAAGTGAAGGAAACAGCTTTTCCCTCATGCTCATCCTAACATCTGGTGGAAACTGAGACCCAAACTTTGGGGTTCCGTGCTTTTACCTTTCTTCAGAGCTTGAGAATTATTGTTTTGGAGGATTCAGTTAGATGACTCAAAAGTTGGGGGTTTTTTTCAGTCCCTCTGCTCCTATACGAAAGCAACCCTATAAAGTTAGCAAAAAGAAATGCTGCCCTGTGCAAATCAAATAATCTAAAGTAGATTCATCAGTTGCTTCCTTGGATTCTGGTTTCTTACATTTCCATGCTGTCCAGCTCCATGATGAACAAGATTGCAGCTTAATTCAGGAGTAGGAGGAAACTGGCTAAATTGGCAGTATTTCAAATGCCTTCCCTGAGGTCCCAGTCCCCAGCTCTTGTCCTGTGCTTATGAGTGTCTGCAGGAAGGTTATCACAGCTGGGGCAGATGGAGATTTATACAACCCACGCTTTTCCTCTGGGAGAGTTCCTTAAAAGTGGAAAAACAAGAATGAGCAAATCAGCTTCTATTAAAAATAAAGAAAGGCAACAAAGAAAAAAAAAAAAAAGGCAAGGCTGTAACATTTCTTTTACTCTGAGGAAATCGAAGGAACAGCAAGCTCAAGAATCTTATATGTCATGCACTCTCACCTGTTTTCTCTCCTATTTCAACAGCTGTTTACAGTCATTGTAAGAGCATAATTATTATTTTAGGGATTTCAAACCTGTGTGAAGAACTTCTGCCTTAAAACAAGTGTAAGACAAGCAGATTGCCTCAGCAAAAAGAAAACCGTGAGGGGGTAAAATACGCCATGGCACCATCCAGCAGTCCAGCTCAGGGGCTGAGGGAATTCTGGTTGTCCAAACAATTAATCTTTAAAAGTATCCCAGCACTCTGAGCTGAACAGTCTGCCCTCCCTTGTGCCCGAACTTCTGTCCAGTTAAATATCTGCACAAAATCTTAAATACATAAGAGATGAGGTTTTTACCCCTGAACCTATTCAGTTAACACTGAACTCAAGAGGAAGCCATTTACAACACCATTCAACTCTGCAGAAGTCCCAAGGAAAAAATCAGAAAAAAAGGAAAGGAAAAGGGAAAGGGAANAAAGAGGAAAGAGGAAAGGAACAACAACTCCCCCTCAAACCCCTGAAAACCAAAAAACAACCAACCAACCAACAAAACCCTCCCAATAAAGCAAGGAACAAAAATCCCAAACCGAAACCAAAATCTGGACAAAACATCTTCAAGCGGGTATAATGATGCTTCTGGGCTTTATTTCGGCTGTGAAACAAAGTATAGTCTGTGATTCAGAGAGGAAACCTATATAGTCCTTCATAACCAGTCATCAAATGAAAGTTAAACAGAATAGGTAGGGGACATACAAATATTCTGAAACTCAAGGCCTGGTTCAGTGTGACTAAAGGACAGTTCATGGACAAGGAAAGAACTCAAGTCAAGACTGCAGTTTCAAATCTGGGGAAAGCTTTGTGTGCTTTGTTGACTTTTTCTAAATGTATTAACTAGCTGGTCTGATGGAATATATGACCTCACAAATTTTGTTCTGCCTCATATTTTTGCAGCATTGGGGCCTTAGTAGTTGTACTACTAATAAACGTTATTTGATCCAATTGTTTCACTTGGGCTCAAGAGAGAGCTCCATCCTTCCTCCCAAAAGTGGAAAGAGATTTTTTCAAACTGACAGTGCAAACACATCTCTGTTTGAGAGTAATCAGCAAATTCTTCTGCCTTGACTTCTTAATTATTTTTTTTCCAGCCAGTGTCTGTGGCAGCAGTAAAGGGACATAGTTCTCAGTAGAGAACTTCTGAAATTCTGCTGTTTCTATCTAAGCAGAAGCATCAGTGCTGAGATGAGCAAGAAAAGTGCCTTGGATCATTGATGCTGTTCTTGTCAGATTTGTCAGTCTTCCATGATGTAGATACAGACAAATATGAAAAAAATTCAGCCTACCCAATCTGGCTAATGAAAAACTGATCATAGAGCAGTACTACAGAAAATTACAGGAAAATCACAATGAATGCAGATCCTCCATGATGAAGACTCCACAGTTTTTACATTATTTAACTAAGAGCAGGCTGGGATAAAGGCAGAAGAAATGGTACAGATAAACAGAGGAGAAGGCATTCAGCTGTCTCCCTGTTACAGCTGAGGTCAGAGGCTCAGAAGAAGTGGCAGGAGCAGCCGGTGCCCCTGAAATCCTCCTGGCGCTTTGCCACTGTCACATGTTGGCCAGATCATGCTGTGTGAATCAACAAAACCCCTCTCCCCGTTCCAGCAAAATAACCTGCACATGCCATGAAGGGTTCCCTTTGGAGGCTTTGGAGCACTTGACCTAAGGCACAGGGGAGATAGCTGCAGTATTCCCAGTGATTCCATGAGCTTTGAGTCAGCTCCATGAGCTGTGGGAACAAAGCGTGCGCAGAAGAAACGTCACCCAGTGTCCTGCCTGGGAATCAACTCTCCCAGGCACTGTGGTTGTCACTGACCTCCACGGGAGCAAACAGCAAACTCAGTTTTCAGGCGTCTGTTTTCAGTCAATTCCCCTCTATTGAGGGTGAAACTCCCTGTGAAATAATAAAGGCAAAGCTCCAGGGAGATGCATGCAGGAGAAAAGGATTTCAGCAGGAATTGGGTATATGAAAAATTGTGTTCATGCAACTATGTGGGAAAAAAAAAAGAAAAAGGAGAGAAGTGCATTCTGGTACTAGAGGGGAAAGCAGACAACTGGAATGGGTCTCAGCTGGGAGTTTGCAAGTTGCCCATGAAGAAGTATGACAAAGTACTTTGCCTTCCTGCTTCTTTTCCCTGTCTGTGCAATCAGATCATATCTGAATATGATCATGTACATCTACATTTGGTACCTGATAAATGCCAAGAACAATTATTTTTAAAATCCTATAAGATTGCTAAAGATAGTAAAGACAAATTATTTCCTTTATTCCATGTGTGCTGGTTTGAAAGCAAAATTAGTGAGACTCTAAGTTAGAAATACAATTTAATAGGAAAAAGTAAAATATATGCAAGTAATATAAAAGAAAACAAAAACCACTGACAGAGTCAGTATACAACCTGATACCCTGCTAGTTAGGGTCGTGGCAGCAGTCCAGATGAGGTGGTCTTGCTGAAGTAGTGATCCTGTAGACAGGTCTGGTAGCTCTTGTCCTCTGGAAACCAGTGGGTCAGGGCTCCCTGTTCTGTCCCAGTTCTCACATTATATCCAGGTGGGAATGCTTGGCTCCTCCCCCCGGGTGGAGCATCTCACAATGGGATTATGTAATTCTATGAGTCATGTGGTGGATCCTCACAATGGGCTGATGTCAGTGTATGAGTCATGGGGTGGGTCCTCACAATGGCCCATTAAACACAAACGGCTCCCGGAGGGAGTTATCTATGACTCATAGGGCAAGGTGTTAATGGCCCATTAACAGGAGATAGTCCAGGGGAGGAGGCAAAGAAAAACACTGCCCCTCCTTTGTTTCAACAGTTAATGAAGATGGAGATAGAATACAGACCCTCTGGCACATTTTACATTGTAACCTAGGACACCATGAAAAAAAGAAAAAAAATGTTTTTATTAATAAAATAAATTAGGAGATTTTGAGATAAATTATGATCTAAGTAGACTTAGGGAATTATCTAAATTTCAATATTATTGGAAAGAGAAACCTGCAAAGAAGAGGGGCTTCATGCTAAGTGGAAATCACCTCTGGGGAAAAGCCAGGACCTTAAATAATAGAAATACAGACTCTGCTGCCTGGGACACAGTTTCTTTGGTTGAGATATCCAGAACAGGTTGACTTCTACCTCTGCCTGGTAGATCTATGTGCAAACTGAAGTTTGTAGCTTGTGGGAATCAGTTTTTGTTGCCTTTTTATTTGCATGTTTTACTCTAAATCATCTCCTAATAGAATAGGGTAATTATATCTATCTGTATCTATATCTGAAGAAAAATTGTTATATACAGTAATAATTATTAAGAAAAACAATGCAGAGTCAGGATAATACTAGCTCTCAGGAAAAAAAAAGTGTGTTTTTGATAGAGGGAGAGCTCTGTACATGATTTAAGAGTCTCAGGGAAAAAGATCTGTTTATTTTGAAACATAATGTTGTTATAATATTATTATGTAACTTTATTTTTGTATAATTGTTCTCAGAAAGCACCCTGTAGTTTATTACCTAATAACATACAATAGCTATTTACAGGTAGATATTGAAAAAAGATTCTTCGGACTCTTTGATGAGTCAAATTTTGAGTCAAGAATTAAAGATTTTAATCAATGTATTTCATTCCATTTCTTCCATTCCATTTCACCAGGCAGCCCAGCCAGAGGATCTAAAATAATCACTGTTTCCCTGCATAAATGTCTATATATATTAAGGACCCTCTACTCATACTAAGTAATATTTCAGTCTAATCAGTTTTATTGCCTTCTATCTAGCTGTTTATTCCTTTGGTTCACATGTTGAGCCTCTCTTATAGAAATCATATTGAGTTGCTTTTGAAGCAAGTGTCTTGTCATAACAAGATTATTACTCATTTCAATCACAAAAAATGGGAAAGAGGACAGGAAGTTTCTAAACACAAGAAGTTTCCTTTTATAAAAAAATAAAAATTTCACATACATTTTATATTTGTATATACAATATACAAAAATTACATAATATACAAAATGTATATTGCCAGCAACATATTTCCAAAACCAGACATTAGGTTATTTTAAAATTTTATATTTACAAAATATCTCTGAAGTAAATTCTGTGGCTTTTCCAGAATCATGCACTGGACGAGTTCTGCTCTCAACTGGATCTACACAATCCTCCAGAAGTCAATGTTTTTGCAGCATTGGAAAGCTGGGAGGGGATCTGGTGTGGGCCTTCTTGCTCCTTTTGATTGAGACATTGGCTCCTTTTGATTGAGGCATTGCACTACATATATATTCTTATTCTTTCCTTCTTCCTTTTTTTCTTGTTTTGTTTTGTTTTGTTATGTTTTGTTTTGTTTTGTTTTGTTTTGTTTTGTTTTGTTTTGTTTTAAAACTCAGTTTCAGCTTATTTTTTTATTTTTTTCTTTCTTTCAGCTCATTTTGCCCCAGGCTTAACATCAGTTTGGATGGTCTGAACCGAAGGGAAAAAAACAAAACAAATACTGTTGTTTCCTTTTGAATGTTATTCAGGCACCAAGGGCTAGGTCTTAATAAATGCTCTCTTTTGAAGCCATTGTTATCTAAGATCTTATACAATTTGTTTTGGAATTTTCATTGTTTTCAGAAGTTCATTGAAAACTTAATGAAATTAACACAAAGAGCTACTGTAATGAGGTAATGAGATACCAACAAAAGGGACAAAAATTAATTATTTCATATGCTGCTAGTGAGCATCACTGTTTAGCGAACGTATGAACAGTGAAAGTCTGATTCAGTTGCCCAAACACATGCATCCAGAAACATTTAGGATACCCTTAGATTTCTCACATGGTATTCATATCTAAATCCAGAGATCCTTGCTTTCTTGGGGTATCATATCTGACAGGACTCTTCAAGTTCTCCAGAGTCTGAAGTGACATGGGAGAGTTTTGTTCAACTAATTGAATCAAGACCTGTCTGTGTAGTCCATCATTTGTCATCACCAGAAAAAAAATCATCTTTAAATTTTGTTGCTATGGGACACACCCTTTAAATGCTTCAATGTACTGGAAAATAATCTCTATGAATTTTACATGGTCTGCAAATTATAGGCATGAAAACAGTGATGGCCCAGCACCTTTTTGCCACATACTTTCTTCTTTTGGCTGTCAAATTATAGCACATTCCCCTGGGGACAAATACAACTATGTTGTGGAACGTGGGAGAACCATGTAAGTGCCAGAAGTCCAAATAAACTGCTGCATAATTATATTCAGTCTCTGTGACAAAGTTACTTCTGTTTCACATCATAGCGAATTGGTTGGTAGTGAATTAATCTAGGTTTTAGTACAATCACTGAAAACAGGTATCGACAGGATTTTGTTTCCATCAACGTGTTCAAGATTAGAGTGCAGCATCATAAACTGCTTCTCAACCATATGTAGTGTGGAATGTTCATGAATCAAAGTGAGACACTGAACAATTCCATTTATGCTATGAAATCAGTATTTATCCTGTTTTAGATGAATCATCTAACATTGATTTTACCCTTGCTATAGCATTCGTTACGAGTTTTAGGAGTTTTTACTCCACTTTTTCAGAATGGGCTTCCAAGTGATCTGTTCCCATTTAATGTATGATAAAGCCTCTTTTGAGTCAGTATTTGCAACACACAGACAAAACACAGAGCAAAACTGCTCTGCAGTTCCCACTGATAAAAAGTCTTCACCCATTTAATATGGATCGCTGGCCAATAATTTAGCAAACTTTGCCATCGCGTCCAAGCGGCTATGACAAGCACAGCTTCTTTTTCACTTATTTTCCATTTTCCTTCTCCACAGCCAGCCTTCCCTCCCCTCCACACCACCTTCCTTCCTTCTCATGGACAAAGGGAAGAGCTTTGTCCTGCTCCACTCAGAGCTCAAGCTCAGCTCTGGTAATTTTTGACAATTTGGGGCTGTGCACCAGTGTGGAGTGATGGATTGTGCTGCCAAACCACCACCAGTGACTTTCACTGTGGCTCTGGAGGGGTCGCTTCAGGACAGGCCAGAAATCTGACTGTAAGCTCCTTTCTGTAGATGGTTTATTTTAGTCATGACATTACACAAATCTAGATCTTTCTGTGAATGTTTATGATTATAGTGACCTCTAGGGGCTTGCTTTCCATCATAGAGTCTTTAACTTTGGCTTCAGGGTGGCAAGGTCAGTTCCCTGCTCAGTTGTCCCAGTGATGCCATATTCTCACTTTTTTTTGAACATTGCAATTCTTTAAAAAAGAAAAAAAAAGGACATAAAGTGAACATGCAAGCGACAAGATAGAAAAGCAGACAGGCACAAGTTTTTGGGCACCTGGTAAGATTCAACACAGCTTCAGAGGTGAGGAAAGCTTGGGTAAATCTGGAATAATTTCAAGGCCTGATGGTGAAATGTCTTAAAAATACAATGGGCAATACTTTTCTTAAATAATTTCCTTACAGACACCAAAAAATTTCAATCTAAATTTGAAAAGAAGGCTTGTTCAATGCTCCCTCCCCCCAACAAATTTCTGCTTTTGCTTATGCATCTGGAATTACCAGATACTCATGAAATCCATAGCTGGAAGATGCAAAATCCTAATTCAATTCATCTGAATTGAAGGTGAATTTCAGTGCAAAAAACTGCATCACCTATCAGCAGGACTAGATATAGTATAGAAAAATAACATATAAGAACCATAAAATAACAATTTAACTGGCAAAATTTAAATAAAGGGCAGAAATACAACAACCGGGTAACTCTTAGCAGTCAGCTGAATTTGAATTTACTGTGGTAGTAGGATAGAATTCCTAGCTGTTTTATAAATTGCATGTCAGACAGCCCCAGGCAGCAATATCAGAAATCATTACACCTGGAGAGGAGTGCTGAATTCCAGTCAAGGACTGGACACGTCTTGTTTTGCTTATCAGGTTCAAATTCCTGGTCTTCTTTCTTCAGTTTCTTTTAAAATTGCTTTTACTTTGGCTTTGGTTTCCTTCAGCACCACCAGACTTTTTATACCTTATTTTCTTCTATAATTTCATTGGAGGCCTGTATTTTCACAGCCTTTTCCTGTCCTTCCCCTGAATCCTCTGGCTTGTTCTCTGTCTTGAATTATTTTGTATTGTCCTTGGGTTGGTTCAGGCTCCAGACCTGCATGGCTGCCAATTCCTTATTTTTTTTTTTTCACTGCAAACAGGCCCACTGACAGCAGGCAAGCAAAGCATAAGCAATAATTCCACACAGACCAGCATCTCTATGGGAATTATGAGCTCTGCTCTGTCTTATCAAACAGCAAGGTTTTTATGCAGCTGCCTCTATCCATTTTAACCCATAGCCTTCAAATTTCAGAATCATTCACAATCATCCTTCATCTATTACAAGTCCTCAAAACAAGCTCCAGTCCTGTGCATTCTTCTGGTAGAATATCTTATAGAAGAGATGCCCAGAGAAGCAAAATCTCTTACAACTTCCCCAGATCATCCTATGAATGGGGTGGATGTTACTTTTAAGAAAAAGAGATTAATTCCCAGAAATAATGGGGCTCCTATGAGAATATCCTTGGTGTTGTCAAGTTTGGGAGCCTCTGTTAAGAGAGCTGCTCTATAACAGCCTTACTTCAAAGAAGAAAGGTAAATATCTAAGTACAAAAATGTCATTTCCTGAGCTGAAAAGGTCTGCAGAAGTAATTCTGTTTGGGTTTTGTGATACTGGACCAACTTAGCAAATTGAAAAACCACCAAAAATACAAACAACAACCACAAACAAAACCCAAACCCAGAGCTGGTACTGTTACACATGGGTTCAAACAAACTCATTTTCAGAATGTCCAGATGATGGATGGACTGAAATAAAGCAATACAATTACCACTTCTCCATGGTTAACAGTAGTAAAAAGTACCCTTCCTGTGAATGTAAGAGGAATTTAGTGAGTGATTCTAAATGTTACGTTGCTAGGTGCTGCTTAAAACTAATTCCCTGTGTTGCTGTGGTCCAAATTAGAAGTAGTAATAAGCAGATACTATTTAATGAGCAGCTTGAAAGCTATTCTCCCTGACAATGCTTCCAGAGCTAAATGAAAAAAATGTGCATTTTCACAGCTTCACATGGTAAAATGAGCTATTACTTAATATAAAACTAAAAGGCAGTTGTCAGTTGATAATGGAATAAAACACAGTAAAGAACAACGCCTTATAATTATAGTAGACAATAACACTATTTTAGATATTATTTGTATGCCAAATACATGATGTGATAAGTACCAGTTCTGTTCAGTTAGTTAAACCATATTTTCATATGCCACTCTTTGATACGTAAGCAAAGTGCTTTGTGGCAAATACTTATTAACCAACTCTTCTAGTTAGTAGTTGTTGACAAATCCAGTTCTGAACAAAGCTGAGCAAATTCATCTTGATGATTTGCACAGATAGAACATGAAAATTGGAAGGGAAAATGAATGCCCAAAGACTTAACCTTGAGAATTATTTCATTGTATGTGCCATTTTAATTGCAAAATGCCTGGCGATGTGGGCATTCTTTCTGCAGTTCATCTGGAACCACAAAGTCATCGACTGTCCTGAGCAGGATGGGACTCACAGGGATCATTGATCCATCTCCTGGTCCTACACAGATATCCTAAAATCCCACCCTGTGCAAAGGTTCCTGGAACTCTGGAGCCTTGGGGCTGTGACTATTCCCTGGAGAGTCTGGTCACTGCTCCAGCACCCTCTGGGGAAAGAAACTTTTTTTTTACCTTTAAATAAATTAATAGGAAGTAATCCCATCAGGAGACAAACGTGGCATTCTAAATACAAATCTGTCCGTCATGTCATTTCTAAGTAAAAGGTCCTTTCTGGAATCTGAGCTTGCTGATTGAATTTGGAATTTCTGTCAGTGCAGCTATGCCAGTATCCTCGCTGAAACTGACAAGAATCTGTTTCATTCACCCCGTGTGAAATTTATATATCTATAGCTTTATCTATAGATCAATTTATATATCTAAGAATGTTTAAAATTTTGTTGCACTTGAACCAACATATGTGAGAAAACCATGACTTGATAGTTTTTAAAACAGCTATTTACAATTGCTTTTGCATGGATTTTTTTTTAGTTTTCCTGTGCTTCTTCATTTTAAAATGATGGGCAATATTTGCCAAGTCCCTGTCAGCCTTAGGGCAACGTAGGAAACCCAGTGGGTCTTGTATTTGAAAGAAAAATGCCATAGGAAATTTGATATCTGCATGGTTACACCTCATTAATCTCAGCTTAATTTCAGTGTGATCCGTCATGCCAGGAAGGATTCTCTCACTCTTCTGCTGAAAGAGCTGCAAAATCTTAGCACTGAAAAAGCGTTAAATACAACAGAGAAAAAGCTGCCTATGATAGTCAGAATTAAGCCAAACATCTAAAATTTATTAGAGAGTTAGAACTGCTTTCTTGCTTTTTACAGTGACTCGTATGTAGTGATGATTTATTAGTCTATTTATTTATATATTTATCTATCAAAAATGATAATTTATTTATTTATCAGTTCACCTAT
>VXBU01005943.1:155319-166417 GCA_013400315.1 Bombycilla garrulus
AATTCATCTCTTCAGTTCATAATAAACTGTGACCAAAACCAGCTCAAGATCTGTCATTCTTTTATTCTGTTTTTCACTCAAACTGCCCCATGCCCACAGACCACTGCGAGGAAACCACATTAATTATCCAGAGGGCAAACAGCATGAAGACCCACTATATAAAATGGCACAGCTACATTAATGTATAGGTTGAAAACATCTAGTATCTTTTGAGCTGAAGAGAGAAACCAGCTTGAAAAGGTCAGGTCGCTGACTGAAGCTGTTGCATAATTATGTGCATTCCTGTTCTAATGAAAGTTTCATCTACCTCTGCTTGTCTGGGTCCTGCACGGAAAAGTAGCAATTCAGGCTGCGTTGATGACAATTTGCAGCCAAACAAGTTCTTCGGGCCTCACCTAATTCCTTCACAGTGATTAAATTTTTAGGAGCAGAAGGGTTGGGTATCAACTGTCTCTGTAACCCTTTCCCATCTAACTGACATTTTAAAGATTTCTTAAGGCTCAAAGAATTCAAAGTCTAGCTCCTCATGAGACTGACACACCTAAGGTAACTTCTCTGTGACAACTAGATTTTACAACGAACGTGACTAATTAAGAACTTCCATGTTGTTCGCCTTTGTTTCGTTGCGATGAGTCTTATTGCACCATGTGAAATAGAGTAGTGGATGGATTGCAGTGTAATGCTGCGACAAAGAACCATCTTAGAATGGTCTTGGCTTAACAGGAAAACACAAATATTTATTTATGTTATATAACAAACCCCTTAACTATGTAAGGGTAGAACAGCTTCCCCAAACCTTCCATAAAGGTTGTCTGTCTTTAATCATGGAGAATAGAGCAGAATGGTACAGAAACTACCATTTTACACATTTCCCTCACAATTTTATTGCAGATTTCTGGCTACTGACAAAAGTTTGAATGCAGTTTTTTTTACATACAGTAAGCACTGATGAAGACTTAATTGTGAGTGGCAAGGTTTTAGCCTAATGTCACAAGAAAAAAAGGCCTTTGATCTGATCTATTCCTGATTTCTTTCAGACTAAAGAAATTCCTTTTCCTAAAAGAGGAACAGTAACAAACAGAAAGAAGTTCAAATGGAAGAGCACTGGTACTTTGTTTGTTTGTTGTTTTTTTTTTTTCCTGGAATGCATGGAGCATAGATTCTTTGCTTTTTCCTTTAAGTTAGCAGAGATCCAATGTAATCACACACACTAACCAGTAAAGAACTTTAGCACGTGTAGCACTTTAAGAAGATAAATAGCTTGATTTGATGGAGCTTGCATTCTTTAGATGACATGAATGCACAAGATGTAGTAGAGGAGATATTGGTTATTTGTCATGTTGGCAAAAAGAGAGAAGTTTTAATGATCTCAAACAGCAAAGATGCCACACTCACACTGAAGTCAAAAGTCACAGAAAAGTCATGGCTGTGTTTAATATAAACTACACATAAAAAGATATCTGTAAGTTGAATAAACATATTTTTGCTTGCAATAGAAGGTTTCAATCCAAGTAGTATTGACATAACATTATTGAAAATACTCTATGCAAGTTCCTGTAACCTCTTAACTGTGGTATGAAGTTGTGTTCAAAGCATATTGAATTGTTTGTGTTTTGGGAATAGAAAAGAATTTTTAAGTCAGTACTTCATAAAGTTATGGTCATATCTACTGCAAAAAGGGCAGCTGACAAAAATTGAGTGTATAACAATTATACAATAGGAGTTAGAGAACAAGGATTAAGGAACACGAGAAAAATTGGGGGAATAAAAGTGGATACATGGTACAGGAGTTGGATAACTTTAAAAAAAACCAACTTCTAATAATCTCCTCCTGGCAGCAAATTACCTCCAAGTGACATCTGCAGAAGAGCCTTAATAATTTCAAATGGATCAGGATCAAGATTTTCCCTAAAATCTTACCTTTTTTTTTTTTTTTTTAAATCCTCCATGGGCTGTTAAACCACGTGATCAGTTCCAGCTGCTGTTGAAAGGTTTCAGGGATCCTGTCAATGCTGTTGACTGACTGTCAAAGAGAAACCTCACAGAAAAAGCAGTGCTTAGGGACAAAGAGTGTCAGATATTGCAGCAACACTGTAGGAACCTGACTGAGATGAAACAAAGTACCCTTGCCACCACAAAGGAAGAAGTTGGGATAATGTCCTGCGCATATTAACTCACTCACACAAGATGTTGGATCTGACTTGGCTTGTTGCAGCTTAGAATAACCACCAGAAAGCTAAATTCAAAAACTCAGAATTGCGGTTTCTTTGGTGTGACACATAAAAATACTTTTTGCCACAATTACACTTTGTAGAGCTCACAAGTACCTTACCATACTCTCCTGCAGTGTCTTCCACAAGCAGAGCTTTTCGTTGTAACATGGGCCCTGCCCCTGCCATAGGCAAAGTACCCACATTTACATAAATCAATATGTATCCTACATGCAGTCCCAAAGAAATTGGCTTAGGCATCACTGTATCTGCACAGCAATTAATTTTTATGTCAAAACCTGTGGCAGATATAGCTGGCCATTTATTTCTTCCATCATCTTCCTTCCTAGCCCTGACAGGGCCAAGCTGTGGTTAAAGCTGCTGCTTGATAAATATTTCCTAGTGTTCACTTTGCTCTCTGCTTGCTCAGCTGTGAAGCAGGTTATCAAATATAGCAATTATAATCCGTGATCCAAAGAGAGGCTGGAGAATACTTTTCTCATTCCAGTGATACTGACAGAGATCCTGCCTTTTTGTCTTTGCACTGTCAAATAATGCCCTCATATCCAGGTGAAGTGGCACTGCAAACTGGGCTGACTTGTCTCACTGGCTATACAATACCTCACTGGCAAGAATCTGCTTTAACTCAGCCAAAAGCGCAGTAAAGATACAGGATAGACTACTCAGAGCAACAGATTTTCAGTGCCTTCCCACAATTTCCCTCTCTTCAATAGCACCAAAAAAAAAAAAAGTCTCTGAGCAGTATTTGCAAAATAATCACAAAATAATAATCTTACTAAAGCATGGACCTCTGAAGCACATGTTGCAGAACACTGCAGTGCAGTGCATTAGAGAAAATTGTAAAATCTGATAACTCAGATGGCTTTTCTGTAATTTACAGCTGTGCAAAACTAAGTAGTCACTGCTTGGAGGAGCACTCAAACACCGAGTGCAGTGCCTCAACACCCACTGGTAATCAGGTGAATATTTATTGCAGTGATTAGGTTGCATTCGGACACCTTCTGTGTCAAACGATGAAGAGCTGGGGGAAAGCTGTGTGCACTACCCAGGCCCTCCAAACTCTCACCAGTGTTGCTCTACATCAAATGTCAGCAGTGCTAGAAGTGTGTGTAATATGGGTGTTTTACAATGGCACCTTCAAGCAACAGAGAGATGGCATGGCAACACCCTGGCAGCCAGACCAGGCTTGCTGGAATTTCCTTGCTGCAGCATCACAGCTCTTTATATTTATCAAGCCATGGGGTACAGTCCCACATTCTGAAAGAAAACAGATTTTTGATCCAAGCTCTGGGCTAAAAACAGCGTGTGTGAGGAATGAGGAAAGTACGCATCTGAAGCCCAAAATCAGGAACTCTAGCACTGGATAATATTCCATACTTTCTTCTCCAGTAAGTTTATCACAAGCTAAAATTCAGCTTTTTTACTCCCAGAGAGGGACTTATGACCGGAAAACTGCCTAATTCATAGGCAGACTAGTTCAACATTTAGCAGAGACATTCTCTTTCTAAAGCTGAAATTGTCTGGTTACGGCAAAGTGGCAGTGTTGCATCTCCAGAAAAATTATAGTGGATTTTAGTAATTCATGTAAATTATGTCATCAGAAGAAAATTAATTTTAAAGCCTGCCGATCCAATTCATAATCTTTCCTTTCTCTAGGAGCATGTATATTTGGAAAATATTTGCAAGCCAAAGCAAATCAAATAAAAAAAGACTGATGAGCTTTTCAGTAAGGAAGATAATTATCTGGATCTTTTGCTAAGATATATACCAATAATTTTCTTTCCATTTTTCTTTCTTATCTAACAATATAGATGTTTAATGCATGACAGGAAATACTGAGAAGGAAGAATAGCACTCCCCTCTCTCCCCTCAAGGATGCATTTACTCCCTATTTTAACGTATTTTGGATGTAGTTTTTTTCTTTCCTTTTGTTCTAAATGTCCCTCAAGTGAAGACACAAATGCCAAGAATGGCTTTTCAGAGTCCAGCACAGCCCTGACTTCTGCCTTCTAAGTGTTCCTGATTAAAGCAGGCTGATAGCTAAAGTAATTCAGTGCAAAATTTTCACTTCGTGTTGGGCTGATTCCCTTTGGATGCAGCTGAATCCAGTTTATAAATTAATGCCCAAAACTTCAGGATGTTTCCCAATATTTGGAGTGCTGCCCTTTGCATATGATTGAGATGGGCAATCCTGTCCACTGGGTCTTCCAGACTTTGGAAAATGCTTGGAAATAACTTTGTCCTCTCCACAAAGTTACAAGATCAGCATTGGATCATTTGCACCAGCCACACCCTGTAAAAAAGAGCAAAGGCATGGCATAAACACTATGTATATAAAACATTACTTTATGAAAACAAACATAGAACCTATTGTGCGTAAATGTGCTCAAGGAAACAAAAAGGTCTATTTGTCAGCACTTTTTAATTTTTGGCACTAAAATGAATGACGATGATTTCACATATTGCTACTTAAAGGAGTGGTTAAAAGTGGCTAAAAGCTTTCCTTTTCACAAATCCACAAGAAACATCAAATAGTGCTGCACAGTCACTTAACCTTCAAAGAAGAGGGATTGAGAAAAGCAGGTTGCTAGGAGCCTGAAATCTGAATGTCATTAGCCCATAAATTTTCACATGCATTGCTAGTGGGTTTTACGCATGAATTGCAATACATTCGATGCAAATAAACCAGATTTTATTTTTAAATTGAAACAATATCCACGTCTTTGGAGTTCCCACTCTAAAGTGAGAATGATTTCTGGATGCAAAGAAGACTTGTTTCCCCAAAAGTAATTTCTGGTAGTGTAAGCTTTCCACTTGAGAGGGTAGAGATGATGAAGCAGCAGCAAATAGTGAAGTTTGGAGCTTTTTGACACTGATAAAAGTAATGTTTGTTAATACAGAAGTTTGCTGAAATTAATCCTTGTTCCAGTTTGATGTCTTTGTGTCTCTGAAGGAGCTTCTAATGTGCTTCTGGCAGAAAGTAGTTCAAATTCTATATTTTCATATTCTTCTCTCTGATGATGATGTTCTTGACCTGTCTCTTCCCTCATGTACTATGGCACACAAAGACAGATCAGCTAAAAATGCACTGCAGTGCAGCGTGAGGGCAAAAGCCACACAGAGAGCACACTGGGGGGATTTTTTAGAAGAGAGTTTTGATGCCATTCTCATGAGAACTTTGTCACTTGTGCTCCAGACCTCTACAGCTCTGGGGATCCTATTACAGTTCCCCTTATTGAACTCTTGGTGAAAAATGTGCATTTCATTTGCTTGTAAGACAGAAGGTTCTTGCAGGAATTTTATGTGTGATGGAAGACCATGCAGGTACAATCTACAAGTATATTAAAATGTCATCCTTCTCAGCCAGAAGATCTTTTTGCCTCTGAAGTGAGGTTTTCTGTGGAAAAGTCCCACCTTTGTAGATCAGAATGGCACACTTTCAGTTATCTCCTGGATTAATACCCTGTAGAATACATGCCTTTCAGGAGGACAACAGAGACAACATGTATCATTTATATTAAAAACTGCTGCCATCCACTGTGATGCTTTCCATTTAGGAATTTCTATGTGCTAGAATTCTAAAAGTGTGTTCTATCATTATTATATTAACTTGTTTTGTGGCTTTGGCTTAACACATTAAATTTAGCTTAAGATTTCTAAAGCGTTTTGTAATTTCATTAAATTCTTGATGACACAGAAGAGTTGACTTCATATACAGCTCTACAAAAGAAGAAACTTCAGAAAAGGGAAGATACTGGAAACAAAAATTCATTATTTTGAGCTGGTGTGCAGTGAATTAGTCAATCTGCCCTCAGACTTCATATTAAATTTTACCAACTGTAACAGTAGTTTGCAAACACAAAAAATAATTAAATTTTCCAATTCTAAATTCCTGTATATTAAAAAAGAGCATCAATAAGTTGGACTTAATAACAATTATGACAATTTGATAACTACAGATATGCATAATTCTACATTATGCAGTAAAACATAAGCCCCTCAAATTTTATATACACTCGATATTGGCCTGATTGCATCCTGACTGCCCACCTTGCAAATCTGAGCCCTGAGCCAGGTTTCCTCTTTATAAAGAAAACCAAATATAAAAAACAAAACAAAAACAAACAAAAGGAAACAAAACAAATACAAATACAAATACAAATACAAATACAAATACAAATACAAATACAAATACAAATACAAATACAAATACAAATACAAATACAAATGGTGGTATGAATAGGGAGATAATTTTCTACTCTAAAGGTTTACTGAAAACTTACAAATTTTGTGGGGTTTTTTTCTGCTCATGTGCTTTAGTTACCAGCTTGCTACCACACCAGCTGAAAAAACAGTAAAAAGAATTTGAATATGTAGTTCAAGTTGAAAATGCAATTCCACTGTACTCACGATCTTTAAAGACTCCTAATTTGTAACATATATTACAATGTATAAGAGAAGGCAGCCCTTTGCAGTTGCTGTGTTGGGTTTAAATAATTTGAAAAAACAAACTTTTAAAATATTTATTCAGGAATCTAAATACTCCTTATTTATGTGGTTACAATATAACTATACAAGTTGTAACTGCATTACAATTACAGTGTAATTATATGCATTATATTGGACTACTATAAGTTTTAAAGATTTTTTAAGTGCTTAACTTATTACTGTAAAATTACCAGTTTCTCCCTGATTCTCCTGTCCTTCCTCTACACTGTAGTCACCTTTTGAGCTTTTAGTTTCCAATACCAAGCTTTCTAGATGACAAAACAGGATTCTACTTTTTAAAATGTACAACAGTCAAAAATAAATCAGTACGACCTATTAGGGCAGGAAATCTTTGCAGGACATAATTTAGATAAAAATATGGGGAAAACCCTCCTATCCCAGTCCTCTCATACTTTGGACTGCACACAGAATATGTGATCTTTGAACACGTGCACCGTTGGGGAAGCAATAGATGTTTGTGGTCATGGTTAAACTTCAAAGTGTGTTTTGCATCAAACAATTGAACACTTGAGACTTTGAATTATGCCAGTGTTTTATGGGCAGAGTGATTCCTATAGCCATTACAGTGATAATATGACAGATTATCACTAAAATAGGCTAGATAAGGCCTAAGTTCTCTCCCTTTACATTCAGAAATGCTTAAGAAAAGAAAAAAAACACCAGTTTAGGGCCATGTGCAACTTCAGCTGGGTTTGGTAACTGCTCAGTTTGCAAAGACTAAAAACCAAGTTGTTGGAGTGTAAATAGTTCAGTGCTGAGAGAATTTCAGGACATTCCCCACTGAGAGCTCAAAATAGGGTTACAGGTGGTTCACACTCCTATGAAGAAAAGGAATATGTCCTAATGACATGGGATAGGCTGTTCAGCATGTTAATAAATTATTTGAGAAAAATAGTGATACCAGAGTGGTATTTTTCTCTTGAAATTGAGGTCATTTAGGTCAGTAAAAGTAAGCTATAAGGAAGCAGAGAAGGAAAAAGAATGGTCAATAAAATAACTGAAAAAATGTGGCTTAGATAAAAGCACAGGGAAAAAAAAATTATCCTAAATGTACACGTGCAACAAGTGACTCCAAGCTGAGTAATAATGACAAGGGTGGGTACTCTAAGTTAATGGTAGTTCATCTGTTTCTGGGAAAACATTATCTCTATTCTTCTTAACAGTAAAGGAAAGCATGGAACAGAACAGAAAAGGAACAGAAAAGAAAATCTCCCTGTTTTACCATAACATGGTATTGTCACATATGACATTGAATATTGTATGAATTTGAATACTGCGTGTATTTCTTATGATTTTAAGACCTTACCCATCTTAAAATGATATAGTAGAACTAAAGATTATGGAGAAATGGGAAAAAGATTGATGAAGATATGGAACAGTTTTCCTGTACACACATGTCAGCCTGGAAAACAAATGGCTAAGGAGGGACACAATTAAGGACTATAAAGCCATGAATGGGATAAAAAAAAAAAAAAGGCAAATAGAAGAGGGTTATTTACTGTCTTGCCCAATTCAAGAATGAAAATGCATTAATTGCACTTAGGAGGTAAGGAGTGATAAAGGAGGCAGATTTTATGCACCAAATGCAGTCAAGCTGCAGAAGTCATTGCCACAGGATGTTGTGCATCAATACCCTGCCCCTCCAAAAGAAATCCCAAAAACCTAGTCTGAAAGAGGCTAAAAAAATTTGCCAAGAAATATCTCCTGAGGACTATTAAACAAAAATGTAACACCTTTTAATATTGCATCTGAACCAAAGACTACTGAGCCGACTCTCAGTGCTGGCTTGGAAATATTGGAGAATTATGACTACAGAATAATATATGTTGTTATAATTTTCCCAAATATCTCTGTGTTTGACTAATGCAAGGACATCTGGGCTGGAAAAACCTGTGTTAACTTAGAATGTGGACTTTTTTTGTCCTAACAGTGGTAACACTACCACTAAGGACACAGCAGCTTCCCTAGAGCTTCACAAGGTGTCAGACCACAAACGCCCAAGCTCAGTGTCACATCAGCTGAATTAATGCAGAAATTAAGACGTAACCCTTGAAAATCTGATGAAAACTTCATCTGAGGGCTCTGTCTAGACCAGCTACAAAGTGGCTGCATACACAGGCAAAGTCAGCTGACAACTTTAATAACAAGACAGTAATTTTATGAAGTGCACACAATGTAATGCCATTGTTTGATTTTAGATCAATTGCAGAGAGCTAAAAGATAATGTCAACAGAATGGGTGATGGTTCCAAAGGCCAGCTGAAGGCTGTTATTGTACCTTAATGCCATGAACCAATGCTATTCTGCTCTTAAGATTGTATCAAAACAGCCAACACTAGCCTCTAGNCAGTATACTTCTTTCCTTGCTCACAGTGAGAAGAATGTTTATTTTCTAGTTCTGTTATACTCCTTAAAAGAAAGTACATTCTTACTCTGTAGGTAGCAAGATATATTTTATCTCAGGCTTGAAAGAAGTAGTTTTTATTTAAGGTCTTGCTGTTTAACAGAAACAGATATTAAAATGAATGAACTTCTCTGCATCTAAGGACTGGCTTTTTAGGAAATAATATCCAAATTAAACTTCACTGTATACCTTAATTCAAAGCAAGCTGTCACTATATTTTTCAGTAAGATTCAGCAAACTGTAAGCTTTCAGTATAAAAGACCTGATTGGATTCTTGTTAATATCAGTCATAATGATTGGTTGATAGTGAAAGCACTTTTGATTTTGCAGAAAGCAGTAGTTTTAGTGACAGTGTAATTTATTCACTGTTAAGTCAAGAAAGTTACACTAGGTTTAATTACTTCAATTTTGCTCATATTTATGTGTACTCTATTAAAAACTAAGAAAAAAAAAGGAACTTGTGTGATCTTCACACTCTTTCCATGAAATATTTGGTTCTTTTGGTGTCTCTATGTACTGAAAAGACAAAAAATTGCACTGACTTCTTGCTGAGTGATGACTTTTTTTTCTCTGCATATTTCAGATCAAAATCAAACTGTGTGCTTGCCATGGGATATTACAACTAAATGAAAAAAATCTGGGATATTATGGTTTAATGTCCCTGTGCAATGTATGAGCATTTCTCTATGAGAATTACTTTATATTTTAAAAGACCCCCAGAGACTTTTAAACACTATTCGAGTTTTGCAGACAGGCCAGCTGAAGTCAGAGCTGTTTAAACTGCAGAGATAATGAGCGTCAGAGCAAGAACTAGAACACATTGGTCTTGACTGCCAGAATTCTCTCCAAACTAGAAAGTATGATGCAAAAACTGGGTTGAAAATAACGAGCCATAACAAAAAGGCAGAAAATTATCTGAATGAGATGAGTAGTAGCTCTGTGGAGTGCCTAGGTTTTATTGTACATGCACGGCCAGAAATCAATGTGCTCAGTGAATGAGTTTATCAAACAGACAGAACAATCCATTGTGATATGTCTTGACTGTTAGTGGTGCTGGCAGCTCAGCTGAACCTTGCAGGGTAATTAGCTAAGGATTAATTAATCTGTTCTCAAATGTGGCCTGCTGATCTTTCCCAGGTTGTGAGCTATGCTTAAAAGCATGGTTTCTTCTGTGTTTTTTTTTTTTTTTCCTTCTTCTCAGTGTTTAATTTATTCTTTCTTGTAACTTGGCTAAATAGTTGTATGTGCAGCTATTAAATGTTACTTTAACGTTTTGAAAGAATTTTCTTGGGTAAAAAAGAGCTGCACGTGTTGGATTAGTGTCAGGATTTTTCCTGTTCATACTGGATCTTTAGATTCTTTGTGCAAATATTCTGCAGGAAATATCACATAACTTGTCTCAAGGAAGACAAATATTTAGGTTTTGCAATGCTGTCCTTAAATGACTACATGTAGCTCAGGCAAAATTGTTTGGCAAAAATTTCTTTATTTTACTGTATCTACCATAGATGAGACTTATTCACAGCTCTAGGGACTTTCAAGACCTGGAATCTTGGTTCTTTTATGTTATTCTGGAACATGCCTGATTTCTGGCATATATTACTGTTTCAAAGATTCTCCTTCAATGACAGCTATTTCCAAATATTCTTTGTGACACTTGGTCATATAAATCTGTCTGATTAGAGCTAGCAGGCTAAAACTATAATTGACATTTTAGTTTTATGTAAAGCATTTTTTAAAGAAAAAATATTAGGAACCACATCCACAATATTTATTGTCTTTCAAAATCTGTTGAAATCACTTCCCAGTAATTTAAAATGGAAACGAGGCTGTTCTGCACAAAGAACTGATATTAGGATTAATATTATTTTTTTCCCCACATAGGTCTTCTATTGGTGATTGAGAGAGACACATGAACCCTGATTAATTGATCAGAATTCTTTTTACTGAGTTTT
>VXBU01005943.1:171419-186757 GCA_013400315.1 Bombycilla garrulus
ATTTGTTTTTTGGTTTTTAATTTTTTTTTTTCAGATTGCTAAATGTAGTTAGACTGGCCTGATAAAACTCATCTATGTGGATCAGGTGGGTGTTTGTGACTTGCATTTTAGCCCATATATAGGCTGTGTGTATATATATATATATATAAAGACTTCTGAGGTGCAAAAACCTTGAATAACTTGCGTAGGATAGAATACATTCAGCACAAGGAAAAAAAAAGTTGTATTATTCTGAAATTATTGCTAAATCACTATTTATTGAATATATTAAGGTGTTATGCTCTAGTTTGTCTTTTAGAACAACAGGAAACCCAAAGTCTTTATTATTTATGCATACTTGAAGCTCTCATTTTTCATCACTGCAAAATTTATGTGTGTAAATCTTGGTCTCCTCTCTTCGTTTAACCTACTAAAACCATCCAGTTAACAGTTGCTATTGTATAGTGTGCATACAATTTGATGACTGTCTTCAGGGAAGTGACATTTAATTCTTGCAGGTGTTATGAGGATGGTATGTTTACTATTTTTACTCTTTAGTATTTTTAGTATTCTGCCTGTCCTACAGCCTTTCACCTTAAAATCATGTGTGTCAACCCAGCTGCCTTGCCCTGAGGTCTAGGCCAGATCTCAAATTACTCTGTCTGAACACTGATAACAAAAGAAAATCGCAGTGAAAATGTGCAGACACTACAATCAAAAAACCTTACACCTAATTTTCCCCCCACCCCTTCCATCATTTCCTCCAAGCTGTCAGTTTCTCTATTTGCACTCCTCTTTCTGTATTAAATGAAACAGATCACAGACCTTCAGCCTCAACAGAAAAAGTGATGAGTCTTTTTTTCACACCTGAAGGAGGATTGCATCAGAATCTATGTTTCTCACTCACTTTATATGAAGGCTTCAATCTCTCACAGGGAAACTGCTGTACAGAGCTGAGTTGGAGCAGCAGGAACTGGTAACAGGATCAAGCAAAGCAGCTGGCACTGCACAGGGCTGATGGAAAGGCCAAGGATAACTGTAAGAGATCAGGTGACCAGGCAGCTCTGCCTTATCCTGGCAATCTGGTCAATGTGGACATTTCCAAAGGTGTTCCTGGGGTCACCTCTGCAGTCAGTACCAAAAAGGCCATGCAGATGCAGAGGCACGATCAGATAATTGCTGCCAAGAAGTTTAGCAGCTCTCAGTTGTTTGGGGAAGAAGAGAACCTCGCTGTCAGCATTTAACAGAACATGGTCACACCAGATTTTCAGGGCCTGGACTCGGTCAAAGTACAACCTGAGAGCCAGCTTTAGCCTTTTGTTTTGTTGTCTCCATTTTTCATCCAGAGGAGTAGGAAAATACTTTTAGGCAGGTGGAATGCCTTCTTGTTTCTACCTGTTGCCATCCTGAGAGAGGCAAAATCAAATCCTGTTGCTCACGGGATTCCAGACTGAATTGAACTGTGCCACAGGGAACTGGGGTTCTGCATCAGGGTTTCAGACACCTTTAGCTGTCAGGAACAGAGCCATCCTGCTCTGGAGCATTTGTTTCTTTAGTCTCTTGACTTGGCAGGGTGGCTAGTCCATCGTTTTCTGCAGAAATGTGTGGAACGAGACAAAGGTTTCCAGGCTGAGAAATTCTGAGGCAAGGCGCTTGTTGTATTGATCATATCTGGGGACAGGCCCTGGTGTGCATGGCACCCACACACTGATTTAAGTGTGGCTCTCTTGCTGCAGGTTAGACCTCTGCACACACACTGTCTGGCAGACATTTCACCGTGTTATTGTTTCCCAGTGGAAATACAGCCTACACATCTCCTTGGAAAGTTTCAGGTAGCACATAATATAAATGCCCAACCCTAAAAATCCACAGGAAAAGAGGAAGAAACACAAACTATATTGTGCATTGAAGGCACAAGTGTAGCTGTGTACACCATTCATACCACCAAGAGCATGACAGTTAAGACTAAGCAAAGCCATTGGTTATGTAATTAGTTAGCAGAGGCAAACATCCTGCCTGGAAAAACAAGAACAAAAGCTGACTTGTTATATCATTGCCATTCTCTTTAAGCCAATATTCTGCTCCAAATACAGCACTGCTGTACCAGTGTTCGTGTTCCTTCCTCACTAACAAAGCTGAAGTCGTGCTGCAGAACAATTCTCTTGTAGTGACATCAGATACAAATGGCCTCAGAAGTAATACATTTCTTTGGAGAAAGACCCAGTTGCTAAAATTAGCTGTATAACTGCATTTATCATGTGAGATTACTGTGTCAATGATGCCATGCAGCTCCCTGGGAGACTTACGTAATGGGTTTTTCTATCACTAATAATTCTGATTTTGGGATTCTCTGATCATCTGAGTATGATACAAAATGTAAGCCTGCATTCAGGCAGAATTAACTGGATAGAGAGATAGAAAGTTCCAATTACTTACATTAGCTGTACAACTACATTTATTATGAGAGATTACTGTCAGTGGTTCTGTTGCTGGTCCCCACGGGACTTACCTAATAGTTTTCTCTGTCACCAATAATTACAATTTCATGATTCTGTGATCAGCTGGGTATGACACAATACTTAAGCGTGTGTTCAGACAGAACCAGCTCTAGAGAAGGAATTCCGTTTCTGGCTCCACAGAAATAATGGTGTTTATGTGCTTTCACATATAAACACACTGCTGCTAAGACTACCTTACTTCAAACGAACTTATCCTCACAGTGCTGCTCTATTTAAACACTAAAACACAATAGGCAGTGCATATTTGGGCAGTCATTGCATGCATTGAATGATGTTTAACCACCCGTCAAGAACAATAATCCCCTAGAAATGCACCAGCTGAAATACTGTTTTGCTTTTGTAGACCTGAACTCACAAAGAAATAAAGGGAAAACAGTGTACATGGGCACTGGCCTAAATAGGATACTGCCACAGACAAGCACTAATCTTTGTTTATATCAAGTATCCTGGAGCCATTACACAATTTGATAAAGCATCCAAGCTATTCTCAGTAATCTTCCTAGTCAGGGCCAGTACAGAAGCGCAGGAATATGGCACAATATCTGAGGCCTTCTGCATTTAATGAAAAATATGGTGGGTCTGTATTTATGTGGATTCCATAATCACATGAAAATCATTTACTGAGGTCTGAGAGAGACAGTTGCCTGAAATGTGGAGGTAAACTTGTCAGAGTTGTCTTTATTTGCTTAAAAAATAAAATTATGCCAGGAACTCAGAGGAGCAAAAGAAGAGGGAAGAGTGGTACTACTCAAATNCTGAAAAGTGATAAATTAATTAGCTAGGGAAACACAGAGCTGCTCAGAAATATACCCTGACAGACAGGGTATATTTTCTCATTTTCCTTTCATTTTGGAGATGTTACTACAGCTTAATGTGATGAGCTGTTAAATATTTATATACCCTGTGATCTGCACAATGGTAGGAGTCTGTAGATGTCAGTGCTGAAGAAAGGATGACCAAATCATTAAGGAACAAAGAAGAATAATTGTGTATCATGCTGCTTTCCATTAAATGAAGCAATTTTGATAATTTTCTTCACTTGCTGGCAGACAAAGATGAAATCTGCACTGTTTTCAATATCAGATAAAGATAAAGCTTCAGGCAAGTCTGGGAGATGTTACACTACAGGGAGGGTATGTGTGACTTTTGAGACAAATGCAAGTCTCTACTAAACCATACAGAGTTTACAACTCTCATCCAGAGCTGACAATGTAACTAATAAAATAAGTTTTAAAATATTCCCTGAAGCCTCACATAGAACAGGTATTTCCAGGCACAGAAGTTTCCCCCCTCCTCCCCCATGTCTTCCTCCCCTTTCCTTAACAAGCTAGTTTTAATTTCCTGGGGATTTTACATTGCAGTGCTTCAAAGCCAAAAATGACCAAGTACCACCAACAGCTGTCATGCTACCACAGTTTCCATTAATTCCACTGAATAGCTGAATAATGGCTGCATTTGGGCCTGAACATGCCAGAGAATCTTTGTGGGAACAATTTTAGTAGCTACCAGACTCCGAGTTACACTTCTGAGGGGCATAATAAAATTTTTAATCACTGTCTGCACCGGGAAACATAAATGCCAGGATTTAAAAATTGATGCAGTTAAGACAAGATTTTCTGTATGCCTTATTATTTTCAAATAAAAGAATTTTTTTGTTGTTGTTACAGGATATGTTATTTATAGGATATTTGATAAAAGGCTTTAACTGCCATCCTGATTTTCCATTTTATTTACCCCACAGGCCTGTCTTCTTTGCTAAATATTCTTCTTCCATTATTGTGTCCTTTTGTGTTTTAAGTTTGATCTTTTATGCGTGGAAGTATCTAAAGGCTTCTCATTATGTAAAAGACTTTTGGCAAACTATTTTTAATGGTGAATGGGGCAAATTTGCATTATATCCTCAAGCACACTCTTTCTCTGTTAGACTTACCTGAAATGCATTAATTCATCCCTGTGGAAATAAGGCCATTTATTACCTCAGGCACTAAACACATCCTTTATTTGCACCAGGCCAAAAGATAAGAGTGGTCAAAAACAGTACTATTGCCACTGTTTAAACCTGCATCATCTGCCTGAAATATCGTATACATTCCTTTTGCAGCTCATAAAAAAATACAAGATCTCCTCATCCTTTATGTAATTATTGTCTGTTCTTTGCTATCATCCTTTTTGGAATCTGTGCATGTGGTTATTCCCACTCATAAATTTTGTCTCTGTAAAAAACAAGGACAGTTCCTAGACACTGGTAGCAGAACTAGATGAGCAGACTTCTGGCTCCTCTGTGTCCTTCAGGTGGCTGGTAGATGGAGCCTTCATAGATAACATGAACTCTAATATCTATCTAAAGCTGTGTTGTGGAGTTGACATTGATCTTCATAATTGTTTGTACTGACAGAGAGAAAGCAGTCAACATAAGTCATAGGAAAAATCATTCAGTTCTCATGTTACTAGTGAATATACAGTTTTCTCCTTTTCTTTGGGGTTGTATATATTTGTATCAACAGTACACTGAAAATTGTCCAAGGATATGGTGTTGTAATGAAAAAGACATAATAGACAAGTAGAACTAGATAAATATGAACTGTGGTTATCATTCTGATAGTATGCATGTATATGGACATACTGATAACCTTTAATGAAGGATACATAAATTTGCATATNCTGTATTCATTATTTTCTCAGTGAACTGACAGTTTTTTAAACTAGAAGAAGTACTCACACTCCCAATTTTCTTTAAATTTATAAACCCTGTTCTATATAATCAGCTTGATTTTTAGTTGTTTCTTTCGTTTCTTTGGTCAATTTGTTTTTTGGTTTTTAATTTTNATTCATGATAAAATCAAAGATAAGGAGGACTGGGTTGAAATTCTTCCTAGCATTAACCTTGTCTCTTTGATAGTGGAGAAAGACCAAAAGAAATAAACCTTCTGGGATGTACTTGTCCAAAGCCAGCTGGACGGCTTTAAGCTCTGCAACCTGACTCAATCCACCTTGTCCCTCAGTTGCTTGTGCAACTCGTTGCGTGGGGCTCCATACTGCAGCTTTCCATTTCCGGTTAGCGCCTACANTAGTGTTCTGAAGAAATACAAGAATCTTGGTAAAAACTAATTCCTCTTATTTTTTATTTTCTTGCTGTAAATAGTGCTGCATTATTAGTGACTTATTTAAAGAACAAAACAAAACAAAGAAAAACCAAAATAAACTCCACCACTTTTAATTAGATTGTCTGGACATTCTCATAAACTTTAATGTTAATTAGTATTGAGCAGACTGTAGATCAAATAATTAACATGCACTGGTTAGTCAGTACCAGCCATTTACAAAACATGGTGTATTTTAGTTGCAACCTGTACTATATATTTTGGCGGAGTTTTATGAACACAGAACCCCAGGGGAATTTCAGGACCAGGATTTGGTTTATTACAGGCTTCCTCATTCCTGGTAAAATCTCCCAAACAGATATTCCTTTTGGTTTTCTCCTCAGCTTGTCCATCAAGATTAGGGGTTCTGACTCCTTTTCTCACCAAAGTGATTTTGAGTGGGAAATGTCTCCTGGGGCAGTGCTGCACTCTGTGTTGGATTTATATGCAAATATAATGTGAGGAAGTTGTGGGGTAGTGCTAAAACAGGATATATGGATGAATAATGGAGAATAGTACTGAAAGTTTAAAAACCTGGTTTCGGTGTAGAATCATACACGCAATCAGCCTCTTCCTAAAAGCACACACCCATTTTCAGAATGATATAGGTTGGAAGGGACCTCCAAAAATCGTTATACCAACCACCCCAAAATGAAGAAAACCTGGCTGACTACTTTATAGCAGGTTTTCCTACCTAATAGGTATGCTATAAAAGACCTTCCTTTTAACTTTGTTTGGTTTTTTTTTTAGTTAATTTGTTTTTGGTTTGGTTTGGGTTTTTTATTGGCTGTGGGTTTTTTGTTTTGTTTTTCTTGTAGGTTGTGGGGTTTTTGGTTTTTTTTTCGGGTTTTTTTGAGGAGTGATGCTCATGTGTGTTCATTAGCAGTCTAGAAAATAAATATTAGAAATGTTTAGAAAGTGGAAAGTACCAGTTAAGGGTTCAAACCTCAAGGCTGTCTGTTGTTTCTAAGAAAACTGTCCTGTTTCTGGTCTTCTTTTTATATTACAGCCTTTTACCATCTATTGCTTAGCAATCCAAAAAGCCAGGGAACCCTTTCGGCAATAAGAACACTCAAAAGCATACAAGCAAATAAGCAAAACACTCACCTTCAGTGTAACTTAGATTTAAGTTTAGAGAAAAAGCATGGGGGTGGTCATCCCCATAGAGAGAGTCCTGTAGTATTCATTCTTTTCATTAATTCCCTGCTCAGTAGAAAAATGGGACACTTGCTTATAAGCCTCCAGAGCTCTTCACTCACCACTTCTGTGGTGATTCACACAGATTTCACTGTCGAATTACAGCTCTGCCAAGATGCCCAAGGGGGTCTGCTTTCCCTGCCCACAGGAGCCTGGTCAGGGAGTCGAGGGCTAATGCCGGACACAGCTCTCAGATCAGTGGGTCACTTCTGATCTCAATGATACAACAGAACTGAGGTCAGAATTTGGGACTGTGCACCAGCAACATCTCTGCAGTGGTGTAAAATTAACACCAGGAGAATGGAGCCCATTGATCCCAGCAGAGGAAAGCCATCAGGATTGACCCTGGGAATCCTGTGACTCAGTGTTCCAGGAAGCAGCCTTTGTTTGCACACACTGTGGCTCTTATTTATTAATATGCAAAGCCAACAATGCCTATTGTCTCCTCTCATATTAGAGTGTTGTCACATGAGTAGTTCAAGTGACACCAAGGATTGCAAGGCAAAGACAGGCGGTTCTATCCAACTCCAACTGCAAATGTATATTTGAATACATTAATACTCAACAAATATCCCCTCAGATTAAATGACTCACAGGTTTATTTCTTTTTTATAAAAGCCACCCAAACAACTCTGCCTAACTAAAAGTTTGGCCATCTAAACAAAGGAAGGAAAATCCAGGCTCAGTACATTACAATAAAATTAAGTTTATGATCTGAGTATCTGAAATTCAGGTTGCAGGTTATTTATGGTGGTAATTTTTAAAAAAAATCTGCTTTGATACTGTGACACTTGAAAATTTTAAGCACAGAATTATATATTTTTTATGGAATTCTGTTCTGATGATTGAAAGACATCTTTTTGTCTCCTCACTAACATAATTTAGTTGTAAAAAATTAACAGTCTGTGCAATATATAACCTTATGTTAGCCTTACTATGTATTGTTTCATCCTTTTCCCTCTCCATCAATGTAGAACAATACTTTCTTTTCTTCTTTTTGCCTTACAATTGCTGCTTTCTCCCCATACTTTATGTGAATAAATTCTGCATAACTGCATCTACTATTGTGTTCAAGAGAAGAGATGAGGATTCTTATGAATTATATCAGGCTAATTACATCAAGCTTGAAATAAACTGAGCTAAGCCTTCAGTTTCTGCTATCGTGCAAGGAGTAACCTGGCTCCCATACACTTCATGATGGGATAAATTAAGAAGAATTATAAGAAGAGGGCATTGAAATACATTTGAATTGTGTTTGATCTGGACAATACTGAGGAGATACCCTTTTTCAGGAAACATATAAACAAGTGCATGGAAGATTTTTTCAGAAAAGCCAAAGTACATTCCCATCTGCAAAAATTTATCAGACACATAGACTCCAATTGCTCCCCAGAGAAACATTTTAACAGAAGACATACATAAAAATATGTTTATGTGTCTAATCCATGGAAGAATAAACCATATTTTGTGTACTAAAGGCATGGTTCAGAGATGGTTTATATTTAAAATAATGGAATGGAATGGAATGGAATGGAATGGAATGGAATGGAACGGAATGAAACGGAACGGAATGGAACGGAACGGAATGGAACGGAGTATCTGTGCCCTACAGTTCAATGCCACTGAAAACTATGAAATCCCTTATGCTCATAATATAACACTTGTGTCTCTGGATGGAATGTACAAAACTTCCCCAAACACCCAATGCCACCAGACTCTTGCTCTAAACCTCAGAAAGCAAGAGGGAACCTCATGATAAAAGGGACTTTGAGGTGCTGGATTTTGTTCAGAGAAGAGAATGGAGCAGGGAATGGGCTGGAGAATTCCTGAGGGAGCTGGGAAAGGGCTCAGCCTGGAGAAAGGAGGCTCAGGGAAACCTTGTGGCTCTGCACAACTCCTGCCAGAAGGGGACAGCCAGGGGGGGTCGGGCTCTGCTCCCAGGGAACAGGGACAGGAGGAGAGGGAATTGCCTTGGGCTGGGCCAGGGGAGGTTTCGATTGGATATCAGGAAAAATTTCTTCAGCTGAAAGCTGGTGACACATTGGAGGGAACTGCCTGGTGAAGTGGTGGAATCACCATCCCTGGAAGTGCTCAAAAACCGCGGGTATGGCACTTGAGGACATAGGTTAGTGGTGAATGTGGCAGTGCTGCCTTTATGGTTGGTCTCGATGATCTTAGAGATGTTTTCTAACCTTAAAAATTCTATGATTTAAGGAGACAGGACAGAGGATACAGAAATTGTCTCTTTCAAATGATATTCCTTTTATACAAATCAGAGCAAATGCAGTTAGGTGGTGAAATGTAGCCCACCAAAAAAACCCACTTGTTCTATAAGAATAATACCTTGCTTTATATAAACAGTTATACTTCAATGGGTTGTTGAGGCATGCACTTTTGGGGTTGAAAGCTTTTATCAGCATTTCCCAAAGATGAATTTAAGTAAACTTCCACTCAATTTATTGGAATTCCTAAATACCATTCTAAAGTGAAGATTCCTTCCTGTGTTTGTCATGGATATTTATGTATCTAGCTTGTGATAGGTAATTCCTTTAAACACAGGAGCTCCCAGTGTTAAGCCTGCCAGTGCCCAGGAATTTCTGGATATATCTACCCCCCACTGACCTTCAAGCATTTAAAATTCCTTCTGTTTGATTATCAAACATATAAAAATCTTTACAAGTCTCGCCTTACAGTCCTTAGCTACTTAAGGTGATTTTGAGCATTGTCTTTCTACCTTTGTTGTACCATTTGATAATATTGGACGGATTGAGAGAAGATCTCTGAAATGCCAAAGGGATTTAGCATTAACCTGACTTTAAAAGCTTAGGACAGTGCTCTCCCTTTCTCTTGCATAACTTGGGGCTCTATAGAGACAAAGAAAGGGAAGGCATAGAGCCAAGAAATAGCTTATCTAAGAGCCAAGAAATAGCTTATCTAAGTACTCTGAATCTTTCATAAATCAACAATATTACTGTTGGAGAGTAAAGCCAAGAGAAGGATAATGCCAGCTTCCCTAAATTGCAGCAACAGTGTGTCCTCCTTGAGGGGAGTGTTAGTGCTATTGCACAGCAAATTATGCAGCTTAGAAGGGATGGAAAACGGGATTGCAGCTCCTCATGGATGCTCTGAAGTGAGAACTTCTCTGGATGTGAAGAATTGGATGTCTAAAGAGTGGGGCCTACCCATGATTCGGCTGAAGTGAGCAAGAGATTTATCCCTGACTTCTCAGGAATTCAGGAGCAGCTTACTAACTCATCTCCTAAAAGCTACTGCTGTCAAAAATCCATGAACAGCAGTGGAATAAAATTCCAGAGAGTTTTAGTTGCACGAGCAGCTACCCTATTTTATAATCCTTATGCAACAGGCACATTTCTGTCAAAGGGCCATGTTCTTTTAGATTCTCATCACGTCCTGCTGAAGTCTTTGTGAGCATTATCACTGTCTGAATGGGCTCTGGATCATGGCCTTCACTGCTAAAATCATTCTGCAGTGATAGATGAGATAGGCTAAAAGGAAGAACAGTGGCACCCAGTGGTCATTTGCTTTTTCTTAGCAAAATAAGTTCTCCTGAAACACCTTTTCCTTAACTTTTTGAGTGGATGACCCTATATAATATACAGTCTAATTTACATAAAGATTATACAGACATTATACATCTATTATAAAATAGTATACATATACCCACACACTGTAATTCACAAAGTAAAATTTGGCCTTTATAATTACAATATAATTATAATGTTGATTTAAGAGGAAATAACAAAGCAAATTAATTTCACCTTAGGAAAACCAAATCACCTCATGTAAATTGCTGTAGGTAACTCAGCTTGATTAATGGTTATGCCATTTCTGCAGCAGGTAAAGTACTTGTGTCCTGATGAAAAGTTAAAAATTATTGTAAGATGAATGTTTAAGTGCAGATAGAGATCTTTTCTCTTTTACCTAATTGCAATAAATAAATGGTGAACATGCTCTCATTCTAGTAGAATGGCAGCTTCCACTTCTGCTCTTTTTTCTACCTCAAACTTTTCAATCTTGCAAAGAGCTGTTTAAAAATAAAGGGTGCAGTTTCTTCTAAGAGTGTGATTCTTGTTTCATAAAAACCCTTTTCGGCACCCTTTCATATTCCAGGTTATTAATTATTCAACCCAAATTATAAGTATTTTTTAGTTACTTAGAAAATGCAGCAGATTGTTCTTTGGTCTCAACTGCTGTAGCCAAGCCTATTTTTTTTTTTCTTTACTGTTTCTTACTGCAAGAAGTACCTGTTGTCTACATTTTTGGTTTCTTGGCCATCACATTAATGCTGCATCTCTACAGGTAGCTTATATGTGGCCAGGGTTGTTATCTCATGATAAAACAACTTGACAAGGGAAGGTTTCTATATACTGTTCAATCCTTTAGCCTCCAACAAACAGGGACTGCAAGCAAAGTCCTCCTTTGGAATGATCCACAGCCTCTGTTAATTCCTGAATCTCCAGCAGGAATCATTAGAAAGACTTAAGTCTCTCAGGCCACAATTATAAGAGGTAATTAAACCAATTTATCTGGATGGGCAGTTCAAAGCTAATGCCACATCACATTCACAGACATTGCTTTGTTTTTTAACATATGGATATCCTATAAAAGTGCTGTAAAGGCCTCGAGATTTCTGAAATCTAAGGTGGTCCTGTCATGCTTGAGCATGCTTCTCAAGGCTGCAGGATAAGTATGGGCCTGAGATCTGAAACAAATGAGAAATCCTGGAGCTGAAAGCTTCTGACTGATGCAAATCCAGGAAAAATTGTTCAGCCTTTGGTTAAGAACTGTAACTTAAGGGATCAGAAACAAATGTATCAAATTTTTAATTTTTTTTTTCTGTCACAGTTGCAGACATGGGAAACACATAGAAACAATACTGTAATAGCATGTAGAAAACTATATTTTTGAAATTGTGGGTAAAGGTTTGGGCAAACTATCCATTCTACTAGGTGGAAAAGTATTCCCAGTAATATTGCACACCAGTGCAGTGCGGCCTCAGGATTCATTGTGTGGGACTGAAATCAGGGAAGAAAAGCTGGACACATGACAGTCCATAGCACTGGGTCAGACGCAGCTTCTTTGCTCCTCTGCCATTTAGCAACATGGATAGTGCAGCCCTAGGATTTTATACCCATGATTTGTAACTGGAGCCTAACTAGAAAAGGAGGAGAGGAGCTGCCTGAGAAGCTGCACCATCAAGAATTTAGAGAGCAGTCTTCCTTTAGCAAAAGGAATAGCACATTATTGCATATTTTACTTTCTTTTTTATAAAGCCAGTCAAAAAGGTCTGATTGATTATTTTTAAATGATTCTTTTTGCAGCTGATTGATAACCAAGACAGTCTTCCAGTTCTGGAGAATTTTCAGAAATGGAGGTCCAGCTGTTAGAAACCCTTCACTGAAATTTTTCAGGCCCTCATGAATAAGTCTTCACTGAATGAGTAGACCAATAGGAAATTAGTAGATCTAGGATTTACCTGATTTCCTTTCCTTAGCAAAAACACATAAACTTGATATCAGCTGTGGCTTTGGCCATTTTGATTACATGTTAATAAGTGAGGCAAATCTTTCTAAACTGCTAAACTGCTGTAACATTTTCTGCCTAATATTCCATGTCCATGCAGACAGAGCACAAATGTTAGTTCAGTGTCGGGGATTGAGTGTCATTTCTTTTGTTCTTTCTTACCTATGGAATTTTCTCTCACTAATTGCAGGGAAACCTCATTGCTGGTGCTTATGCGTGCCTGACAAGACAAAGAATTTGGCCGAGCCCAGGGGGAAAGGGGGAGGGGGCAGGTAAAGGGAGGCTGGGGGCAGGCTGGAGGCTTCGGGGTTGTCTCTCTTGCTCTTCGGTTGGGGAGGACACTTGGAGCTGCAGTTGCTGGAAGAATGAGGTTCTTCTTAACCCAGACAGAGCTTCTTCCGCTGCTGCTGCCCCTTCTCCTTCTTCTGTGGGTCGCACCCCCTGCCCTGCTGCCCTGCCCCAGTCCTGTTGAGACTGCTGCAGAGCTGCTGACCCACCTGGTTCATCCACTGCCCCAAGATTTCTGCATTCCAGTTCGGAGTTTTTCCTCAGAGTCCTGCCGGAGCACCCAGGACCAACAGCCCAGGGGTTTGGTGAAGCAAGCCTCCCCTCCATCCTCTGCCACTGGGTCCCTGATTCTGTTTCTTTGTTGTTAATACCACAATTATTGTTGTTTTGTGTACCTTGTTATACACACTAGTAAAGGACTGCTATTCCTACCCCTGTATCTTTGCCTGAGAACCGCTTGATTTCAAAAATTATAGTAATTTGGAGGGAGAGGTTTTGCAAAGGAGGCTCCTGCCTCCCCAGCAGATACCTGTCTTTCAACCCAAGACATTCAGGAAGACAGTTTCCCTGAAAGCCTTGCTTTCTAAACAGAGAGAAAAATAGGAGATAAGGAAAATACCAGTTTTTGGTAAGAAGTGCTATGTCACTTTTGTATTTGCAATCACAGCCTTTCAAAACCTGATTTTTCACCTCCACAGACAGGTGTGCTCAGTATCTGATACTAGACTGCTCAGAACACCACAAGTTAGGTAATTGTGCTGATAGCTGGTTAAAAAATAGCGCTGTTGACCCCAACTGCTACAATCTGATTAAGAACAAGCAAAATTAGATTCATTCATGATCTAAAATTCGTAATCTCCTGCAAGTGCAAATTAACTAATGGCAGCATTATCAGTCTAAGGCTGCTGTAAAGCATTCATGTCCAACACAGCTAATTTCTCATGGACTAAGAGATTCACTTGGCCAAAGGTAGCATATCCAAAAAAACCTGCCAGTTTTGCAAATGCCATTGTCCGAAGCTTCTTTCTTCAACAGGACTAAAGATTTAGACATTGGGGCTTTCTGTAACTCTTCAAAATGACTTCTGGATATAAATACTGTCTAAGAGCTTACAGCTTTTCCACAGAAATAATTAGCATATTGTACTCATGTTTCTAAAGGAATATAAAAAACATGTGAGGTTTTGAAACAGTTACAGCATTTAATATTAGGGAATGATTTCTGGGAACATATATAATCCTACTCAATTATTTGCTGCTTTACAACTAGCTTCATTGTGAAAATGTTGATTTTTCTTAGATCCAGATAAATGCAAGGGGTATACTTTAAAAATTACTGAATAAAATGCAGTAGATACTTGAAATGTGAATTTTATGGGTCACTAGGGATAGGATCACAGAATTATAAAGTTATAGAAGGTGTTTTGTTGGAAGAGACACTCAGAGATCATTTGTTCCAATCCCCCATCCCTTCCTGCATTTGTCTATAGGTCAGATCACTCAAAGCCTCATCCAACCTGACTTTGAACATTTTCCAGGTCATCCACAACTTCTCTGGAAAATCTGTTCCAATGTTTCATAACAAATGTCTTCCTTACGTCCAATCAAAATGTACCCTCTTTCAATTTTAATCCACTGCCCCTTGTCCTGTCACCTCAGATTCTGGCGAAAAGCCTCTACCTACTTGTTTAGACCTCTTTATATATAAAAAGACCACAATAAGGTCTCCCTTCACTTTTTCAGGCTGGTTTAGTGCAATTCTCTCACCCTTCTTTTCACAGGAAAGGTATTAAATTGGAGTATGTGGTATCCATTAACTTTATATTTCTTTGAAACTAAGAAAATTAAAAGACTGATTTTTTCACAGCTAAGTTTTTGAGTTTAAATGAATTGCCTCAGTTTTGAAGCATCCATATTGACAAAATGTGAGAACAAACATTTCAAAGTTTAAATTCATCAACTATCTAGAAATACGTGCACACTGACTCTCAGTTAGAAGCATCCAATGTTTGAGATGGTTCAAGTAAGCCCCTGAGTTGCTCAGCTCTCTCATTCTTTATGTAGCTTTGGCAAATAGGAAATACATCTCCATAAATATTAGGCAGAATAAATACACCTGAGTGGCAAATCAAGAAATCTGTATTTGAAAATATGCTCATTAACCAAACCAAATACTATCTGAACTAGAAGACCTTACATCACTAAGTTCAGTGCTGAGCAGAGTGGCCAGCTGAAAACTGGTAACAGTGAAACAGTCTTTTTAGTAATCTTAATTTAGCATTTATCCCAAAAAGAGAGAGCTTCTATGATTTTCAAGGTCAATCAGACTAGACTTGGGTCAGTAATATAGTACTTAAAAGTTAATGGCTATGATTCATACTGTTTGAACAAAGAATAAATTAAATTAAATATGGAGGGTTCTTGGATATATGAATCTGGAGCAAATTCACATTCAGCAATGTTTTAATCTATACCGGCAAAATGAGACACAGACTGAAAGCCCCAGGGCTTGGTGCTGATGAAAATGCTTGAAAGAGCTTAAGGAGGACTAATCTGCATTAGCAGGAAGATAAAATAGACCTTTCACTGGCCGTAGATCTGTCAGCAATGGGTGATTACTAAGAGAGTTTGATTAAATTTTAAATCCATTCTTATTTTTTTCCAAGTTCTGC
>VXBU01005943.1:186928-197937 GCA_013400315.1 Bombycilla garrulus
GGAAAAAAAAAAAAAAAAGAAGTAAAGAAGAAGTAAAAATGAGAAGATGAGAAGAAAAGCAGAGTGCTAAAATTACAGATTATTCAGTGGCCTCAGGTAGAACAATTAGGAGAAAATTATTTCTCAGTATGAAATCTGACACTTCAGCTTGGGTGTGAGAATAATAAGTTTTTATTTCATGCCAAAACCATACAGAAGTGCTGACTGACCCCACACATTGCAGGCATCCTGTCAAGACCTTGTCATCTAACTCCCAATTTTTGAAGGGAATCTTTTAAGCAGAAAACTCCAGCAGACAAGCAAATTTTAGTTTAAGGAATGAGTCCAGTTTATTTTTGTAGCTTTGTGCATATCTCTGCTTGTAGTCTCTATTTAAGGAAAATTTCTGCTTTTCAGTATTGGTCGTCAAAGTTATTACGTGCAGTAGAAATGGGAATGCTATTGACATCAGCAACTTGGGCAAAAGAGGCAAAAAAGTGATTTCACGGCAAAGAAATGCTGGTGATCTGGGATGTCAACTGAGATGGAAGAATTTGGTTGTGTTTGAAGGACGCACTGGGTAACTGTTTCTGTAAAAAATTATGTTCAGACGGAGTTAAATTTAGTGTCTTTGCAGGATTGTGGACAAAATAAAAGCATCCAAGTGATTAAAATTGAGTTGTTGCATATGATATTGCCCCCACTTTTTTGTCCTGTTAGTCATGTTTTACACAGCACTGGGATAACTCTGCGTGGAGAAATACACACCAGTGTTGACAAAGAGCAAATATTCATTTTCATGTGTGCCTGAAATTGTAAAGCCTGAGTTTCCTTGTGCTTGATAGGGCATGGTGAAGGAGATTTGGATTAGAGAAAATGAAGAAAAATTTTTAAAAACAGAGGAAAAATACATTTGGGATATATTTGGGAAAATGGTGATGTGGGAAGAGGTGAAAGATGCAGAAATGAAACAGAAATGAAGAAGCACAACTATCCTGTCTGTATTGTGATAATGAAGGCTTCCACTTCTACTCAGAAGGCTGAGAAGCCTCATTTCAAGCAAAAGGTGGGGATCCTCAAATGTCCTTCATTAACCTCTGTAATTCCTTCAACAAATATTCTGGACATCTTTTGTATCATTCCTCATTCTTCTTCTTCTTCTCTGGAGTTCTCCATTTTTGTCCCTGTCACTTTTTCCCCACCCAGTTCTTCCTCTCCAAAAAAGCTTCCACACACTGGTTTATTGTCTACCTTACTAAACATTATAAACGGTGCAGTTAGAGGCTGTTTTCCCTGCCACAAGAAGAGAAAAAGGAGGGAAAAAAAAAATCCAGTTTTGTTTGACAAGTTGATTGGCTGGTAAAAATGTTGACAGCAGATGTTTCAACCTCCTGATGGTGATACTTTAAATTTGACAAGCAATTCAACCTAATGTTACAAAGCAGCCTAATAATATAACAAGTCCTGTATAATATAGAGATGGAACATACTACATTAATATAACTTCATTGTTAATGAGCTGTATACTACTGAGAATGTTTCTGTTAGGATTTAGACATAAGTTGTCTTGGGACTGCTGCTAAATTTCTTACTGATTAACCAGATTTTTTGTTGATAAACCCTGTCTGTCATGAAGCTATTATTTTCATACAGTAAAATAGAAAATTTCTATATTTGGAGACTAGGGACATAAACTGCTTTATATCATGCTGAATCCATTATGCCCTAACAGAAGAACAGTGTGGTACAAACATGCTTATATGGGTACTGCTTATTTTTAAGGAAGGTCCCATGATAATAAGAAATTCAGACAAAGAACTTCTTCCATCAGGCTAATTACAATTATTATAATACTAATTATTAAGAAACACCCGAGGCCAGAAGTCTGGAAAATTGGAGAATCTCTCCCTATGCTTCCCACTGCTTTAATTTACAAGTCTGATAAAGTAAGGTCTGGGAATTGCATTGAAGTGACAAAACAGGGCTTGCATAATCAAGTGTGGGTGTTCTGTGCCTATCACATAATTATCCATATCCTTCTGCTCTGCCGGTTACCTGTATCCCTGCCTATCCTGGATAATGGAGAACTAATTATTGTCTTTGCAGTGCACTTCTCAGTTCCCCAGTCATCAGAGTCACAGAGAAACTTACTCTTTTAATCTTCTTTCTCTTGCCTGGGCTAGGAAAACTCAATTATTTCAAAAACACATGTTCCAAATCACTTCTGACACAACCAAACCCAAAACTCCCCCATGTAAAGCTCTTTTCATTTAATGTTTTAAGCTGGACACAGCACCTACCCAAGGCATTGCCAGAACAAAGTGTTCTAACCATTCATGTTTTCCATGTAGCAACACTTTTAATACATGGGGAAGGTTTTCTGCCTTTTTGACACTTTTTTCCCTTTTTTCTTCCTTTTAATTTCTTTATTTTTTTTAATTTAATACTGCCTTCAAAACTCCCAGACGGTTATTTAAACTTTGCTTCATTATGATGAAATGGAATATATTATACGTATATAAAATTATGTACATGCACACAACTTTTGTTATATGAGTTTCATGTGCCTGATTTTACAGGCAAATTGTTTTCTGTTGATTTCTGACTTTCCACAAAACTGCTCATACATCAAAATGCATTCCTTTGTCATCACAGCATTTAACAATGTGAATACCTGGAAAAGACCAGGTTGTCTTCTAACTGATCAGACTGTCCATGTAGCTCTATAAACCTGAGATGTACCCTAATCTGATGGAAAAGGATTAAAAATTGAGGTAAATGCTGCTTTACAATTAGATGTAGTTCTGCCTTATTGTAGTTTCAAGAAGAATTATCTCCCTAGTTTATCTGGAAAATTTCACAGAGAACTGTTAATAAGTCTTACTGAAATCCAGGCAATTTTTCTCCTGTCTTCTTTAGCCATATGCTGCCTAAGAAAAGCACTTGGTATGATTTTTCGCTTTGATACAAGTATGCTGACCATTTTTAAGGTTTTTATTATTCCCTAGACCCTTGTACACTGATTCATATCTTCCCAGTGTATTTCTGGATAACTAAGCTCATTGGCTTGTAATTCCCAAGATAACTCCTCTCTTCACACAATGTACTTCTTCAGCTTACTGTGCTCTCTTCCTGACTTTCCCAACTTGCCTGTAACAGTCTGGAGTGTCTCATCTAGCTATTTCCATTTCCTGACATGTATTTTATGTAATGTTTTCCTTTTGCTTTTACCTCATCTTGCCTATTTTTACTCTATCTCCACTCAAAATCACACAAACGTCCAGCTTTNTTTTCTTTTTTTCTTTTTTTCTTTTTTTCCTTTTTTTCTTTTTTTCTTTTTTTCTTTTTTAATCTACACTTTTAAAGACACTTCATAAATTGTTGTGGTTTTTATCAGATGAATAGCATTTAGACAAACCCCAGTTATATATTGGACTGCATAAAATAGTAGGCCAGATACATTATCCCAAATATTATGGTTCTGACAAATGTTTAAAAGCAGAATGTGGAAAAAAAAAAAAGTTACAGATGGATAGCGGCCAACTCCTATCCCACCTCCAGACAGCCAGAACCTGTTCCCTGTCTTCTTACTCGGCCTTTTTCTTTTCTAAAGGTCACTCAGATGCTCACAGCCAGCCAGAATCAGGACACAGAAGCATTTCTGACACACTGATCCCTGCTGCTCTCTTTCCTTGCCCTGTTCTCCTGTTCATCTCACTGCACACCCAAAATGCAGGCAACTGCTGACACAGTCAGCACACATGAAAGTGCACCTGGAATCTTTTCCAAGAGCACAGGACAAAGACATGTTTTGTCATGTGTTTGCCTTTTGGTCTAGCAAAGGGCACAGGGATACAATTTCTGGAGCAGATCCACCTCTTTCAAGCGTCTAAGGGAAAACTATCCAAAGCAGCAGGAAAGTAAAAGTTTTGTATGCTTAGCTGATGCAAATGTCTTTGTTAAATCCCTTTTCCCCCTGCTATTATATATATAAATGATTAAGGGTTTGGCCGTAATTGAAAAATCGCGCCTTTACTTTCTGAGAAAATGTTCCTGGCAAATCCAAGTGCAAATGAACAGCTAATGTAATTTGAGTTGTTGAAGGTCTATACTTACTTATTGTTCCACTTGCACATTTTTTCCATAGCTGTGTGTCAGTTTCAAATGACATACCTCACAGAACCCAATAAGTCGAAAAGTTAGCTTTGTGGAAAAAAATGACTCTGCAACTTTTGGAAATTTTTGTTGTTGTTGTTGTTGTTGTTGCTGTTGTTGTTGTTGTTGTTTATTAGGATTATTTTTTGGTAAGTAGTATGAACTGTGAAGGAGGAATTTTGACCTGATCTGGAAGTACTGGAAGAACATAGTTATGGAGATTCCAAACTTTATATGTAATACTTAGCTGTGTCACCTGCAAAGAGACACAATTGATATCCTTTTAAAATCCATTCCTTTTTCTTATGACAACAAAGAAAATGTCTTTCAAATGTCAGAAATCTGTCTGCACACTCTTGTGTACAGAATACAGCAGCTGAAAGCCATTGATTTAGGGATTTCAAAATTTCCCCTTCTGCCTGGTTTGGTTTACAATACTCTCCTACTGTAACCCCACCAGCTCAATTCACCAAAATTCACCAAAATGCACGCTGAGCCAGTGACTAGGAACAGGCTGCTCTGTGACAGATCTAGACAAGAAATTACTTTACTACTACCTAGAACAAACAGGAGGATGTACCCACAGTGACTCTGTAGCCCCAATGTTCTGCCACCATGTGATGTATTTGAGCATGACAGAATAGTAATCTAATTCTGGAAATCTGCATGTTTTAAGCACATTGCCTTGAGTAATATTAAGCACAAACCCATTCATTTTACAGTATCCATCACACTGTGCCGACACTGGGTTCCTGCATGGTTTTTTTTTCAGAAAATTTAGAACAACCACAAAAAATTTTGTGCTCTGAAGTACTACATAGAAAAAATTCAGTATTGAGATTGACAGAGAAGATTAATTTCCAACAGTTATTGCCCAAAGTAAAAAAATTTCAGTGAAATAGTTTACTTATCTTCCACAGGTTTTGAATGAAATCTGTTGGTCCTCTAGACAAATGAAGTAAATTTTTTTCTCTATTGCCTTGCTGTGGATAGCATATGAAACTAAAGAAAGCTCTATTCTACTGGTGTCATAATTCCTTTTTAAGATAGGAATGAAACTACTTAATTTAAATATCCTAGATTTACCTAGATTTCCATTGTACTCATGTGACTATTACTTGACTTTCATTCCTAAAGCATTATTATCACTGTTGCCTGAAATAATAGAGTTAATGACATTTTTATAATTAGTCATAGCAAACTTCATAATTAATTTTAGCCAAGATCAGATCTCCTCTAAGATATTATTTTTATGGTGGAAAGAGTATTTAGCTTATTCATTCTATGACTGTAATGTAATTCATGGAACAATTGTTTCTATTATATTGATATATCCAAGGTTGGACTAGAAAAGCCTGACTTGCACTCTTAAATTATTTGTTGGCATCTTCTTTTTGTATGTTAGATTCTGCTACATTTTGTATCTATAAAAATGTTCCTTGAGTAAGTCAATAGTGTGAAATAAGGCATAATTTAAAACATAACTTTAAAAAATATTTATAGATATCAGAGCATAGGGAACACAATTTCCATAGAATGATATATAAGAGAAAATATAATAAAAGGAAAAACAGGGGGTAAAACAAAGCAATTGACACTTATAATCAGATACTCTAATTAATTTTTTTCCAGTTTCTGCCCTTCTTGCTTCCCTGATGGGACACAGTTGGCCTGAGGGAAAGCTCAGCCGATTATAATCCTGGGTAGTGATTGGGGTTTGTACCTTCAGGTTGCAGAAAAGTAGAGTAATAAACTGGCACTCTGTTGTATTTCTGTTACCACTTCCAAACAAGTAACTCTCCCTACCAAAGGATTTGGATTCCTCTCCATTCTTTTCATACATGTTCACTTTTTGCTCATCTTCAAACTGCCACCCTGAAGTACATGAATACAACATTCACTGTGTGTTCACTGATCTTTGAACTTTCTGGAATATTTCTCTGAAGGTTATTTTTCCCAAGGAGTTTAATCTTTCACAATTTTATCGTTTTTTAGGCTTCAAAGTAAATTTTATGGTCCAAACAGCAAACCCAAGTGTTACAATGAAAACAGTGAGGGAAGAGAAATCTAAAATTCAAGTGAATACAGCCTTTAAAAGCTGTACAAGTGGTGACGCACAACTGAATCGTAGAATCTCTGTTGGTAAAACAAACAAAGCCCTTGAAAACCAGCCATTTCACAAGATAATAAAATGCAATCAAAATTTCTACAGCAACCCAGTCTAGGTTATATAAGGCACCCATAGCAGGCAAGCTGGACCTGACACTCGAATGTATTTGTTGTTTAAATGCAGGAGGCAAAGAGCTGCCTTGATGAAAGTCAGGTTATTTTATGCTCCCACATTTCTTTCCTCCCCTTGTAAGAAGCAAATTTCACTCAAGGAGAAACAAAGATCATGATGAGTAGAAACAGAAAAAGGCTGGTCTTCCAAACACACAGATTCTGCGCATTGCAAACCACAAAACAGAAGTTCATTCACCAGTTTTAAAAAACACCACAGGTTTAAAGCTGATTAAAGCAGGGGATTACAGTGTAAGGAAAATTAAAGGTAGGAATTTCAGCTATGTCAGTCACTTTTGTTCTCCAGGAGTCAATAGAACTACGTCAGCTCTGCAGTAGCAAAGGGAGAAGTTGAAAAGTTTTGTGACATATTAAAAGCTCAATTTCCCATAACCTCCGGAAGTCTGTCACAGAGCTGTCCAGTTTGACTTTTTCCCATGAGAACAATTCATTTTTGCAGATTGTTTACTAGGCAGGACAGCATTTCAACCAGGCACACAGAGGATGTGAGCAGTGACTGCCCTCAGAAGGAAGTGCTCATTTTCAAATGATGAGAAAGCAGAGAAGAGGTGCCAGAAGGCAGTTCTTAAATAAGTTACAGGCTGTGAAGTGTGAAGTAAAACAAGCGACTTTTCAAAGTCTTAAATGCCATACACTGAACATATGTCCTGTTAGTTTTGTCTCTATCACGCTGACTGCTGCAGCAGGATCACTGGCCTGGGCTTGTTATCCATGTTGGAGGAGGCAGGATGACTCTTCAGGACAAAGGTGTCCTGCCAGTACCGCATGGCTTCAAGTGAGGGGACTTTCCTTTAGCAGCTGAATGCCAGTTCCATTCTTAGCCAAGTGAATAGAGCAGAAGACTCCAAAATGCAGCAAATCTCCATCTCATGAGCTCCCTGTTATTAAAGCTAAGTCAGTTCCACGTGTCAGTCCAATTATGTGTTTCTAGCAAGTTTTGGCTGAAAATTTGTAGTGACTATCAGAATTTATTCATGTTGTTTTCTGAAATCTCAGTGACTTTATAAAATTTAAAATACTATTTCTGCCAATGTACAGTAACTGCCAACCTTGATTTAGCAAATGAGCTTCCAGCATAAAAAAGTAAGTCTACCCTATGTGCAATAGTCCATTGACTATTCAAGAGGAAAATTCAGGTTTGGCTGTTTCGAAATGGATGAAAATATTTCACCTTCGTGTAATGTGCACCTTCAAACTCTGAAACAATCCTGCCAGCCTCTGTTCAACCCTGAAAAACCCAATTGTTATGAGCAGTGGATTAGAATGAATCTTTCCACAGCATAAGTCCATATCTTCTCCAAAATGATTTTCCAAGCTAGTATCAACCTTGACTCAATTTAGATCAAATGAGAGGTATAGACACTCATCATGTGATAAGCAGCATTTGCAGTCCAAAGAAAGAGTCTCAAGCAAATTTTTTTCCATTGTTGAGTAGCCTGATCACTTCAAGTATCTAGGATACTATTTCCTAATTATAAATTCTTAGAAAGGTCATATGCCAAATTAAAAGTTGATGAGTGAAGGCACGATGAGGTGACATTTCATATTCATGAACATGAGCTAAACTTGTCTTGCCTATGCATAAGGCAGTAACCACTCTGAAAGCACTAAGTAAATGAAGCACTCAAATCTAAAATTTCAGGCTCAGATAAAGACTTGATATGTCCCAAATGAGTCAAAGGGTCAGAGAGCACAGAGGCCTCCACAGTTTGTTTCCATGGCCTAATTATCTCTCAGAGTACAGCTGTTCAGCTTCCAGTGAACCAGAAAAGCAGAAGTTTTCAGTCGCAGTGCATTTGTAGAGTTATTTCAGAATTATTCCCAAGATTTTTTTCCTCCCTTAGGTTTAGAGGACTTCCTTGGACATCTTTTCCCTGCTCTAGCCCACTAGAAATCTTGAAACTTTTGTAAAGATTTTTGCTCTGCTGATGATCTGTGGGAAAATCTGAAGACAATAGAATGGCCCTGGCATGAGTGCCAGTGAAATACTGTTTCCCATGGTCTTCTGGGGGTTCAAGGGCCATAAGGCTTTTTACAGAACATTACTGCTTGCTAAAAATTTACTGCTCCAGCAGCCACTTGCAAGCTCTGACTCGCTTCCTCTTTCAAGCACAAATCTTATCAGTCCATAATCTGATCATTACATATATACTGGTGTGCTGGTGTCAATTTATTCTAACCTTATGAAGCGCTCTCTGACTGAAAGTTTTTGAAGACTGTAATCTTGCTAAAGCTCTGCTGCAGATTGCCTGTGATTTACTTAACTTCGGGTTCTTTTTGTTTGGTCTGGTTTTTTTGATGCCAGAAAATTAAATGCTGCATTAGTTCAGAAGGGAGCAAAACCACAGTGCTGATCTCAGAAAGTCAACAGGGTCCTGGGACACCGCTTTTTGGTCCTGTTTGTTTTATTTTAGTTGTGACTCTGCAGTGTTGCTAATTTAAACAAGACATTAACAAATTTGTTGAACACTTCACAAACTTTCTCAGAATTTCTCCTGTGATCTATTGGCCCTGGCACTTATTTCCCACAACAGAATTACTGGAAGAATGATTCCTTAGGTGGAAAAAAAAAATCTTTTTTGAATTTTTCTTATTTTCTGTCATAGGGAAGTCTAAACATATTTTTTCTTTCATATTTTCTTAAAATAAATCAATGCAGTTCTCCATTAACCTTGAATCTGCACAACATGTACTTGAAGTGCTTTAGCACATCATGCCATTTCCTCTGAGACCTGACTGAATGACACCTCAAAGTCTGAGCTTCTGTAAAATGAGCATTTAGTCTTGTAAATGAGCATTTAGAGTTGTTTGCATCCCAACATACATATTGAACTCCAGGAAAACCTGGAAATTTTAATAATAGAATCACAGGTAAAAATAAGGGCTTGGGAGATGGTTTTTTTTCCTTCAACCCTACCCCTAGGCAGGATTATATCTAAACTATTCATAACTTCAATAAAAATATTAAATTGGTGGGATATTTTTGCTGGAGGCACATTTTGTAAAAAGTACCTTTCAATCTATCACACTTCTCTGAGCGTTCTAAGTGCCTAGCAGTTTAGGTATATGTGTGTTGGTGTGGGTCAAGGGAACTGGATATGACATGGGAATTTGCTTGATTTCAGGCTATTGTCTAAAATTATAGCCTGATCAAAGTAATGCTAGATGGAGACAAGCTCTTTCCTGGGTAGAAATGGTGCAGTTAATTGTTGACCAGTTAGTGTGCAAAATATTCCACACTGAAAACTGGTTTTCCCTTGTGCTCCACTTCCACATTAAGGCACTAGTCACAGTTTCCTTTCAGGTACTCAACATAAGTTTATCATTTTGAGCTTAAAGTTTAACTTTTTGTATGTGATCAGTGCGTAATACACCTCCCTCCTGCCTAAATTTGTATTTGTTTGGTTTTGGTTTTGTTTCTTAAAACACACATCTTTATGATATTGTAGACAGTCATCCAGTGTGGACCATTTTGATGTATTAACCTGTTTTGTTTATTCAAGGATAATATACAAAAATGAAAAAAAAAAAAAAAGTTTTCAGAAAAAAATATGGAAGAAAATAGGAAACAAGGAAAAAGTTAAATATGTCCAGTTAAACACCTAGTCCTCAAAAATCTCTTCTACAATAACCAGAATGTCCTTAGTGCTAATCAAAACATGAATTCCTAGTACTGGATTGATCCATATCTTGCAGGAAGACAGGAGATCATTTTTAGCCCCAGCTTTCTCTTTCAAAAACAAGTATAGCAGCAACATCTTGTCAACACCTTGCAGACATTTAATTCCTGTTTAATTTAATTACCAGGGCACGGTAACTGTTTTTCTCTGGCACAAATGTGCTCCATTTAGTGTGGCAAACCTCCTACAAAAGAAGGTACTAACAAAATTACTTGTAAGCTATTTTAAACACTGCAGAAGTGGTATGAAGGTGTGTTGTCCTCCTTTAGCTGGGTTTCACTCCACACCAAGGTGGTGGACAAACAGGATCAGGATTCTCTTTGCTTGTAAACACCAAGGTCTATTTAGAGCCATCACACAGATCTCTGCTCTTTTCCCCAAACAGACTTGGCAGATGTTGCAGCGAAAGTAATTCTCTTCCCTTCAAGCAGCCCTGGGGTTAAAGAGGTGAAATTATACTATGCCCCTTTATGCTAAATACAATGCATTCAAAAGCTTCAAGAATCTACAAAGATGTATTTAAATTGTGCTTAATTGGACTGCCTGAATTGCACTTAAGGTAAACCTGGGACTTAGTTACAGAACTGTAAAGAATCTTGCTCTACAGCTCAAACCAAGCTTAAAGAAAATCACCTGGCACTTTCCCTGAAATGTGGATATCTACAAAAACCCTCCAACCAAAGCTCCTGAAAGAGCCAGTCACAAATGTGCAGCTAAATTTTTGCACAGTTGTACCCTTCTGCTTGCGTTCTGGAATAAGAGATTTTTCAAAAGTGACCGGTATCTGGCATTTGGTCAACACATTAGGGTGTATAAGGAAACTGGGTAAAACCCGGACCTTACTCAGAGTCGCAGATAAAGGTTTTAATTGCAATAAACAATTAAAGAATTTGG
>VXBU01005943.1:197951-214434 GCA_013400315.1 Bombycilla garrulus
GGGGGGGGAAGCTAGAATTGCCTGCGAGAGGGGGAGATTCAATGACAGCACAGCACTAAGTGTGCAACTGAGCTGACAGAGCAAGAGGAAGGCACATGGGATGATGATTGGTCATTATGCTTTCCACCTCCACACAGACCTTGAAATTCCTATTTAACTGACCTGGCATGCCACAGCTGGGACAAAAATATGCTTACACTGAGTGTAAATAAGCACAGAATTAGTGAAATACAGCATTCCTTTTGTCAGCAACTGCATCACTAATAAACTTAAACAATAGCCTCTTTGAAATGTGGCTAATGCCTGAAGAGAAACGGCAAAATGCAAGACCAAAATATCCACCCACAGCCTCAACAAACAGATAATTAAAATCATACTTGTTTACCATTACAAATTGGTTAACCTTTTTGTCTTGTTGAAACCCTACTGACTCCCACACATTCTATTGTAAAGTGATGTATTAGTTTAGATGGACTCAGTTCTGCTTCACTTGAAATCAACACAAAAATCTCCATTACATTCAGAGAGGGCAAGATTTATGCCTAAATCTGAGCTACATATTTCAAAGTGTAGTTTATGTGCGTGAATACTATATATTTCTGCACAAACAAAACACACACAGCCACATTCCATTGGTTTTGTACCCAAATACATTTTATTAATCCAAAACCACACTGTCCCTTAATATAATATTACAGGAACTCAGATATAAATTGCCCTTAGTAGTTCCCAGTGTAAGCATGAATGAGATGGTTGAGAAAACTTAATTTGACTTATTTAATTTCTCTTCATGAATTTAAATCCATAAAGACATTCTAAACTTCCTCCTCATGTTTTTTTCTCATCTCTGAATAAACAAGTACACATGAACTGCAATTATACCTTAGCAATACCAAACAATACTAAATTATTTTTCTAAATAAGACACACCATATACTTATATGCAATTAACTCTTAACTAATCCCCCCCATTGTTACTTGGGGCATTAGTAACCAAAAGAGGGAGAAGTAATGGAAATAAAATTGTGCATGCAATGGTTACACTCCCATTTTCCATAAAACCTGTCATGTAAATGAATAGTCTTGACACAAAAGTTATTTTCCTACTGAGTTTTCATTTCTTGATTTTACACTGGTACAAACAGCTCAAGAAAAAAAATAAAATCCCCCCTTCTACTAAACTAAGGATTATGAGGCTGGTATAATCTTGCTGCTGCTGACCCAGATTTCAGGGACTTCAATTTTTTTGTTTCATTTCTACATTTTGCTATCACCATGAAAGTAATTTCCTTTCTCACCTGAAATTCACTTACCAAATACAGGAATTGTAATCTTCTCACGGAAATTGTTTTAATGATTTTTTTGTGGGTCTTCTGTAAAAGAAAAGTGAAAGCTGACAAAGATGTAATTTCAGGTTTTGAAGGGATAAATATGAAGAGTGTTTTACTTTTTTTTCATATTCATCTAAGAATGAAACTTTTGTGTCCCAGAATAGTACAGTTATAGCCATAAAATCCTTCTGCCAGTGAGGTAAATGAGAAATATTACATCCAGTGGGATGGGTTTGAGTAAAACACTCAGTTAGCTGGACAATCTCACAGCCTGTTTCAAAAAACCCAAGATATCTCATAAAATCAGTGGTCTTTTCCATTGTCATAATCACAAGTGAAAGAAACATTGAAAATATCTATTTTACTTGAGAGCTGTTTTAGATTATGTGAAACAGTTGGATGCGCTGAAAAAACACTTAGTGAGGGCTCACACCCTCATGGCATGGCAATACCCAATGGAATTAAAGCCCAACAGTTCAGCCTAGACTAATTTCATGCACAGCACATTATGTGCACATCAGAGGTGTCTAAGATAATTTCTCTCTTGGGTCTTCTGTAGCACATTAAAATTATGCCCTTTTATATTATAACTACATATATTTGTTTATATATAACTGTATGAAGTTAATGGAGAAGAAGTTTAACCAAAGCTAGTTGATGCGGGCAAAAGCCCGATCAAAGTTTTAGAGGGGGGAGTTGTTGTAAATAAAATTGGCAGTTACTTTTCTTGTTAATGACTGTTACAACTTATTTTCACTAGTTTTGCGGTTTAGTGGTTGAGAGTTGAAAATTTGTACTTGTACGTTTTTAATGACTTGAGGGAGTTGTTTTGAAGTTACAATTCTTGTAATCAAGTTCACTGACAAATGTTAATAAATTGTTGTGGTTCAGAGATAGAAAAGCCACACTGAGTGGAGGATAAAATAAATTAGGAAAGCAGACAGCAAGGCTGAGAAAAGTCTAGAAGTGATGTCAACTGGAATGACCTCATGTCCTCAAGACATGATAGAAGAAGGTGTTGCCCAATCATTCAATGCCCAGGAGGAATGATTGATCAAGAATGCTCCAACAATGAGGACCAATAAAAGCCTAGAAAACAAGACAATCACGGAGCGGATCCAAAAAAGACCAATCGAGGACTGGGGGGAAGTTATAAAAAGGAGGGTTAGACGACCACAGGGCGTTCTCTCTCTTTCGTTGCTGAGCTGAGGAAGCACCCAGCATGTCTGAGGAATTGAACACACAGTAACAGTCTTCCAGCTTGCCGGGGCTTGGGGCTAGCCCAGGCCCTTTGCTTCCCTGCTGCTTTTCTTTAACAGTAAACCGGGTGGCAACCTCCAGCAGAGTCTCAGCCTCCTTTTTGTCCACTGAGGGCCTCTCTGTGAAGAGGCCCCAGCCTGGTTTACAACAATCAAGTACACATTGTATGTACTGTCCTTGGTTTCTACAATCTGGCAGAGAGTCCAATTTTCTTTTGTTGTGCACTGTTCAAAGGAACACGTGTGGAAAAAAAAGAACAGTGTCAGTGATTGCACTTCTAGGATAACCCCAATAGAAAACGCACTGGTACCCTCACCATGCAAAAGCCCTCCATGATAAACATTTTTGCCACTACAAAAGCAACTCTTGAGCACTTTTGAGAAAACAGGCAACCCTATTTGAAATAAAAATGGTGGTGTCATAGGTTTCCTCTTAGGCTTTGTACATGCTATGACTTTTGGGTTTGTAATGCACGCACGTCCAGCTCTGCTCCTGAATCTACAGCAAACAGGATTTCAGCTGGCAGGAGTTGCATTTCATCTGCAAAACACCCTGTGGAAAGTCCCTTATGTGCTCTCACCTCCCCACCCTCCACCCTCAATGGGATTGCAATCTCTAGAAATATATTTTGCGTTCAGTGTGATAGAGGCTGAAGCTGAGGACACTCAGGCTCAGCTGCCCAGAGCTGACCTCAGGTGAACTTCCTCTGAACCCACAATGTTTTGGTGAAAAATCAGATGTGGGCCTGGAAGAAGCAAAGTCAAAATACAGATCCTACATGCTTGTCCTGATTTTGAAACTTGAAAGTGATGAAAGTGTTCTGGATCAATAAAAAGCAGTTAACAAAATAGACTTAATTGAATTACATCAACAGCCCACATGTCATGAACACACCACCCTCCCTTAGTAACTTCTGCTTCACAGTGTATTTGTTTGGCTATTGGTCTTCCTATATCATGATTCTACTGAGATGAGATTTTCTGTGGAGGGCTCATAGATTTCAAAATAACTTTCCCACAGAAATTATTAACTTTCCAAGTAATGAGGCAGAAGGTGAATCCTGACTGAAACAACTTCCATTGACCCTGTTCTCAAATTTGGGACGGATTTGAGAAAGAGGCCCCTTTTTCTATTCCCATCCTATTCCAAATTTTTGAAAGAAAAATAGCAGAAAATGACAGCTTATTAAAAATATTAATTCTGTATGTTCTTGTTTTCTTCAGGAAAGGGAAAAAAAAAAGGAAAATAATACTGGGTATCTGTAGAGGAAAAAGGAAAAATGAGTTCTCTTAAAACTGAGCTATGTGGACATAGCCCCAACCAATACAGATCTTTCCTTTTAGAAGAGATGTGATTCAAACTATGGATGGTGGCTGTAATTCTTCACATAAAACAGAAAGGCATTTTCCCTGAATCTATACAATCTAAGCAGAGTGCAGTTGCTCTAACCCTACACACAGATAAATAAAACCAGGAAACCTGTCCAAAAGTCTCTAGTATACTCAGCATTTGAAATAGATGTCGGACAGTGTGAGGAAAACAGCTTCATTATTACTTCTGGGTGGGTTTGCATTTCAGCAGCCATAATGATTTGTCATTAATCCTCCCTCTCAAAAGCTGGCTCCTTAAATGAAAAGGTGTGTAGGCAGCACTCATCAAACCACAGCATGGGAGACTGTCCTGTTCTGCTGTGGAAAAGGTCAGTTCTGTCATGAGCTGCTACATAATACCTTGACATTAATAACTTTAATGTTGTTGGTAACAAAATGGTTTAAACACATCAGGCAGACTATAGGGAGAAGCAAGGAGCTATACTGGAATGAGGAATATAGTTAGGTATTCAGGTAATCTGAAAGGATTTGCCAAATGGCTTTATGAAGGGGAAATAAGATGCAGATCTGTACTCCTTCCAGTACTAAGAAAAGAACTTGCATGCCCAAGGTGCCATTGAAATGGATTGTTTTTTATTCTTATCTTTTTCTCTGATTTTTTTTTTTTTTTTTGGTCACGTTGGGGCTTGGAACAGGTAAAAACTGTGAGGAAGATTTGAAAGAGGCTTTAAATAAAAGGGAATATATTTTTTCCTATCCTCCATTACTCAATCATCAAATTATTCTTCTTATACTTCTCCACAAAGAGAAAAAATAAGAAAATTAGATTACTTGCAATCAGCTGTGTGGACTTTTTTATCTGAAAACTTGCAGATGAAAATTTCAAAGAGAAAATCCCCTAGTATTTAAATTGGCCTGTGTGAAAGAAACCCCCCCAGAAATTAACCTCCATGAGAGCAAACCTCAGGCAGCTGGTCTTTTTCCAGTGTGATTGCAAGAAGATGCACTTGGAATGACTGAACAGTGTTGCTGTGAATAAAACAACATAAAGCCAGCAGTGTGCCCTTGTGGTGAAGTCAGCCAAGCACATCCTGGGCTCTCTTGCAGGTCCAGGGCACTGACAATTCCCTGCTCTGCACTGGGGAGAGCAAGTCTGGTGAGCTGAGTCTGTGACTCAATGTGTTCATCAACAACCTCTGGTAATGCTGATACTAATGTGCAGGCAAAAAAAATTCCTTTCTTCATCTCTAATGTTCATGCACCCACTTAATGTTAGCATAACCCACAATTTCCACCTCCCAAGAGAATGAAGAACAAGGACTTTTTACTCTCAGAGTTACATGGGCTGTGGCAAGTGCTACGTGGGGATTTTTGTGCAGTTCATACCATTTAACTGTGAACTCTGTGTCTTGGGTATCAGTACCAACTGCCTGACAAGGAGCCTAGTAAGGACTGCTGAATCACTGTTCAGTGCTGGCAAAACATGCTGTGCCTGGCCTACTAGAAATCTTGTTGCTCCGCATTTTAGTAAATAATAATTTTCTAAACACAGTGGAGGCTTCTTAGTCTTGATTACTGCTGGATATGGCATTTCTGCATTATCCATTTGTTTCAGGCAAGAAGTTTCTCTGCCTGTATTGATCTTGAGGATATATTTAGCAAATTGTGATTTTGCTTATTATTTTTGTGCCTGCTGCTGTGGAACCAGCAACACACACACCAATCAGTGAAATTCCACAGAGCTTTATATTGTGTTCAACTCAAATATTTCATTTTAATTAATCTGTACGCAAGCATTATGCTACTTTAATAACACTCATTTTCTATATGGTCCAGAGAGAAGCTCAGAAAAGCTGAGTGCATTGCATCATATAGTAAATTTACACTGTATTAAAATAATTGCTAGTGAAATATGTAGCGCCAACATAACAGAGTACCTCAGGGAAATAAGATGTACTTTTGTGTACAACCCACTCAGAGTGGGTTAATGGATGTGATTTCACATTAAAGGAAGTAGTTTGTCCATGTTTACAGTAAGAACTACAATGACTAAAACTAATAACTTTGACCAGGTAACCTGTGAACTAATCTTGGGAAAACTAAAGACGCAATGAAAACCACAACTCCTTAACAGATGTAAAGCTCTGTTTTTATATTTTGTTACCTGGGCCATGGCAGCAGGCCCTCTTGCTTGATTACATCTGACAATGTCCCTTCCCAGGAGAAGAAAAGCTTTGGCAACAGGCAGATAGAACTTGGAATCCTAACTAGAAGAAAAAACACAGGGGGAAAAAAAAGTCATAAGGCATAAAACTCTACCAAAGGCATAACACTCTGAAATTACGAGGTAGAAGGAGAAAAAAAAATGGCTTGTGCTGATCATGTTTAAGAAAGAAAAGCAGCAATGTGCAGTGCAGACTTCTGGCACCAGGAAATCCAGATGGTAAACAGAAGAGGCATCTCATTTTTACACAATTGCCCCATGCAATATAATGTTTTGTGATCACTCCTTTCTGATTATACAGTTTTGCTTTTCACCGTAAAAGACAAAACACAGAAAATACCAGAAAGATTTGATAGTAGTAGGTAGTTTGATTAAACTTTAAGTGAATTTTTTTAATCTATCCAAATTTATCAGAAGGCATTAACAAAAATGTTATGAAAAACTCAAATCAAGATTCTATAGAAAAATGGTCAATTTTCAAGTTGTGAAAGAAAACCTGTCCAAACCAAGAATAAATAAAAAGGCAAAGCAAAAACCCCAAACACCTCCTTCTGTTGCAAAGCCTAACCAAAAATAGTGATAGAATACAGAAGTGGTGCTATCAATGGTAAATTTAATGCCTGCTTTATGCCAAACATAATGAATAAAGATATGTTCTGCTATATCTGAAAGCCTGTGAAAGCATACTGTCACCATGGCAACACTGTGGCATTTATAGGAGCTGTTAGAGCTTAAGAACCAGTGACGTTGCTCCTAAAAAAAAAAAAAATCAAAAAAAAATCAAAAAATTGACCATACGTGTATTAAGCTTCAGTGGGACCATTCAAACCTCATGAAGTTCCTCAAGGCTAAAGTGCTGAGTCCTGCACATGGGTTGGGGCAACAAACACAGGCTGGGTAGAGAAGAGATGGAGAGCAGCCCTGAGGGGAAGGGTTTGTGGGTGCAGATGGACGAGAGACTGGACCTCTGGCTGCACCACTGGTTGTCCCACTGTAAAAAAACAGAATTCACACAAAACAGAAGGAAGTGGGATCGGATTCACTGTGTTTCACAATTTTATTAGAAGCGGGGGATGCATTGTCTGGTGTAAGCTAGCACAAGGCCACTTCAACATGGAAAACACTTCACACATTCTGCTTTAGAACTGATTATAAACCTTCTTTGTCACTGCTGCCTTGAGAAAGGCCTTTCACTCCTTGCTGCTCTTTCTAGATCATGAAGATGATGATGCAGATGTTTAAGAGCATGATGGAGACTGTTCATTGATGTGCCAAGAGGGGAAAAGAAAGAAATTGCTTCGCTGTCAGCTGCTTTTAGAGTGATGTGGACAAAAGAGGAATAGCCATGTCAGCTTCACATGTTAAAGCTGCAGAAATTTCGCCAAATCTATTTATTAAAAGAATCCAAAACTCTGCAGCAGAACTCCAGAAGCACTGAAAACAGGATGTGCAAGGTGGAAAAAAATAGCTCTATTTTAATGCAGATGACATCAGTGTGAATAGAATATTTGCCATAAGCAAATGACATATGACTAAGCACATTTCAATAAACAAGGCTGGAAAAAAAAATTAGATTCTGTGTTGAAGAAAATTCAGGTAATTGCCACAAGCCCAGTCTTGCTGCAGATCAAAGGTTTTTGTCTTCCTCTAAGTAGTCTGTGGGGGTCTGTGGGCTACTTCTCTGTGGTCATTGATATGGGCATGTTTTTTGATTTCTGAGCCAAATTTAATATAAATTCCTACCAAAGAGTCTCCAGATCAGAGAAGAAATTAGAAATCCTTAGCTAGACTCCTTGAAGTTATCCCATGAGATCACAACTCATGTAGGTAGGTGTAATACCTCTGTGTAGGCCCTAAATCTACAAAATCTTTGTGTACCCATCCCAATGGGCTCACAGGCCAGTCAGCATCAGGTACCTCCAGGCCTTCTTTGGGGGCTGTAGGTGGTAAAAGATTGTTAATTTATGCTTTGTGGACCACTTTGTCAAAATTAAGCATTTCACATTGCCTCAGAGTTCACAGCATATAGAACAAAAAAATACAAATAAGACAAGTTTTTATTCATATTTCCTTTAATTCACACAAAGTCGTCTTTTTGGAAACATAATTTAAAGTCCATTCAACCTCACAAAGCCCATCTCTGGTTTCCAGAGAAGAAGTTTGCCCTGCTGACAGCTGCATCAATTGACTGATGACTGATCATATTTTTCTCCCAGTCAGCTGTTAATGATGCTCTCTTCCTTTGAAAGAGAGCTCAGATCCTGCCAGTTGTGTGGCAAGGGTGGGTGCATTTCCCTAGAGGTCGAACACATATCCATCAGTAATCCCTGTGCGGTTCTGGCAGGGAACTCTCTATTTGTGTGTGTCATTCCTGACATGTGAGCTACTTTAGTGCCAGTTCATGCCCACAAAAGTAGCACCCAAACCTCCCCCCTTTTATGTGTAAGACAGAGAAGAATCAAATTGCTCTCTCTGCAGGAGAGAAATCTGGAACCACAAGTCAAGGTCTTGGTGAGGAGACCTGAGAACAAGACAATACCATAAATCAACCAAAAAAAGCGAGATGTGGAGGAGGATGACACCATAAATCCACCAAACAAGGAGACAGGACAGGAACAAGCAGTTGATAAGGCCAAGCAAGTATTTGGGTTGAAACTGCTGTGCTAACCTTTAGCCATTGGCATGGCAAAGTTCACACCCATTGGCTGTAGATGTTCCTTAGTCACATAATCCCCTTCCCCACAGAGCATGAGGGGTAAAATCATTGGTATTTAAATGAAGGTGAGAAAATATTTAGCCAATTAACATAGTTTAACACTGTTTTCTGCAGGGGAAATGTTGATCTGTCACTCTTTGAAGGGTGTAAAAGTGAGGAGCTGGCATGCAGAGAGGGTGCTGCTCTATGGATTTACCCCAGCACTCATCTCTGTGCAGGGAGTAAACAAATATTTCTTCTTCGTCTATGTATTATCTATCTATCTGTCTATCTATCTATGTACTTAGCTTCTTGCACCCTGGGTACAACCCATGTTTGGGACAGCACTGGCTTACAGTTCAGAAGCAGCGTCAGGGCTGTTCTCACACACATCCCCCAGACATCACTGAGAACACAATCCCATCTCAGTGCCCTGCTGTTAGTCCAGCACTTTCATTTAAAGGTCATGGCTGACATATAAAACTCTTGAAATCCTTACTGGAGTAAAAGAGCTTTGCTCCATGGTATCTTCTAATAAAGAGTTTTAGCCTGTCCTTATTTGGCCTTAGATCTCCAGTGTGAGAGTAACCCTTTCACTTAAACTCCTTGTACTGACACAGAAGAAACTAACATAAATGTGGTATAAAAAAAAATACGTTAAAAAATGACATATATTCCTTTCAATTCTACAGCATGTATAGTATATTCGTTTTAATTATATCAAGAAATCTTAATTCCAAAAAGAATTTTTAAAGGTTGAACAGGATTTTTTACAGAAACCGATAGAATAAACAAAAGCCCACAGCAGAGTGATGCAGAGCTGCCTGAGCACAGCTGCATTAGCACATAAGCCCTCCGTTTCCAATTTCATTAATATTTCAGTCTTTCCAAAGCAAATACATATCCTTGTGAGACACAGTGATGTGCCAGAGACTCCTCTGAGGGCTGGAATAATAATCTTTCCATTCAAAGTGTGGTCTGGTTTCTCAAGAGGAGGAGAGAAAGTGAGGTGTCACAACACTGAATCACCATCATGTTTTCAGAAAGCTTCTGCTATACTTTGGGAGTGTGATGGAAGAATTCTCTGCTGCAGTGGGGGAACAAGTGTGAATTTCCTCTCTTTGTTACAGACAATTTAGCAATATCCACAGATACGCTGACTTGAAGTGACTGCCCAGCAGTATTAAATTATCCTTAATAGTCTGCCTTATCCCAGTGGTTTACAAAAATATCTCCTTAGGACGCTTCCAAACATACCAGAGATGCTGGCCAGCCAAGTTCTCCAAAATAGTCCTCAGTTAGCAACTTCCAAACTCCATGCAAGAATCAAATTGCTTCACTTGAACACTTTTCCACATTTCCTTGATCAGAGGTGTCACCTCCCCCTTTGACGTGCAATTATAAGGAAACATCTTTCTCTTTTAAAAGAAAATAAGATTTATGGAACCCTCAAATAAACAGAACTTGACACATGAGAGAAATCCCAGGCGAGTGGGAGAAATGCTGTTACTGTTCCTTCATAAATATTGTCAACACACGGCTTCTGGCAGCATTTAGTGTGCCAACAGGAACATTTCTTGTACACCACACTGTCACTACCTTTGGGAAATTATCTGAAAGCTTTAGTTTGCTATGATCTGGGTGCCCTGACACCAATAGATATGCAGCTAGTGCCAGTACCTCATGGCTTCTGCAGAAGGTGGCTGTGTTCTTGTCCCCTCCTGCTCAGGTTACTTTCTACCGAAGGTTATGGCCCCTGCAGCAAGCTGTGCTCGAATTTCAGCAGTGACAAGTCACAACCCAGCCCCTTTCTTCATGTGAGCTCATCAGGGAGCTGTGTTTGGGGTTCTGGTTGCCCTGCTGTGAGCTGTGATAGTCACCTTTCCTTTCTTTTACCTGATGGACAGGACATGCAGCAAAGCGAAATAAATAACTCCAAGTGCCACAGCTAGAGCCAGAGCTTCAGCTCAGATGAGTCAGCACAGCCCCAGCTGCACCAGCTACAGGGCTGGCTTTGTTTCTCCCCTTGAAGACTGCCAGCCAAAGCACAAAGAAAAACCTCCCAACTGCTTGGCATTATTAGAGCACAAGCGAAACAGCTACATCCAAAACTTTGCCTGAAAACAGGCAGCATGTGCCTTTCCTCCCCACTCCATGATCTTTAAGAAGCCTAGCATCACTGGGAACTTTTTGAAGACTCATCTGTGTGCACGAGTGTGGTCTTTTCCCTCATGGCGGGAAAACATATACTGTTCCTGCTGTAGTGTTCCAATGCTGCTTAACAATGCTTGCAAATATCCTCTTGGACTGCAAGTAGATTCATTAAATTTCAAGGAATTCTTTTAAAAACTATTTTTTTCCCTGATTGGTCATGCAGATAGGTTTTTGTTTACATTGACTTCCAGGAATGGATTTTCCTTGTACAGATGCTTTTAAAGATATTTATAGATAAAGGTACATGGTGGTTATTTGTGGATTCTTAGCACCAATATTTCAGCCATATAAACCAAATAAGCAGACTGAGTAAATGCTGGAAACACAGGGTTTGAAACACATGCAAGACTGAAATTCATTTGCATATGCTGTTGCAAGAATAAAGTAAAAAAATCTGTCTTAGTAGAAATCAGTTTGGGCAGAACAAGACAAAGATAGGCCAAAATTATTACATATCTTATTTGCAGTGATTTGATAATATTAATCACTGCTTAATGCTAAGAAAGAGCAAACCCAAAGGAAGAGTTTCCCTCCAAGGGAAAACAGATTTTTTTTTTTCTGGAAGTCTAGATCTTTCAATCTTACGGAATGGGACACTTCCTCACTTTTATTTGGATATAGAGTAAGAAGGGCCTTGTGGAGCTTGAAAAACTAAATTATACCTTTCCCTACAGACTGTTGTTAGTGTAAAAAGGCTGTGCAAGAGATTATGTGCTCTAGTGTCTCTTTGCTTTTTGTAAGAGATCACATACTGTACACATTGTTCCAATGCATTCTGAAGAGTTCTGCTAACACAAACTTTTATGTTTTACACAGTGAGAATATTTATTAATCTACTTTCAATACCTTAATTTGGTTTTGTATTTAACTAAAATAATTCTGTGCGTATTTGTACATTGCAACTCCTGCAATATTTGGAAAAATGTGACACAGAAACAAAATAACAAGATATCCTTGGATATTTTTTTTTCAGGGGGCCAAATAAACCTCTATAATTCTAGAGCATTGCTGCAGGATGGATGAGCTGCAGCTGGTCCTCCTCTAAACTGGAGGGGAGAGACTTGAAAAGCGAATGAAGCTGCGGTTTCATATACAATGACCAAAAATGTTTGGATGTGGGATGGACCAGGATCTGCTGCAGGCTGACAAAATTCATGTACCCCCCATAATGGAAGGCAGCAGACAACCAGTACCTGTAGCACTGCAGCATTTATCCAGCAGGATAAATCACTTGTGTTTGAAATAAGAAAATATTTTGGAAGGAAGCCTGAAGTAAGTCAAGTAGTAGTTTAGTTCAAGGTCAAACGTTTTCTCTTCTTACTTAAAACAAGAGTAAGGCTTACAGACACAGTTAACAAGAAAATATTTTTTATATCACCAGATCTGCCACATCAAGGGAATTGCCAGGATCTGGTATTTAACTTGGCTCTTTCTAGATGGCAAAGCATATGCTGTGCTGCTGCCTGCCTGGCATGTCTGCTCCCTAAAATGTCTGTCTGAGTGTCTGCCCACCTTTACTTTCGCCTCCCTTGCACAATGGATCTTCCTTCCAGCAGGAAGGAGGCACTGCTGGATGCCACAGACAGTCTAGGCCTGGTCATTGGTGCCCTTGAAATTACCTGCAAAGTATTCCCAGGAAAAGAATTGCCCCAAAAGTGGTTGAAGAACAGTGCTGTGTCAGCTGAACATCATGTTAGTGGTAGGAGGAAGGAAAAGAAACAGAATACAAAGCAGCATGAAGCATGGACAGGTGAAACATTCACAGGATTACAACCACTCTTTCACAGGACTGGCATCAGGAAAGATTTATAAACCTCAGTAACAACAATGTCTCAGCCACCAATTGATAAAATTGCAGAGGACTGATTAGTAGAAGATAAGAAGATAAAACTTTAGAAATAACTAGTTTAATGAAGCTTCTTTTTTTTCTTTTTTCTTTCTTTTTTTTCTCCTGTGGCCAAAGATGGTGGTGCCTAATTCTAAAAGACCTCTGGTATCTGGCTTCAGGAAGCTTTTCAGCACACACATTATGCCACAGCCTTTAATGTTATTCAGGCATTATACACACATCATGTGCAGTTAAAAGTCTCTGGTAAAGCTGCAATCACACAAGTAACTGCATGCTTTCACAGACCAAGCTGTTTCGGAAAAGGTTTTCCTGGCATTTTTTTCTAGGCATTATCTGAATGCAGTTAACAACCATGGGAGAAAAGTGCAGCGCATGGAAAATCTGTGAGTGCCAGGAAAGTTCAGCTTTTGATACACTGGTTTTAAGTGGCAAAACTTAGAATAGACAAATTTTTGTACACAACATATTTCCAGTCTTGAAGAAACCTGATTTTAAAAAGATAGAAGTAGTTAATGACTAAGTGATAAACACATGCAGTCCGTTATTTTCCTTTTGGGATCAGGCTAAACACCTGAGGGGACTAATACCTATTCATACTTGTGAATCACTCCACCCATATTGCTGCAATACATCACACATTTCTCTGAGACACAGAAGCTCTGGACCTGACCTTCAGCTGCCATAAATTGCCCCAATATAAGAGGTACACACAAATTAGCAATGGTGAGATACTGGTAACTCAAGAAACTCTTGAAGGCATCCCGGCTGAAATGTGACACACACAATATATGTGTGCATGAATTCAAAGCAAATATTTTAACTGGAAACATTTGCAATAGAGTGGTAGCCCCTATTTATTGCTATTTCTTGACAGGGCATTTGCTGCACAATGTTCTGTGTAAATTATATGCAAGAAATAGAAAAGCCTCTGAAACAAGTTCAAAGGAGAAATGTGATCATCATAAAACCATTTGAGGCACAGGGGCCTGCAGTCTTGCTAAGTAGATTCAAATATCCTGCTACTGGAGGTATTAGTATAGTTCTGCTGACTTAACAACCACTTACACTTTTTGGTCTTTCAAAATTTGGTGGATAAAAATTACAAGCAATAAACACATCCAAGAGGATGTTCTTCTCTCTCTTTTAAGTTAACACCCAGTGACTTCTTTTGCCCTTCTCTTTCACCTGAGATGGACTGGAGAGATCTGTCCAGTCCCGTGACTTCGCTGGGTACTCCGAAACACAATCCTGATATGCAGGTATCCTATATTGGTGGAGCAATTGGTTTTCCATTATGAAATATCTCATGGAATGTAGCAAGCATACAGCTGTGCCAAGACCATGTGCATGATTTTCCTATACCACCCATACTAGTTTCACTGATTACTCACTTCCTTAGCTACAAAAACACATGGCAAGTTTCTTCAGGCTCAAACATCTGTACACAAACTATTTGGGCAAAGATGTTTCCATTCACTCACACCTCAGTTGCTGTGACTGACATTTTAAACCTACCTTAACCAAACAAAACTTGATTACAGAAAACATTAGGCTAACAAATTATATTACATCCCTCCATAATGTATCCTGTACTGTAATTTGCTGCACAGTCTCAATGGATACACCAACAGTGCCCTTTTCACCTATGCTTCACTCTTTTCTTCTTGAAAAATTGATATCAGGCTGAAATTGCCCTCCCCCTGCAAGCACAGGAACAGCTTTTAAAGACAGATCTCTGTGTGCAAAAAGAGCCTCTTGGTGCAACATTCGGCTGTTGGCATTGTTAAAAGAAGTTGATAACAACAATAAAATAGTGCTAGAAATGGATCTGTTCTTCTTTTCTGTAGACCTCCCGTAATACCATTTTACTTTATGCACTGTGGACTGTTTAAAATGCAATTTCCCATTTAATGTGTAAATGTGCACACAAAATGTTTTGAATTCATCTACATAAGGTGTGTGAGGATGATTTATACATCATAAAAAGAGTCAAGTTTATCCTAAAAGCTTGAATTACTCACTGCATCTGCTAAAGAGGTTGCCAGCTTTCTGAGATACCTCCTGCTGAGGTCTGGATATGAGAATCTGTGAAAATTCAATGTATTTGCATTACTAGGATCTGTGCAATAGTTTGAGATATGCACCCCACAGACTGGTTTTCTTCCCCTGTGTACCCTGTTCTTTTCAAAACAGGGTGTGCAGATACAGCGGGCCCCAGCACTGCAACCCTTCTCCACAGCAAATACCTTAAATCTGTACTTGTAATATAAGAAAAATGCTGAATCTTTTAGAGGCACCAACATGGCTGACATCTAGATGAATCAGCAAGTCGAAAACTTGTTTTCTTACCAGCCATAGATCTACACTGAAACAATATTTGCAGCTGAAAATGTCAATAAATGGGTTTTATACTGTGCTTTTTGGTATCAGTGAGAGATGAACTGTAATATACTTCCCATAAGATAAACAGGGAATACACAACAAGATAGTACACATTAATTTAATTATTGCTATTTTTAAGCCTGATGTCAGTATTTTGCCCTGCTAAATAGGATATAATATATAGTTATGTATTAAATTTATGAAATAAATGAAAAAAATTAGACAACTTCTATGAAACAGATACCTAGTTGTGAAGGAACTTGAACCATTTCTCACAGCACATAAAGGTAGTTACAATAATCTTCAGTTTCCATTCTTCTGCACTTGCATTTCTAAACATAAATGAACAGGGACTGTCAAAGGAATGGTGAATACACAAGATAATAATCTGCATTTTTAAGGCTTAGAATTTTGCACAAAAATGGCCCCACAAACTCAACTGAAGATCCTATTTGTTTGTAAGAAGCAATTACTTCACAGTGCTGTCATTCTCGTAAAGCAAGACTATAATTTCAGCCTTGCAGCTTTGCAGTGGATCCTGCTCAGCTGAGTAGGGCAGTCTGACTGCAGACTGTCTGAAACATTCTATAGATTCTAAAGGTGTACACACACACACACACACACACACACACAAAAAACCAAAACAAAACCAAACAAACAAAAAAAGGCAAATTAAAAGCCCACAAGGTTTTGCTCTGCAAAATCAGAGCAACAAATCTGCTTCTCTCTTCTGCTCTATTGATTGCTGCCAGTAATCTGTTCTCCCGCAATTAACATTACTCGTATCAGTCATTCTGAATACTGACAATAATTTATGATCTTCAGACAAATTTCCCAATCCCTTACCTTAGAATATAGGGGATGATATGGATGCCAGTGGTATACTTTATTTAGAAAATAATCTGGCCATGCAATGGGAGAGGTATGGTCATTAACATATGATACTTAACCTCTGAACTTCTCTCAAGGTGTTTTTGCCCTGGGAGCTTTACTTGTTTCCGTGTCCTAAAGCTGCCCTTGATCTAGCTGCTTTTTATTTCGAGGGGAAAATACATGACTGAAGCAAAAAGGTCCCCGTGCTCCTTTACCATGAGAAAAAGGAAATCAGTTTTAGAATTTCAGTCAGATAACTGACTAAAAAATATAAGATTTTTTTTGGTTGGTTGGTTGGTTAGTTGTTTTTTTTTTAAACTGAGA
>VXBU01005943.1:214473-234983 GCA_013400315.1 Bombycilla garrulus
AAGCATTAACTCTGTCAGCTGCACTGTGCTTGTCAGGGTCACCCTCGGGGAGCGTGGAACCATGGTTTTGTGCACGTAACAGGACAAACCGTGCTTGAAGAGATGATGCAGAGCTGCCAGCCAGGTCACCACAGGGCAGAGATGGTCATTCTGTGGACACTCATGTGCGTCCTGTGGGTGATCTGCCTTGGGACCATTCACCACCTGGCCTTACATGATGCTTAAAGATTTTAACTTTTCTATTTTTCAAGTCCTGGACTGCATTAGTATATAACTCTGAACTCCAGATAGAGTGTTAGCAAGCCCTCTTCACATTTTGGTCAGACAAAACAATCCTTCCAGGCCCGAGAATCAAGGATGCCCTTCCAGGCCCCGAGAAGTATGAACTAAAGTGAATTGTGGGGGTACAAATTGGGAAAATGTGACTTCATTACCTGAAGCTGTAATTAGAGAATTAACCCTAATATGCAAATAGATGAAACTTATATCTGTCTGAAAAACTCATGCCCACCGTCCATCTTGGGTGTAGCCTCTGCAAGGCTTTTGCATTGCCTAAGGTGTATCTATTGAAGGCCTGATAATAAATACAGACTTTATTCTTTTAACTCTGTCTAGGCTCTGTTCCAGGTATAGCCACCCCAAGGCATCATAAACAAATATAAACAAGGAGGAAAGCACGTTCTCCTGCTGTCACAGAAAAACCTCCATCCACGCCTCCCTCAGAACCTTGTCCCTTGCAAGTAGCCAGAGCTATCCAGGGACATGGGCCTGGCACGCTCTCTGAGTGAACGTGACCATTATTTCAGCTGTCTGCATGTCTCTTTGCAGAGCATTTACATGAGAACACACATTGCTAGAACCACAAGGATGTCTGCCCTATGATATTAGTGATCGAGAGAGGCAGAAAGACTGACTCGTGATCAGAATTCATTTTTACTGAGGTTTCCAAAAGCTTATATAGTATTCCATAGGGTTAATAATCTCTTATTACAATCAGTGTGTTAAACATTACAAGAGACAAAACTCATGCATTTGACAAACATTCCTGGCTTGCAGAGGGCTGATTCAATCTTGTCCTTCCTGGAAGCTGGACCTAATCCACTCAGATTGTAATCTTTAAAATTTCTGTTCGTGTCTGCCAAGGGTCCTGGTTATCATGCTAATTAAACTCACAGTATTTTCTATAATGATTTCCCACCCTGTGAATCCATTAATCTCGCATCATGGTATGCTTCTGCCTCTGCAGGAAAATGTTTCAGAAGGGTTTTTTCAGCTCCTCGTGCTTTGTCTTCAGGATCTGTTTCTCCAGATGAACTTCAAAAAGGGTATCCCATGGCTCCTTTTCTACAGGAGGCAACTTCTGGAAGGATAATTCATAAGGGTTAGAAACCCCTCCTTGCCTGGAAGATTCATGACAAGACTTGACAAAAGATGCTGAACTGCATTCCCAGAAGATTTCTGGCACAGAGGTTTCATAATACTGGACAGAAGCTTTATATTTTGCCTTTGAGTACTCTCAGATCACACAAGGTGTTACAGACTCAGTAAGACATTTCTGCAGCACTGCTGCTCTGTGATCCAGGCAAGCTGGTGTTCTTCCTGGGAGTACCTTTTTTGTCAGGAAGAGACTTGTCATCACACACTTCCCTTTAAACAATCCTCATCGTGAAAAGAATTGTTATCCACTCAGCTCTGAGAAACCCAGCAAATCTGCAAAAAAAGAAGGAATTATTAATATTTTAGAGAAAAAAACATAATGTAACAGAATCTATAAATCCTAAAAATGAAGGAACTCCCAAGGAAGGGGAAGTTTTTTCCTATTACTTTATATGCATTTTATATTAAGTAACTGTTGGATTTTTTTTTTTTTAATGAACCAAAAATAATCCCAGGAGGCATTTTATAAACATATAAAAGCTGGACACCACACTGTGAGCTGGACCTCAGAGGAGGCAGTGCTTCTGCTAGGACCTGGTCCCAGTAAGGTTAAAGCAGGAGCCAGGAAATAAGGAAAAACCCTGAGGTGCCTCTGACCAAGCTGTGAGTCATGAAAACAGTCTTATGAGTTCCAGCAGTCATTAGCTAGAGAGGGTTTGGGATATCATATTGTCCCCTTAATGTTGCTTTTGGCATCTAAAGTTTTTGGGTGTGACTTTTGGGTTTCACAGATGCTATAATTCTAGTAGTGTTTGCAATGAGTGCATCATATCCCGGCTTCTCTTTGCCCCAGAGATGGCAAACTCCAAGACTCTTATTTGCTTTGAAAATGTTATGCTTCACAGGTGCCTTTGAATGAAGATAATGTAAAATTCTTCAATAAATACTATAAAACATTGGTATTTCAGGTACTTTCCTATAGCACTGCTAATGGGATGAATTTGCTTCTCCAGATATTTAACAGAAAAGTTCACTTATTGCCCTTCAAAGAAAACTTTTTTCTGAGCCAGTGTCATTAAAGTATTTTCCATAACCTTGACTTGCTCTGCTATAAAGCTGTGTCTTACCCTTTTTGAAAATGGAGACTTGAAGATAACCATATTTAATATTTAGATGTGCTTCAGTTCCAAACTCTACATGCATTTCAAATAGTGTAAATAAAGGCAGCCATTCAGGAGGAAAAAAAACCCACAACAACAACAAAAAACAACAATGCAAACAAACAAAACCAACAAAACCAACAAAACAAAACAAAACCCCCAAAAAAACAAACAAACAGACAAAAAAAAAAAAACCAAACAAAAAAAGAACAAAAACAAACAAACAAAAAAAAACCCCAAAAACCTAATTTTGATTAAAAACCATAGCTGCAATATTGAGACATTCAATCTATTTCAATAGATGCTCCTGCCAGCTTTTCAGTGTGCTTCTATTTTTGTCTGCCCACAGAATCTCTGATACTCACATTTCGGTGCTGGAGGTGGGGGCTCTCAACTGCTGCTTCTCACAAGCAGAACATGCAGCAGTGTGCCACAGTCTCTGTACCAGGTGTCCCTCCTGCAGGCCCTCTGCCACCCCACACACTAAGAGGGAAAAGGACCACGCAGACCTGATTTTTCCTGCAGAGGTTGCCCTCACTGATACTGCTCCTTAATGTTTTGGGAATGCTTCCTTTGGCAGGTGTGTGAAGGTGCATGAAACATCTCCCTTAACGTAAACCATTCAAAATGTAATTTATACATTATGTGAGAGTAGTAAGCAAGCAGTAGGACTCCTAACTTCTCATTTGTAGATTTGGAGCACACCTGGTTCCCCTGTGGTAACCTCAGAAGAAAACCTTGAGATGGCACAACCTCTTTCCCTGCCTTGTCTATTCAGCAAGCTTCTGCACTGGAATTTCATCCCTGTGATCCAGATATCAGCCAGAATTTTCCACAACAATTGCTTGAGCTCTCCCACATATGTTCAGTCTGCCAGATTAATTTTTTGTTGTTGTTTGTGGGGTTTTTTTGTTGTTGTTTTATTTTTGTTGTTGGTGGTGGTTTTTTGGTCTTTTTTCTTTGGTGGGACTGTGTAAAACTGAAAACAGTAAAAACATGGAGCATTTTTAAAGTATGGTTCAGTCTGGACAGAAAATATGTATCCCTGCCATGGCAAAATGAGAAGGATAAAATATTGGGGAAATTTAAAATGTTCAGAAGTCTTGTTCAGAAATAACAGTCATACCATAAATATGGTTTATTTTTGAGGCTGTAGCTTCCCTTCTCTCCTGTCCTAACATAAGTGATTATCTCACTTTTGCATCCACTGCTGTAGCTTTGCCTCAGCTTGTGCACAAAGCAGAGAGTCTGGAATCCTTGGTTGGCCAGAGAAAGACATAAGAGATTTCGTTTTACATGAATATAATGAATATAATTAATAATCTGATGGTCAGTTCTGATGTGTGTTTATACAATCCCAACCTAAGGAGATTCCTAAAATCTGGCTAAGAATGAGCAAATGTTGGGGGCAGAGAAGACTGCTTCGTCTGTCTGATGAAGGAAGGCAGAAAAAGAAATAAGGATGAGTGGGGTGACATCTTCTCTGGAGGGATCGAAACCATTACTATGATACAGGCAGATTTAAATCATCTTAACCCAGAGGTGGCATTGGATGCAGAAGTAGTGTTTGCAAATTATCTTGCACCCCTACTGATTTATTTTTCCTTCATTTATACTCTTTAGTGTACATTGTGATGATACCGAAAACATACTTAACATCATTTACTCACCATAAAAGTCAAGATTTCAAAGTTAATTTACTTTCTCCATATTTTCCTCTACTTCCCAATTTTGCCTCGATACAGCCTAGATGTGACACCTAGTGTAATGTGACAGCAATTCTGCTGCCAAAAATATAAAGGTTTGTAAAAGATTCTTCTTCTCTTCCTTTAGCTGGTTTATGCAGGCAGCTGGGTAAAATTTGGGTGGTGTGTGCAAGTAAGAGATTACTAGATATCTGTTGGCTGGTAGCTCCAGAAAAACACTGATTTAAACTCACGTTTTGCATGGACACATCAGAATAAGAGTGTGCAGATAGATCTAGATTTAATTGATAGGCTTACTGGTAATTAGACAAACAATGTGCAATTTTATTGCTATAATTCTAAATTGAAGAAGGGTGCCTTCCAAAAGGCATTATATAGGAATTGTGATTTGGTGTGATGCAGTTCAGTAATGTCAGCCAAGACACATTTTATGTCCAACTCTCATTAAAATAACTCCAGAATAACATCACTGAACAGATTGTAGTAAGAAACTATAACCACTGTCTAACACACATTAGTTAGTATGCCTTTAAAATCATCTTGAAATAATATAAAGACCTTTGAAATAAAGAGGATGAAGAGACATGTGAAAGCTTAATGAGCAGGCTGCTGCCTTTCCTGCAGTTTGATTTTGCTCTGATTTTCAAAAACTTTGCAGAGCTGAGAGCTGCTGCTGAGAAGTGAGACAGGATTATCTCAGCAGAAAGGTTGGCTGTTGCAGTGACACAATTGCTGATCTTTGGAGCAATTTGGAATGATGAGTATATTTTTCCCTTTAAAAAATCCTGCTTCCTTTACAAAAAGGTGTCCCTTCTCATAAGGATGTCATTCTTTGAGAGTGTGTCATGAAAGGAAGAGGTAGCTCCCTTTCATGGAGTAATACAGCTAAAATTTCTGTACAATGTACTGCAGAATCCCAGACGAGGAAGCTGGTAACGCCCAAGTGATTCTTATCCACTATTTTGGTTAAACTGGGGCCTTAAATACATGAAAGTCATCTTGCTGGCTAACACAGAGATGCCAAAGGTGGCAATGCTTTCTCAGTGAAATCCATAGAAATTCCAGGACAAATATTTTACACATCCAGCAATGCAACAGCTCACACTGACACAACCAAATTGGGACTTCTTCCCTCACAGTTAACTTTTGTCACTGATCTAATGTCATACAGTGCATTTGGAGCAGGAAATAACTGAATACAATATAAGGTAATTTAGGAAAATGGTCATAAAAGCAGCTATTCAGTGTAAAGAATACTACCTGAACAAAGGCTGCAAACGTTTCAACTGGGAGCATAAACATTTCAGGTGACAAAAGATCAGTTATTTAATTCTCTTTTCCAAATAGAATAGTAACTAGCATATCGTAATGCTAACAACCTAATGTCCTGACACATGGAATTTATAATTCTCCAAAAGTAAAATTAAGTGCCTTAATTAAAGCTAAAAGCATGTGAGCCCACATAAGGAAACAGACAGAGCTATTTACTACTGCAGTTAATTCGCATTCAAAAAAAGCTCACATTTTCCATGACTGGGGCAACTGACTTAAATCTGTTTTAAAAGGTAATAACAAATGTAATGGGTTTTCTTTGAAAGCCCCACAACACATTAATTAAAATTAATCTAAAGGATTCTGTACTAAATGGAGCCCACTCTTGAACTGTGACAAACAAGGTAAAAGTATGGTACATTGAAAAAGATATTTCAAAAGCAGAAAAGTTTCACTGTGTACTGCTACATTTTTCCATGTTAAAAAAATCTTTTATTTACTAATAGAAACATACTAAAAATGTTTAAGTATCAACTTGAATTGCATTACAACTGCTATTAAGTCAATAAAGTCCATCTACACTCGTATTTTGAAAAGCATTGGTTAATACAGCCCTCACTTTCTTTAGCCTGATATTTCAAAAATTATCAGCAATTATCTCAAATTACACTAATTTTTCTGCCTTTTTCCTTTGCTTTGAAGCATTAATGAAAAAAACACCAAAGCAATAAAGAGAACCTAAGATTCTGTAGAATGCTTTTGGGCAGGCAGCAGTGAGAAGTTCCACTCCGTTTCCACTCCCTCCTCCAACCTCCTCCAGGTCCATACCTTGGTACTTCCACCAAGGAACTGAGGACCTGTTTTTGCTGGAAAAATCTGCAGTCAGCCATTCATATCCCTACTTCTTATGCCACCTTAAGTTCTAGCTTTTATATTTTTCAGATTCTGTGCTGGTTTAGTGTGTAGTTCTGGGCTTCATATTAAGGATTAGGAAGTTCTCTTCACAGAGTAGGGAGACAAAACAATTCATTTCTACCTTGGAACCAAGGACAAATTTTAGGCCCAAGAGTGTAAACAGCAGTGAAGGAAGAGAAGGAACAAGGAGGATGGAGCTTCATCACCTGAAGCTGTAATTGGACAATTAACTCCAATCTGCTAATGGAGCAAAACCTATAGAAGTGTGAGACCTTGTGACCAGGGATCCATTTTATGACTATTTGTGGGTTTGACTTGGGTGTAACCCTGGTGGGGTTCCTGCACTGTCCAAGCTGGATCCTTTCAATAAATACCTTTTTATCCTTTTATTCTACCAAGTCTCTGTTTCCAAGTCAGCCTTTCCAGGCATCACTTGCTTTGAGAGAGGCTTTTCACAGCCTAACAAAATCCATGCGTGTGACAAAAAGGGGCAAAGTCACCCCCACCCCACCTTCCAGCCCCAAAGGCTGCCACCACTCCCTTTGCATCAGACACAGGTGTTGTGCAACTGCAGCATAAATCAGGTGAGGAAAATTAATCTGAGGAATTAAAAATGAAGCAAAACAAAGACATTCTCATCAGACCGGTTAGCATCTTGAGAGATGGGCACAGAGGCGGAAACTGAAGACAGAGGAGCAGGGCTGACTCTTCTAGCAGCTGATTATTAAATTTGTTTTAGGCTGCAGAATGAAAATGCATCCTCAGCCTTGGTGCAGAGCTGGGGAGGAAATAACTGTGAGTCACCTCTCCTTAGAAGCAAAGAGGTTAGAACAGAGGGGAGGACCCGTGGGTGTGGCAGAGGCATAGATACCACTCCTGCAGCAGGGGGGGACCAGACAGGTACAAACGGAGCAAACAGACTCAGTGATTTCAGCAGTCTGTGAGCGTGGAGAGAGGGGAAAACATTTGTGGGTGGGGATAGGGAGAAGCTGCAGGAAAAAAGGCTGAAGGCAGAGAAGACTTGGGGACAGAGAATCGCAAAACTGTGGTTTCATTTAAGTGCACACGAGAGCAAGAGAAAAGTGTAATGGCTGAAAGGAAGGGGCAGAAGTTTCCTGCATATCAAACAACTGGGGAGAAACCACAGGAAAACACCAGCTCAGAGGATATGTGCATACTTGGAGACACATATTAAGGTGTTAAGATTGTAATCATGCCGTGAACTGAAGGCATATCTGCTAAAGGAACGCATTATTAATATAAAACTAAGATATAAAACAATATTGAAACACTTTTGAAATTTAAGAGAGAAGATGGCTTATCAGAATTGGACACTTCTCATTTTTGTTTCTCAGGCTTTTCAGCAGTATGACAGATTTTTTGTCTGTTGCCTGCCTAGGTAATTTTGCTCTGGTTTGAAGGGAGCTAACATTGATTCATTAACTCTAATTCATTCCGTTATTGCCAGTCAACTGTAAGACAAAAGAGATATTGTTCAAAATCCTCATTTGACTTCAAATAGAGATCTCAGGTTTTTAATTTAAAATAAAATGTTAATTGGGGTATATAGTGCAGAGCAACACACAGCAAGCCAACACTGCTGTTAGTGCTGGTCAGAGAGTTTTTTCAACAAATACAGTTTATCTTTTCCTACTGACTGACATTATTTGAAATACTTCCTTTTGAAGGGGTGACCAATAAAAATTTACAGCCTAGCAGTGCCTGGTGATGTGTCATAGTCTCTTCTCCTGTGCTCTCAGCACATGAAGGGGCAGAGCTTCCCCTCTCCTCAGCTGACCTGCCCTGCAATCAGCCCTCCAAGAATTTGGCAATTGCTCATTCAAAACAACACACATATTAACCTTGATCTCTACTTTCTCTCCATGCCCAGCCATTGTGAAAATCTGGGTGCACAGCTGTCACTGTCTCACCCTACTGTCCCACATTTCCTGCCACCTCAGCCTGGCACAGGTCCCGTCAGAAGCTGTAACGCTCTGCAGGCTTTCACCACTTGCAATTGCACCCGCTGTCAGCAGAGACACCTCAGCATCCTTTAATCTGGGCATCTACCAAGGACCTGTGCCAAAGAGCTGCACCTGAGTCACTTCGTCAAGTCACCCTAGCTTCACAGAGAGCAGCCAACCTATCTATAAACAATTGATCAATCCCGTGCCTGCCAGCACTGCATCCACGTGTGAGGCACTGAGGGTGCCTGGAATGCAAACTGCTGGTTTTTTCAGTGAGGAAATGCCCTTATACCACAAGACACAGCCTTGCTTTGTCACTGCTGCAATAATATTAGGAACAGCTGCAAAAACAGCTATTCATCCTGTTCGTCCTGCTATGCTGCTTGCCTGAGTGTATTTCATTTCAGAGAATTCTAAGTGGTCACATGAATATTTTGCCTTAAATTTAGTGTCTTCAGCATTCACCTGGTTCTTCATCGCAATTGAGGGGGCATATTATCATACTCTCTTTGATTTTTTCCAGTCCCAGTTCAGAAGAACGTGCTGTGCTGGTAGACTGTAAAATGAACGATTTCATTTTTCTGCACAGCACCTTACCAAAATGTTAAGCATAGAGAGCTTCTTCACCAAGAAAGAAAATAGTCTCTTTTGATAGATATTTATAATAAGCTCTTAATTGTGTAAAAAATTCTCTGAGTTTGCTTTTGTTTTAGAAAAATGTGGTCCCCTGCAGAGGATTTTGATCCTGCAGATACTGCATTTTCCAAGGAAAGGCATTTCTCTGAAAATTCTAGAAAAAGTTTCATTTAAATGACTAAAAATACCAAAGTGATATCTTCTTTAAAACATAAAAATAAGGATGAAAATCTCATTGTCCTATTCACAGCCTATTCTTGTCATTACCAACAAAACTTGAAATTCAGTGCACTACTTGAAGCCAACATGAGTTTTTCCCAGCGCAAAACCAATTACAGCAGAATTACTCTGGTAGATGTTTGTCTGATGTCCAACAAAGAATGTTTCTCCTTCTCCTCCTCCTCCTCCTTCATTTTGTGAGATGGTTGTGTGTGTTTGGGTCCCACTTGCCCTTAAATCCTGCCTTTTGATGGCCACAATCTTCATTTTTCTCTACATGGAAGCTGAGTTCTCACGTGGTCACAAGCCAGTAGGAACTGAGTTTTAAGTAAAACATCAAACGGCCATAATTGAATGTCTGCAGCTGGCAGCACTGCCTGAACTTGCTGGGAGAGAAAAGCAGGCGAGTTTTGAGTAGCTGGAGGCTCTCAAGTGGAGTTCTGACTCACACAGAGGGAAAGCACACGACATTGTTTTGAGAGCTTCTCTGTGCACATTATTCTAATTTGGCAGTCCTGGAGCTCAACTGGTTTTCAGAAGAGCAGTGTCATAAATCACTGTAATTTCTGTCCTTAGCCACCAAGAAAAATGGGCACCATGTTGTGGGACTTTCTTACACCCCTTCTTCTGACACAGGTTTGTTTGGAAATGCTTTGAACTCCACATCGAATGCCCGTCATAGTACAAATAAAAACTGCACAGAAATGTTTAAACAGAAACTGTGCATAGCTGACCACACATCACTAAATCTGTTGACTGACTGACTTTAAGGTGCAGTTGTAATGCTGTGATGAAAAAGGCTGTGTTTTCCATGATAAAATATCCACCAGACATTTGTGGATAGGGTTATGAACAAAAGTAAAAATTATAAAAGAAAATAACTATGATTTTGAAAATGTGTCATCCTTAAAGAAAATGCCATAAGTTCTTGGGAATTAGGGCAAAAAAAGATTGGGCAGCACAAGACAAATAGACTAATTGGATGCATATCCAGCAGGACATATGTCAACCTTCATCAGGTACCTGATAAAACTGATTTTCCACATAACCATATTGAATAAGCTAAAATTCTATCAGAGGCTCAGGTGTGAGACCACAAATATGACTGGAGACAGCAGCAGACAAGATATAGGCTTGAAGGTGTGATGAAGAAAATGATGAAGTTCAACTGCATGCAGCTTTGGGTCCTCAGCACAAGGAAAATGTGGAGCTGCTGTAGTGGGTCCAGAAGATGCAAAGATGCTCTGAGGGCTGGAGACAGGCTGGGAGAGCTGTTTGTGTTCACCTGGAGATTAGAAGGCTCCAGGGAGACCTCATAGCCCCTTCCAGGGACTAAAGGGACTCCAGGAGAGCTGGAAGGGAATTTTTTTATAAGAAGATGTAGTAACAAATACAAGGGGGAAGTGCTTCCCACTGCCAGAGGGCAGGGCTGGATGGGATACTGGGCAAGAATTGTTCCTGGCAGGGTGGTCAGGCCCTGGCACAGGGTGCCCAGAGCAGCTATGGCTATCCCTGGCAGTGCCCAAGGCGAGGCTGGACACTGGGGCTGGGAGCAGCTGGGACAGTGGGAGGGGTCTCTGCCATGGCAGGGGGTGGAATGAGATGGGCTTTAAGGTCCCTCCCAACCCAAACCATTCCATGGTCCTTCAACTCTATGATCCTATGATTTTGACAAAACAGAGATTCAAACTCAAGAAAAGAGGAGCTGTGCAGGAAAAGGTTTAACAGGGACTACAGCACAAAATGGCCTTTTAACAAAAAAAGGACTTGAAAGCCTTAGTGCTACAGAAAAATGTTCCAAGCCTAAGTGTGCTGTGGAGGACTGACAAAGGAGATTACCGCCATGAAAAGGAATTTTCTCCCTGGAGGAAAAAGAGTAGAAGTAGCAGAACAGAATGAGACACAGCTGGTGGGAACCTTTACCTTCTCAATGGACAGATTACCCGAGTCCTTAATTCTCTTAAACTTAGCTGAAAGATCTGGAAGAAGAGCCCAGAAAAAAATCTAAAGCGATTTTCTGTTTTCAGCTTTTGCCCTTACTAAAGACCAGTGCAAGCACAGTGACCTTTTGCTGTCATAGTGTTTGGTAAAGAATAAATTTGGACATTAGCCCTAGATATAACTTGACCATGCTGATACTTTTTTTCTCCAGTCTGTATATAGAAGAAAAACACTGAAGACACAAAAGTTTGAATACATTTACAAAATCAAATAGGAGAGGTAAAGCACAAAAGTATTTGTGAGGAGACAACACCTTGTCATATTAGAAGTGAGTAAACTTGAGGACACAAATAACTGAAACTTGATTTAATTTTAGAAGAGAGACTGCTGCTATGCACACAGGGTCAAATGGAAAACTTCTTTTTCAACCTGAGAATTGACTGAAAAGTGAAGGGAAAAGCCTGAAAGTATGCTTCTGATCACAAGATGAGTACAAGTACTCTAGATAATGACTTGGAGCACTTAAATTGGATTAATTAGATGTGCTTTCATATGGCCATCCATCTCTAGAGAACACAGAGGAAACTCTGACTCTCATGAGCCCTTGTTTGTCATGGGTGGGTGCAGCAACAAAAGATAGCTCAGATATTTATGTGAAAAATAACATTAGTCAATTAAATCCTTACTTATTTCTGTGGGGGAAAAGACGTTAAACAAGCAACAAGAAAAAGCTGTGCACTGCTAAGTCTTGTCAGATGCTACACTGATTTTTCATTATTTGCTACTTCCACAGAATGTACGGGCAGCCCTGGGAAAACACAAGATGACTGAGTGTAAACATGGCTCTAGGCTCAACATGTCTCTAATTTAATAAAGAAGTGCAAGCACAACTTTAGTATTAGAAGAGGACTGTCCTCTCTAATTCCCACATTGTGTCCTAAGTGCCTCTGCTTAATAAACTACTTAGTTTGATTTTCCCAGCTTTTACCTATGAAAGTAATTGAAATTCATATTGCTTTAGAGTAATATGTAAAAAGTAAGGGAACATAAAATTTAGGATGCAGGCCAGTGCATTATTCTAACTGTATAACTCCTTACAGCAGTTAGTGAGGGAGAAATAAACTTTGGCACAGTGAGCATGCTGGTGGGCATGGGTGTTCCCTCTTGGTGATCACTGACAGTTTTCCTCTAAGGATGGTGGTAGGAACAGGGTTTCCTCACAATGAGGTCAGGCAGCCTCTCAGCATACACTGGAGTGGACATGAGGCACAAGTTTCCTTGCCAGCTGTGCTTAGATCCAGGTGCTTCCTCTTCTTTCAGTGGCTGCACAGTGGCTGTTTGTGAACCATAACTTGTGTTTCCATAGCAGTGACAGGGTGGGAGCAAATGGCAAAGGGAGTCCCTTTTTTCTTTTTTTTTCTTTTTTTTTTTTTTTTTTTTTTTTCTTTTTTTTTTTTTTTTTTTTTTTGGTATATGTTGTTTCCCAAGAGTTCCTTCCCACTCTGGAGGAAGAGGAGGTTTTGTATCCATACTTGCATTCCAGAACAGGAATAGGCATGGGGTTAATAGGGACAGAAAGAAACCTGATATTGGCTTTTTCATTAGCAGAGAAGTAGCTAGACAGGGCTGATGCCTGAGCTCTGAAAAACATCACCACCTACATCAAATCAAGTGAAACATTCAGGCCAAATGTACACTATTATATAAAAGCCTTTGCAAAGATCCACAATACCAAGCTACTTAACAGGCTTATCTTTTCTCATGTATATTTCTCAAAAAAAATGCTGAAAATTTTTATTTTCCATCTAGCTGAAAATGCAAGAAAATGAGGTCTCTGCTGTATAAGAGGAAGAAGAGTTCTGCAAATTATTTAACCTACAGAGGAAGAAGCACCATCAGTGCAGCAAGACTGACATTGACATAGTTTGGAGTCATAGCTGAAACAGAGAGAGATGATACTAATAAATATGGCTAGTGGAAGTTATGGGCATGAATTTTATCTGCCACAGGTTCTATTGAAGATTTTTATTGAACAAACATTGTTTCCAGCATTTTTCCAAAAGCCTGTAACCATTGGCTAAATCCTGCTGGAATTAATTATGCTTCCCCAATTTTTATATGCATTTAAACTATCTAAAGATCTCCAAGGAATGGGCTAAATGTGAAACACAGAGGACTGTTAAAAATAGCTGGTTTTAACTAATTTCTTCAGTTTAAAAATACCTGTCTAACACTGTTGATCTAGTAAGTTTTCCTTTCTTTGGAAGTACAGGCTAAAAAAATCCACCCAAGAAGAAAAATATCCAAGAAGAAAGAAAAAAAAATATTTCTGAGGCCTTGAAAGAAATTAATGTTTCAATTAAAGAAACAGGAGCATGATAAGAGATTGAGAGATTTCCTGCAGATGGGAAGGTGCATCATCTAAGGGTAACTCTTTTGATTTTTTGTTTGTTTAGTTATAAAGCAAAACTGACTAACCCAATTTTACCTATGACTCCCCTATAGTCAGATTAAAATTATCTGTCCAAATACTTTCAGTATTTTTATGTCTCTTTTGTCCAAAACTTACCTTTTGAGCATTACCTATCATTTTAAGAGAAATATTCAATAGGATTTTACAACAGTGCCATTAAACTGCAAGAGTACTTATTATAAAAAGTTGGCCAAGGTACAGGAAGCAGACACCAGAGTTATCTCTGAGGTATTGTCTTAAAGGCAACACTTCCAGTAGGAAACAATTTTTGGAACACACCAAAATCTTTTAGGCAGAAGTTACTGCATTTCTAATGCTGAAAGCAGCTAAATGTACCTGTTCAATTACAATTACTGAGATCTTCCATTCATATTCACGACTGACCAGGAGAGCTCAGGTTTTCAAACCATGCCTAGCATTTTTGTGTCACATGGCAGGCAGCTTATCTCCCTACAGCTGGGTAATTAAAGTCATTTTTCTTCACAGGGCTGGACTCTGTAGTCCCCTGACATCCAGTGCCATCATGTGGAGACACAAATTATTACTCTCTGGATGCCTGAGAGGAGTTTTTCCTAGGGACAAACAACTGCATTCATTTAAAATCTTGTATTTGCAATTATGTAACCAATTTCTTTGGGGGAAAAAAAATCACATTAATAAGGTTCTTGGCAGTTAAAATTTCCTTGGTTATTAAGAACCTCCTCAATGCCTCAGATCTGTACTGCTAACTGCCATGACTTCTCTCTGTGTTAAAATACAAGAATCTTTTCTAAAACACAGACAGAATCTCTTTTGCTCTAATTTTCTAAAATGGTGTGAAAGCATCATCCACTGGAGTTTATCTGGTACTAAAATTTTCACTGTCTTTCCTCAAGGACAAAGTGACAGATTCCTTCCTTAAGGGAAAAAAAATCAGTTTTATCTTTCATTCATGTACAAATATACACACACACACATATATTCATTCATATGCACACATACACCAAAAAAAAAAAAAAAAGTACTTAACCTTGAGATAGAATGTGGGGGAGATGATGGTCTCCTTATGGTCACCAGACATTTTGACCCTCCTGAGATGGGAGCTCCACCCTGGTAGGTTTCAGACTGAATGGTGGCCTGAAGAAGCAGAAATAAAAGAGTAAAACTGTTTGTGCTCACTTCCAAACTGTCAGAAGCTGTATATCTGGATAGAAAATACATGTGACAGGTGAGTGTCCTATTAGCAAATGTCAGATGCTGCAGTGCACTGACTCCTTTTGCCCCATGTGTTTCTTGCCAGAGAATTAACACATTTAGCTTTGGCACAGCAAGTTCTCTAGGGAGGTAAAAATTACATTCAAACAAGTAGGATATCAGTGTTTCTTTAAAGCAGGTCTGTGATGCTTATCAGAATCCATTACTGAGGATAGCAAGAGCACATCACCCTTAGTCAAAATGATACCCTGAGGTCTGTCTCACTGCCACAGCCCAAACATTCAGTGTGGAAATATAAACAAAAAAAAACAAATGGTCATGTTTCACCAAGCATTAAGAGCCCAGGAAGTAACCACAATTTGCCATATGACTTTGGTAGGAGCTCTTTTAATTAAACAGGCAATGAATTAGGATCAGGTCTGTATGTTGGGAGAAATTTAATCTGACGTGAAATTCTGAAATGCTCCCCCAAATGAATACAACCACTATGCAAAACATGCACAGAAACCAGCAGAGAAGCAGGAATTCTACATTTGTCTCATTCTGCCTCAGACATGGAAACACTGACAGCATCTCTCATGTCTGAAGCAAACAGGTTATCACCTCATATAGCAAAGTCCTAATCAAACCACTGTGACACTTTTGTGATAAATTAATCTGATTCATGCTAAGCCATAACAATATTAATAATATTATAACCATATCAATAGGAAATAATTATTATAAAGCAACACAAGGACATCAGATAGTGCGACAAAACAGATGGACTCTTCCTGCAGATGTTAGCAGGGGGTAGTTAAACACAGGATGCAGATAATAAGGGTCCCAAAATAAGACTTCGGCCTTGAAATAATTCTCAATTTAGGGAGATACAAAATGTAGGATGGAAATAGACAGACCCTCCAAGAAGACTTGGGCCTAGGAGTTAGCCAACTTGGGACAACTCCAAGTACACATTGTAAATTGGGCCTTGTCCAAATGCACATTGTGAATTAGGCCTTATCATGAAGTAATTAGGTTTATTTTTGGAATACATGCTTGAATTATGTAATCCAAAAGCTTAGTGCGCATGTGCCACCCAAAAGGTCACCCAGCGGACAATGACGAAGAGGAGAGCCTTCCTTTGAAAGATGACCCCCGAAAGGGTTGAAAGACCCCCGAATACCAGCAGAGTATGCGCAATGCAAGATAGTGACGTAGATTTTAGAAACTGAAAGTAGGAGGAGAGTTACAGGAATATTGATGAATATATGTTAACGTGTAGTATATAAACATGGATTTTGGTGTAAACCTCTTTGTATGTGAGGCAGGGTGAGGAGCCCGCCCCATACCCCGGTCGGTTTTGCTTATGCTTTATACGAACATAAATTATACTTAAATTACTTATTTCCAAATATTTATGTGCTTCATAATATACTTAAATACATTCTTTNCAAAGCATTCAAATGAGGAGGCTGATTTGCCTTATTTATACATACACTTTTTCATATACTATAGAAAATACTTAAAAAATTCTAATAATCATGTATTCATACATGTGTATAATATATATGTATATAATCACATATACATATATGTGTGTGATCAAAGTAAAAGAAACAGCCAGACTTCTTGAGAGTACAAGAGAGTACAATTTCTGTCCTGAGAGTACAGTTTTTGCCCTGTTTTGCCTAAGCTGCTATAGGTAGGGCAACAATAGCCTTTTCATTTGGTGGGCCAGTTTAAGCCAGGCCAGTAATTACCAGGTCCTCAGGATTGTGTCTAAGGTGAATAAACTGGGAGGATTTTTTTATTAAAGAAGCATCAGTAAACCAGACTCTGGGCAACACTTAAATCAGTAAACAAGCAGAATTGAGGAAGAGGCTCAAGCACAGCATACTCAGAGGTGTCACTGATTTATGTCATCCTGTGCTCTGCCTCATGATGCAGAGGGCCCAAGGCCAAACCAGAAATTTATCTGGCTACTGGTGTTACAGACAACAAAAATATTTTTACCAACACCTCAGCATCCAAAGGAGGGCCAAGGAGAATCTCAGTTAGATGCAGAGAGAAAAACATAGTGACACAGAAGTAGGAAAAGGCTGAGGTGGGATACCCACCCTCATGGAATGGAATAAAGGATAAACCCCCATAACCAAGGAGAAGGGGCCAGCAATGTGCTATGTGACTTGTGTTTAACCTGTGACAAACACACATCCGTGGGATGGATGGGATCCACCTCAGGATTCCAAAGGAGCTGGGAGAAGGCCTCACTGAGCCACTTTCATCTTTTTGCAGCAGTCCCGGAATCCAGGAAGGTCCCAGGGGGTGGAAGCTGGCAAATGTGGCAGCCACCTCCAAGAGGCCCAAAAGAAGGATCTGGGGAAGCACAGGCCAGTGGGGTGAGGTACAGCAGCATGAGGTGCTGGGTCCTCCTCCTGGGTCACACCAACCGCCTGCAGCTCCAGGCTAGAGGAAAAGTGGCTGGAAAGCTGGGAAGAGCCCTGGGGGTGCAGGTGACAGCATCTGGACACGAGCCCAAGGGTGCCCAGGTGGCCAAGAGGCCAGTGGCCCTTGGGCTGTCCAGCCGTGCTGTGGCAGCAGGAGCAGGGCAGTGCCCGTCCCTGTGCTGGCACTGCTAAGGCCTCACCTTGAGCACTCTGTCCACTTGTGGGCCCCTCAGAACAGGGAATGGAGGGGCTGGAGCGTGTCCAGAGACTGGAATGGAGCTTGGCAAAGGTCTGGAGCCCAGGAGATACTGAGGGAGCTGGGAAAGGGTTCAGCCTGGACAAAAGGAGGCTCAGGGGACCCTGGTGGCTCTGCACAGCTCCTGCCAGGAGGGGACAGCCGGGGGAGGGTTGGGCTCTGCTCGCACGGAACAGGGACAGGAGGAGAGGGAACAGCCTCAAGCTGGGCCAGGGAGGATTAGATTGGCTATTAAGGAAACTTTCTTCACCCAAAGAGTTGTCAGACATTGGAACAGACTTCCTGGGGAAATCTTTGATCCACCACACCCAGTGCAAGGAAGTTTTATGTGAGAATCCAGGACACAAGAATATCTCCTGTGCCTGTCCTGAGAGGTTTTGTTTCTCAGAAGAGCACAGCTTTTAGTCTTTGGCTATGGAAAACACTTCCAGGACTTTGTGAGAAGTTGTGTTAATGTATATAGTAGATGATGTTGTAGAATATCACAGGGTGAAAAAGTAGATTTTGGGTTTTAGTATGGAAGGTAGATGAAAGACAAGATGGAGGACTTTTGAGTGTTGACTCAGCTTCTTTCTTCTTCATCTACTCCATTTTCTGTAGTTTTGGGTAGCACAGTGATTAATTAGACAAAGTCACAATGCAGACGTAATGTGACTGAAGAATAATTAGGAATTGGTAGAAAAATAAAAATATAGTACGTTAGGTACATTGTGGAACTCAGTTGGATAAGGTATTTTATACAAAAATCCTTGGAATCATCCATTTTGTCTCTTTCTGGCACATGGCTTTGAAGTGTGCTGAGGCTGTTGTCACCTAAGGCTCTGAACTGAGATAAAGAAATAATAAACAACTCAAGACCGAAGCCAGTGACTCCTGCTTGTCTCATTCCTGGTTCCTGACCCTGGCACAGACTTTTCTCAGGGGACTCCCAGTAAAGGGGATCCCCATGGTAGGCAGCAAAGACTCCCACATCTAGTGCCCACTGTGAGAAAGGTCGGTGACTCCGCCAGTTTTAAGTCACCAAGACAATGCTCGACTAATATCTACATATATCACATGCCTTGTGTTCTCTTATTTTTAAATTTTCCACAGTTCTGCCTGTGCAATGGCAGAGGAACTGCCCTTGGCTTGGGCTGAAGCAGGACACAGCAGATTTATGCGGTGTTTTTTCTCAGAAGAGAAACACCAGATACACCTGGTGGTATTCTACCTCCAACCCTCCATGCAGAAAGCTGGCATCTCTTGTGATTTCCCTTTCTTGTTTTCTGGCCTCGGCATCCCTCAAGTGCGTAATTACTGGACAGCTTTCAGGGTAGCTCATCTTCCTTTCAGAGAAGTACACAGAAGAAAATACACACTCAAGGATTACACATTCAGCATGTAAAATGCCAAAATGCTTTCGGCCCAGTACGTGGCATATGCAAACCATAAAATTAATACAGAATTACAGCACTAAAGCTGATTATGAATAGTGACAAGTGCAAGCACAGAAGGAAGATGTGTAGAAGTCACAGTTACATCCTTTACCTAACATTTCCCTCCTACTACACAAACTTCAGAAAAAGATATGCACTGAAATGTCATTATTTTATCTGTTCTATTCACACCAGATTATTAACATTTACTAGAATTTCCCTGTACAAGCAGCAATTTTCTTAGTAGATACTTTGAATTGAGGTTTCAAAAAACCCTCAGCAACAACATGCCTTTTATTGAAAAACTAAATTTAAAGGTTATTGGGCAACTCCATAGCTGGAAGGATGCGGCAGAGGCAGGACATACTGCCCAAGTCTATCCTGAAAACGTGTGTCAGCACTGACTGGAAGAATCTGCTCTCCCAGAATCATGTTTATTCAACTCTTCTTTCCCTTCCAGATGAGTTCAATCAGCACCAAGAAGAAGGGTGGGCTTGATCACAGCCAATGAGCAGACAGATTAATTTCTGGGAAATTCTGGGCAGCATCTGAACTCTCAGTTCTCAAAACTAAGAGAAATCTGCAATCTTAGGTTTCTGTGGGCTTTATTAATTATTTTTAAGATGTGGATTCAAACCCAGTTTGTTTGTTTTGCCATGACTCAAAAGTCTAAACAAACTGTGAAGAAAACAATTTTTTTTCCTATTTAATTAAGTGTACAGGAGCAATGCTTTGGTGCTAGACAGTTCTGCAGATCTTGGACAAAAACTCTCATGATCTGCTGTCTTTAAATAAAATAAAATCATGACAGTGTGGAGCTACCTTGTCATCCTACATGAACTGCTGTTTCCATTTATGTTAATAGAAAAAACTGATTTAAACTAGGAAAGGACTGAGACTTTGACTGAAACCAGTAATGTTTCATTCAACAAAAAAGTGAGAGGTGGGCTTCCTTATAAAGAAACAGAGAGAAAATTGTGTATAGGGAATATAAACAGCCTGCAGGGAGAGGAAACTAAGATAAGCAGAATAAATTAAATCGGTAACTCAAAAATGCAACAGAGGTATTTTGTGGGCAAAATGATAAAACTTTCATAGCAAGAGAAACTTCACTACTAGAAATGAATCTAAGAAAAGGCAGCACTCCTGCTTCCTTTGTCTAGAAGTGTGCATTCAAACCCACAACTTTATGCAAATAATGTGCTGTCTTTGCCAATACCACTTCATGTGCATCAGATAATGGAATAAATCTTACAATGCTTATTTTATCACAATTACAACTTTCTAAATAATGGGATGTTCCCAAGTACTCTGAGAACCATAGACAAAAAGAACCAGGTAGCAGTGCAATTACTGATTACAGCAATTCCCATTATGTTAAAAATATTCTCTTGCCCTTTCCTTTTCAGACACAGGTCTGTTGATTTTTAGTTTTAATGCATTTTATCAAAATAACTAATTTCAGTATCTGCCTTGCATGTGTGTAACTGTTATCCAAGAGCAGCAACTCAAGTCCATCACTATTAATAGAATACTTAATAATATTAGTA
>VXBU01005943.1:235068-254102 GCA_013400315.1 Bombycilla garrulus
GTTTTTCACCTCTTGTTGGATGGCACAGGTATTCAGAATCCCACTACTGGTCAAAACACTTAAGACCAAACTGAACTTTTTTTCCAAGAACCTGCAGGACATTCAGCACTTACTTTACAAGGGTTGCTCCTCCAAATGTAAGGATTACATAATGAAAATGACCCCTGGTTACTGAGCACTCAATGCATTATTGTAAAAGCAGAGAAAACAGATGACACTAGGATCCTTCTCACAGCGGTAAACTCCACTGCAAGGCATAAATACACAAATATTCAAGCTAAGGCAAGTGAAAACTCTCAAAACTCAGACAACTCTTAATGGAATACAAAACTAAGCTGAGAGAGGTACTCAACTGAGTAGTTCAATGTATTCACAACAAAACTGCAGCATTAGTTAATTTTTAGTTTGATCTTTATCTAATACAGTATTTTTGCACTGACCTGACAACAAAGATTGAAACAAGTTTGAAAGTTTTGATGATAATTTCGAATACTCATTTAAATTTTTTTAAAAAATCACATTTACTCATGTCATGGAGTGTGCTTTAGCAGGAAGCCTGTTTTTGTGGTCAACACCAAAAAACCCCAGGCATAATACAGAAGTCCATGTAACTTTGTATTAAAACAGCCAAGATTATCTTGGAAAACCAACTTACTTGCTTTCTCCTTTATTTCCATGAGGTACTTCCCTGTTTTACAGAGCAGGCCACAGCTCCATTTGCACACATACACAGAAGCCAAGGCAGTTGCAAATCAGTTTCTCAACATGAAATATTTTATTTTTTTCCTGTAACCTTAAAGCTACATCTCCTTTTATTCCAGTACATGAAAAATCCCAGTGTTAGCTCAGAAGCAGTTGTTGAGTGTTTTTGGACCTGTTGTTCCTCTTCAGCACTGTGTATTCCCAATTTAATTGACAGGCCGTGGTCTGGCCACTTTGCAGAATCAGCTGGCTGGAGTATCCAAAGCTTTGACAGAATTTTGCACAAGTAGATGATAAATTAAAGCAATTGGCCCCTTTTTCTTTTAAGAACCTTAGATCCATTCACCATTAGTTTTATGGGAGTGGTTTTTCCTGAATTATGTAACTATGGATGGAGCAAAACCATTAAGTCAAAGCCAAATGGTTCCAAGATTCAGGATGTCAAAATATGAATTCTTGATAGCTTACAGATAGAAGTGTTGAAGTTAAAATCCACATCAGAAAATTAATCAAGTTTGAAGCTATTTTACTCTTGCTTTTAAGTCTGTTAACAACTTTTCATAGGATGTCCTTATTTACTACTTGTTTCTGTATCTGCTAACAGTAGAAAATAAAGAAAAGCTATTTTTTTTTCTTTTTAAAATATGCTGGGTCAAAATTATTCAGTGTAATTGCAAACTAAACACGCAGAGTTCTTCCTGCAGACTGAACACTATTCAGTGATAATGCCTCACTTTCATCTGCAAAGTTTACTATTATGAAAAAGGGGATACTTTTACAAATATCCTTATGAATTGTTACAAAAATTCTCATTTTCACAGGTTTATACTTACAGAAGTCCTTCAGAAATCTCACACTTGAAAAACACCCTCTGGAAAACCTCCCCTATGCTGCATGGAGGGGTAAACATCAAAAGCAACTTGTAAACTTCATTAGACAGTGATATAGAATCACCTATGTGCTAAATGTCTCTGCTACAAGATTTGCATGTTTGTGTTTGTGCTCTTCTAAACCTGGCCAAAACTGACAAGAGTATCAGACACAAGTTATTCCATATTCCTGATTTCTGAACTACCCTCTACCACCTCCTCCACTCCAGACTCAGCAGACATTCCTATTTTTCTGGCACTCCCCTGATTGTTTTCACATCTTTCCACATTCTATACTTTCCTTTTCCTCTTCTGCCACTCCTCACTATCTTGCCCAAATTGAGCAGGAATCTAAAAAAGGTGACTGGTATTGTTTCCAAAAAGCCTTTTGTTAAAGGAGAACACTCTGGAAAGTGTATGAGAAGTTATTGAGCTGTTTGGTTTCTGATTGTGAACCAAGATATTCCACCAAGCTGTACTTGCTCTTCCATCAGACCCCACACACCCCATCCCTTCACAGACATTTAGGGCCAATCTTGAGAGGGGTAGCTGCATGAAAGCTATCAGGCTAATTTTAACAGAAATGTGTGGGGAATTTTACATCCATGGTGTTCTAAGAGAGTAATGGTGCTCTGAGCAGTGCTGTGATGAAAAATTGAGGCCAGGAACAGAGCAGTAACTTTTTGACAAAAGCAGTAACAGTGAAGAGCTTTCTCCAGCATTTTAAAGAATCTTAGATTAAGGACCTCATAGATCTTCTTAATGTAATGCAAACGCAAAGAGCTTGGCTGTTTTTTATGTGAAACACAGTTTAAATATGGTAGTATTAACAGCATAATACTAATAATGTAATATTATAGCATAATAGCAATAATGTAGTAGCTTTCTTGACTTCTTCTGACGCTTATTTTGGAGCAAACTTAGCAGAAATGGCTTCTGCAGCTGCACCGATGCTTCACCCCCTGCTGTGATGTGACAGTTCAGAGTTGTCTTGTCATGTAATAAAAGTTACATGTCCAAAGCCTCTCTGTTTTTCTACATTGATGTGCATATAAATTTAACACCCCTGTTGAGCTTCCTCTTATTATTACAACACAACCCTGGGGGTGATAAAAAACTGAACTGTTACCATAACATGGTTCAGAATTCACCCCTATAATTCAGACCCTGAGCAAGGCCTCCATTCAGGAAGCAATTTCTGACATTTTAGCCTCTCGGATCATAGTCCAGACATTTTTCCTTCCCTTGGCCTCTCAGAGAAGCAGAGCTCATGGTGTTCATGTGAGGATCTTATTTTTACTACACAACCAAGTAATGCTCTCCAAAGGGAAAGCGCTAACTGGCAGGTGCAAAGCTATGCCACTTTAATTCTTCTAGGAGCTATAAGAAATAAATCATGAGACCTTCACTGAGCTAGAGAAAAACCATTTCACATGACCACATCATCTTCCTCTAGTCCTCTCACGTCTTCAAAAGTGAAGGCCAGGGCCAGGAAAGGGAAGAAGACAAGGGTCGTTCCTCTTCAGTTTTAATTTTAAGTCATGCCAGGGCACCTAAACCTACTGATGACTTCGTGTCCTCCTCCTTTGCTGCAAGTAGGGGATAAAACAGCAGCATTCAACTTATTATTCACTGCAAACTGAAATTGCATTAAATGCAAAGATGCCTTTACTGCACAGTGACAAAGAAAACTCCCCGTATCACCCTTTTGGTTCAACATAGAAAGAAGCAGTCTCAATGAGGGACCTCAAGACTGAGAGCTAGATTCTGTTTGCTTGTTTAGTACATGACAAATCTGCAAACTGACCATGCAAATACAACTTGAATAAAGATGTTCATCATCTGTAATAAAAACTAAGCCTTTCAAATAGATGCAACTTTTGAGGGAAAACATTTATTCAACTGTTTTACAGAGTAAGCCAATTAAGGCCAAATATATTACTTGGAAATAGACAGACTTTCACTGGGTACAAATATGAGCTGGCTTAACAGCATACAAAATGTTCTTTGAAAGCATCTAAGAAAGGTAAAGGCTGAGCAATATAAGCTGAAAAACTGCTTCTTTAAGGCAAACAAAAAGTATTTGTTTATTCTTTGTTTCTTAAAAAAGTATTATTACCAAAATATTTTCTTCACAATTACTTCCATAGTTCTAAGTAAAGATTAAGATTGTATGATCATGGATGGAAGATATTTATAACCATAAAAAAAAAATAATCAAGACACCACTAAAAACTTACATGAGAAACAGTGAGCTCATGACATCATGGAAGTTTTTAGACTCAGAAGTGTTTAGAAAACCCAGAATAGCAAAGCAAGTGATACACACATCACCGTTTTCCATAATCAAATTACTGACAACTGTAGCTACATTAAAAAAAAAATATAATTACATATAACAGATGAAGTCTGGAAGCACTGGAGTAAATCATGTTATTGAAACAGCTGAGATGATTTCATGTGGGGAGTGCAGTACCTGATCTAAAACCCACTGAAGCAACTTGAAATTTTGTCTGTGGTTCTTCAGCTGCCCACTAATTTAATTACTGTAACATAAAAAGCAGAAAGATGCAGCATAGGAAATGAGAACTCAGGATTACTTAGCAACGACTTCAACTAACAGGGCATGGATTTGTGCTCTTCTTCAGCAGCTCACTGTTATGTGCTGTAGAGACTACTTGGCATCACTCCTGAGAACATATACAGACACCAACCCAATGAGGTGTTAAGTATCCCCTAAACACATGCCCCAAAAAACACATGTAATACAGAAGGTAGTCTCTCTGGATTGAAATGCATGTATAACATATGTGTTATGCTGTCAACATCTTTATATTACTAATATAATAGAAACAGCTAAACAAATATCCCCTTTAGAAAGAATACTAACTATCTCAGCAAATGCCTGGTAAGGTGTCACACCACAGCACATTCCAGTTGAAAAACTGCAATGCTGCCTGTACCAGTCATAAATAGATGTTTGTTTTATGAATCATACTGGGAATCACGTATTAGCCAAAAAATTGCTCACTTCCACTTCTGGAAATCACCTCTCAAGAAGTAGGAACGGTTTACAGTTAAAATTATAAATTTGGGTTGCTGAGAATGGGAACACATGGCTTTCACTTGGATCCTAGAATCAAAGCCAACACTGGTGGTGTGAGGGTGTCCCCACTGTCACACGGTCCTGGGTGGCAACTGCTGCTTGTACATCCCTGCCAGGGCCTTGGCTGCGCTGTAGATCATCTGCCGGCGGGACATGCCTGTGAATACCGCGTGCCAGTCCGTCCTGTTCACATTCAGCAAGCTCTTCTCCAGCACCTCACCCACCGTCACCAGCAGCCCTGACCACCTCAGGCTGTAGTCCTGAGGCGTCAGACTCTTGGCCTGTGTGCAAAAGTTGGAGAAGTGATTACTGAAACAGTTTGGAATTAGTAGAATTTGCTTCTGTCTCCAGCTCTAACCAACTTTTGCACGGGATCATTCTTGTATCAACAGACTTATTGTGGCAAATTAAAGGGCATGAGAATCAAATTTCAATCTGCTCCATAATTTGCCTATCCAATTTTTCATTTCTATGTATCATGATCCAAGCAACATCTAAAGAGTATGAATTAAAACAGGATATTTAAGAGAGTGAAGAGTACTGCCATTACCAGGAAGCCGTTCTGTTTTAGAAAACAGTGGACAGATGGAATCAATAAAAATGTATTTATACAATATCCATTCATCCCCAGCCTGGACTGATCCCATGGCTGCTCTGATCCAGGGGCAGTGCCAGCACTTGGCTTTATTAAACTTCATGAGGTTCCCCTGGATCCACTTCTCAATCATGTCCACGTACCTCTCAATGGCCTTACCCCTCGGGGGTGTCACTGCACCCTCAGTTTGGTGTCACCTGCAAGCCTGCTGAGGGTGACTTAATCCCTCTGTCTGTGTCACCAATGAAGATATTAAATCACACTGGGCCAAATATGCTCCCCCTGAGGGATACCACTGGTCACTGATGTCCATCAGGACACTGAGCCATTGACCACAACCATCCAACCAATTCCTTTTCAACTGAACAGTCCACCCATCAAATCCATCTCCCATTCACACTGTAGGACCATGTCCAAGATTTTAAAGAAGTCCAGGGCTACATCTGTAGTCCTTCCCCTGGTCTGCAACTGAAACCAGAAGGGGAACACTGGGGCAAGTATCACATCATTTCTCTGGTCTGATGCTCATCCTGGGCATCCTTCTTCATACAGATTTTAATTTGGGTAAGTCTGTGTCCAGTGCATGTACAGCAGATCAAGCTCATCAGTGTGTTCTAGCCTTCCTAAAATTACTCTCTTGCAACAATAACAGCATATATAAGTGTTTTAGAGTATACAGAATAGTTTGGTTGGCAAGAGGCCTTTAAGGATTTTTTCCCATCTTTCTCCACCATTTTTGGAATGCATTTTGTAAAACTAGGGAGACAGAGACATATTTCTCCTTTTTTGCCACTCATCAACTTTTCAAAGCTGCAAGAACTCAAGAAAATACAACCTAAAACCAATCCCACAAATGTTCACTTTACTGAAATTGGTGCTATTGGAAAAAACCCCAAAGTTACTATTTGCTCTCCCAAAACAACATCTGAGGATCAAACTCCAAATAGTTTTGGTTATAAATACCTCTTGGAAACATTTATTTTAAAGAATTTTCAGGCCAGAGTTAACTGAAGCATGACTCATATCTGCTGTCAGGCAACATGCAGTGACTGGAGTAATTCCCAGTCCGTGTCCTGAGAAAAATAAACCACCTCATGAAAAACTTTTTTTGGTGGTATTTCAGAACTGCACACTACTGTAGTTCATCCCATTATTTCCAATCAAATGAACCATGGTATTTCCAAGATTTAAATATTTTGATTTCAGAATTTTGCATCCTTGTCAGAATAGCTCACTTGAAATCAGCCTCGTCTTTTAGCTGGGATTGTGTGTTCATAGGGGACTTAAGTCCAAGCACTGATCTGGAAAATGTTCCTTTTGGTTTTAGGAACAAGTTTTCAGAGGTTACAGTATGCTGCTTGCTTGGTTAGTATTTCTTCTTCTTAAATAGGAGAGTAAAACTTGTGCTACAAAGTGACAGATATTGCAGACCGAGACTCTTGACTAAGAAAATATTTACTATACATGTCTAAAGAGTAATTAATAAACATAATGCAAAAGTATTCTGTATCCTCATTTCATAAATGAGAACATTTAAGTGTAATAACTTCAAGTAAGAACTGACATCATAACTACAATTAAAACTTCAGTCTTATGTCTCAGCTGTTAATTGGTAAGAAAACTGAAAACTCACCTGCTGAACATATTGTAAAGGCACTGGTGTTGCTTGGGTGAATGCTTCCAGGTGAATTCCATGAATTGGATCCTCAATAATCAGACACCCAATGTCAAACCACCTGCAGTGATGAGCAAATTGTTTTATTTCTGAGTATTGAGTATCACTCAGTTGAAAACCAACATGCTAAAAGTTGAATTATGAACATTTTACAAGCTCTATTACAGTTGTAGTAATACTCTAATAATGAAACTCATCAAAGCGTTGTGGTATTTTGCAAGTGAAATTTGCATGTGTCTCTATCTATCTATCTATCTATCTATCTATCTATCTATCTATCTATCTATCTATCCCTCATAATAGTGTGTTTGTATGCATCTAAAATACATAAAATACACAGAAATACAAATTATATGAAACTTAAAAATCAAGTAAAAACAGAAAGCTGGAGAGGTGGGTGTGTGGGCAGACATAATCTCTCAGTCACAGTTATTCTGCTACAGCTTTCACTCAATCTTTTAAAGAACAGTTCTTATTCAAATAACCTTCCCTAACAATTTTTAAGAAAATTGTCTATTTATTATTCATGTTCTACATTCAGAAGATTTTTTTTGAAAGTCTAATGCTGTAGCAATCATTTAAATTATTTATTCAAAGAAACATTTCTGCCTGTCTGGGCCACATAAGCTTCATGGTAAGAGTTTATTTGAGCCAGACAGGAAGAAGCACTGCCATCTTCTTTGTAGTGGGGAATAGAACACTGTAATGCTTTGCCTGGCAACTATTAAAGACTGCTGAGAAAGCCTCATGGTTAAATATAACCTCCTTCCAATTAATAACGAAGTTACTGACATTTTCTTGTCTTCTAATGTTTGAATGTTTGCACATGATATGAGCTTTTATTTAATTTGTTGGCAGATACTCTCCTTTTCCTCTATTTTTTCACTTAGTATTTTAGTGCTATATGAATGAGGAATTTTCTGAAGTAAATAGAGGTAGGAAGAGTTTTAATTTTTGTTTAGTATTTATTTCCATCTAGTCTGATTTAGATATTTTATTGTCTTTTCAAAGAGGAGAAACTTTACCATACGTTGGTAGTAGTGGGGGATTACTTGAAACTCCTCTCCTTTGGACATGCACAAGCATGGTAAATAGCAGAAGAAAACTATTTAAGTTTGCACTGAGAAAAAACACAGCATTGTCCTTAACGTTTTGGAATTTAATTATAAAGCTGCTTCAAGAACTACCTGTCAAACAATATATTAAAAATCAAGTTGCAATGCATTTTGAAACATCATTTTATGCCTGTGCAGTGCAAGTTAGATGCAAGTAAGGCACATTCTCAGTGAAAGGAAAACAGAAAATACTTTATTTGATAAAACCGTATTATTGTAAATGCCACAGTATCTGCCAATATCTCTTCTGATACAATTTCAGAGAGAGAAGGGAGGATGCACACAACATTGCACAAACTACTAGCCAAAATCCGAATTTTACAGCTCTTTAATTTTTTCAGCTCACTTCACTTCAATGTGGTTTTATATTGTGAATCTACAAAAACTTGACAGGGATTTTTACAAGATGCCTGGACAGAAAGCTGAACATCATCACCAAAACCAGGCCTGCTGAAATACTGCAGACAAACCCCCTTCTCTCCTTTAACTGCCACCAACTCCTTACAGGCTTTGAGTCAACAAGGAGTATTCCCAATGTGTCCCCACCCCCTGGAATAAATTCAAGGTACTCACTTGTCAGGGAGCAACTCCTCAATGAAGTTTTCCACTGACACAGCAGGCTGCTTCTCGTGGATGACTCCTGTCCGGCGCAGACTGTCTATCCTCTCCTGGGCTCCCTGAGTGGCAACACAAGCTGTTAGACAAAACTCTGAACCACAGCTTAGTGCAATGCTTGCAAATCAATCCCAAAAGAACCCTAGAAGACATTTTTTCAAATTGACTCAATAGGAAAAAAAAACAATAACCCAAATTCATGCAAGGCCAGGAATCCCAAACAGCAACAGCATCTATGATAAAGCTAATTAAATATTTTTAAGGTTTAGGTCCAAGAAAAATACCCAGGGTAGTATGCGAAGAATTCCTACCTTCTGACATGAATTCCTAACCTGTGATAGTTTTAACTACCAGTTAAAGCATCAGTGTATATTTGTGTTACTTTTGACATTTTTACAACTTAAGACTTCTTGGGTTTAGAGTCTTTAAGAGCTTTGGACCAACTTTGTAAGAGCAAGGGAAAGAATCCATTTGTTGTCATACATAAACAAATAACACATAGGAATTATTCCCCTGAAAACTGTTATCACTCTGAAGTTGTAACAGAGATACACAATAGACTGCAGGAGCTAAACAAGTAAAGGAATAGGTACATTATTCTGCTTTATATTGATATAAAATTTTATCAGTTAATACACTGCTATGAGGACAGGCTTTACTCCACTGCAAACACTGCCACAACAGTTAGGGGGGAGAGGCTTCTTTTTTCACAAATTTCTGCTTACATGTAGTAAACAGAATATGAAACAGCTGTCTTCAGGATTTTCAGTTATTGGCCAGAACTCGTGAAACAACCTTTGCTAACCCTTCCTCTTAGGTGGCACAGCAGTTTGCAAGGCTGCACAGTGAATTCTTATTTTTCAATGAGAATACAGATCTGTTCAGGAAGATGAAGTGTTGATCAAACTGCCTTTGATCTATAGAATCAGTGGGGAGAAAAATCAGTCTTGGAGAATCTCTTTTAATTTCTAACATTTCCAACATGATGTGCTGGTAACAGACTATTCAAAAAATGCTTAATATACTTTGAAACCACAGTAATAGCACAATGAATGCAAGATGTGATGGCAATCAATGACAATATAAAGAAATTGATAAAAGGCATCATATACTGACATAAATACTTTTCACTCACTGCTAATGTGTTTGCAGAAAACCTCAAAAATATTTCAAACAGAGAGCTTTAGACTGATATAATCAACCAAATTGAGGAAAAAAAACCTTTAATCCTAAAATAACAAAACCAACCAACCAACCACCACCAACAAAACAAAACATAAAACTCAACAAGCAAACAAATAACAACAAAAACCACACACACACAAAAAAAACCAACTAAAAACAAAACAACAAAAAAAAAAAAACCACAAAGAAAATGTTGTTTACCTATCTCAGAAACTGACCTTCACTTTACAGAAAATGAGATCCTTCTGGGTGAACTTGCCTTTGCTACTACTATAGATCAACTTACTTTTAAGCCTGCAGCATAGCCCACAGGCTGGGGTGCAATGTTGGACTGCGCAGCCTCTCCAGTCACAACAGCCATCCCAAAGACTTCTTGAAAGGCATCCCGAATTGCTGCAACTTTCACCTCTTTATTAGAAGTAACCACTATGTCCAGTTCTCCCCCAGTTCCTGCAAAATAATTTTGTAAAGTGATCTGTAAAAAACACATCTGCACTTGGAATAGTCCTCCTTCCCATTGCTGGACAGCTCAAATACAGTTCTACACCATCTCCAGCTGCTTTTTTCTTTCTCATGCACTGGACAATGGTTCTGCCATGAAGCAGAAGTCATTTAACTTAGGAACTGAAATTCAGATGAGTAACAATGGGATACAAGGATGAAAGACAGGCAGCAGGAACTGCTGCTATTTTCAGGTTCAGCACCCAAAAAAAAAAAAGTCATACCACTCATTCAAGATGACAATTCAGAGATTTAGGAAAATAATTCAAGACATCCATTTCGGTGTTCTGTGAAGCAGCAAGGAATGTTGCAAACTCTTTTGAATGGGATCAAGAACACTGATGCAGGTCATAAAATCCATTGAACAGCTGCCAAATTACACAAGATTTAAAAGAAAGGCTCTCACTACTTTTTAGTTGTCCTCGGTTGTGAGTGTCAGTGTGATTTTATTGCTCTTTTTAGATATTAAATATCTATGGAACCAAAAAGCTTGTACACAGTTCTAAACATTTTCCAAAGGGTTATATCTCCATAAAGAAGTAGGAGCAGGAACTTTCACTACACTTTTTCAGAAAGAAAGAAAACAATTCATAAATTGAAAGAAACATAGAACTATTGAAGAAGACTCAATCACACCTCACATCTCTCTGTCACAGCCGGATCACTTTTATTGTGCAGAAACACATCATAAAACCAATTTCTGCTGTGAGAAGCTTTCTCAAGAACAGCTAAATCTTTTCTAAGATGTGGAATATGACATCAGAGAAAGATGCCTAAGTGTATCAACTACATGAGCTTACAGAATTTGCAATATTTATCCTGATTCAAGAAAAATTCTCCCACTGATAAGGATAAACCAAAGCTTACATTTTCATGAAAAAAAAAAAAATTAACTTTTTGGTTCATATTACTCAGCACATCTCAGTTACAAGAATCATTTTCTTTTTATGAATAATCACCAGGTAGGCTAGAACAGTAGTGAAACCTAGTATTTTGTGGGTTTAGGTTAATTTTTTTATCATTTTATTTATCAATTGATTTGCTGAATGGAATTAGTTGTACAGATCACTGAACTTGGAGAAATTGTTTTAAATGCTGTGCAACTACAGGACTAAAAATAATTGAGATTATCTTTTTTCATTGATTCCTTCTTGATATAAATCAATTTAACATAATTAAACAAGTGCTTAAAATTGACAGCAGGCTTTTACTGAAGTTAGCCTTGCCTGACTGCTCAGGAACAGAAATACTGTTAAAGAGCTTTTAAGGAAACTAAAAACTAATCCATAACATACCTAGTAAATTACTGCCTAACAATTTTAGGAGTGGTAACTGTGCCTCATGTTTGGTTGCAGAATACAGAGTGTGTTCTTCTGTATTACACATCATCAAAGATTAAAAGCCTATATTTTTTCATCAGAGGTACTACAGAAATGAAACAAAGATGTTATGTGGGTTAAAAGAAATCACTTGTGACAAAATCTAGTAAAATGGAAACCTAAAATGTAAGAACTAGACACACCATAGGGCAGAACGCTTACATCAAGTTAAGTTCTGACACCTGACTGTGAGATTTCCTTGTACCTTGTGCATTATAAACTGAAATGACAGTTCCATTTTTAATTTAAGATTCCCTCTTGTCTTTTGTTGTTAAAGTACTGTTTATGCTTATGAGGTGACCATTTCTTGTCTAGATAGAAATTGTCTGTTCCAGGAGCGCAGCTCAGATGACATTTTCACAGCATGGCAATGAGGAAACAGTTCAGCTCCTTTCAAGAAAGAAGTTACAGAAATACTATTTGCTCAGGTAAGGGAAAAAAATATTTCAACCCTCTCATCCAGAAGCTTTGTTAATTTCAGGTTTTGGTATGGGGAACGTGAAATTCCTCTGGCACTGCAGTAATGGAGGGAGAGCAGAGAGAAGTGGGGCTATTGTTTGAGGACATGGTTTTTATAGAATACATTTCTACAAGGAAATACAGTCTAAGCTGAGAAACTGCTGCCCCATTTTCACAACCTGCAACTACAGAACCAATGCAGGACATAAATGGCCAAGATGTATACAAACACTTCCCCTCTCAACAGGACTTTAGAGAGCTTTGAGGTAACCACTGACTTAAGTTTTACTCAACCTAAATCCTACAAACAAAGCATTTTATTAGAATTACTTCCTCCTCCAGATAAACTTGTTCTGTCAATAAACACTGGGTCAAACTATCCAGGATACCAACAAGATCCTGTTTCTAAAAAGGGACATTCATGACTGCAATAGAAACCTTAAATAAACTTTGCCAAATTGTGCATAAATCAACATTTACTGTAGCTTTGCACTGCATCCTGCTACTCTTCTCAAATACCTTTAGAAGGCATTGCTGGCTGGCCTCCCCAGTTTTATTTCCACTATCTCCTAACTAGACATCTCCTGGGAAATATTCCCTTAAATGTAAGACAATTAACTACTACTCAATAATTAGGTCATCTTCCCCTGTCCTCTGCACTAGTACAGAAGTGCAGCAGTAGTTAGCTGAGTCACCTAATAAGTTGAAAAAAAAAAACATCTCGGGAAAACAAAATAAGAAAAAAAAATCATGGTTTCTTCTCAGGCTTAGCTGTTTCCTAACCAGCTTTTTTCATAGGCAGAACAAGGCCAGTACTGGCACATGCAGGAGGGAGAGCTGCTTATCAGGCTGCTAGGTTAAAAAAAAAACTTACCAAAAAAACCAAAACCAAACCACTACCCTGGACAAATGGTGCCTTTTGCTTTCTTATTTTACTCTCAGGTCAGCTACATGTGACATGCAGTGTCCTTCAGTAAAATAAAAAAATGGTAACACAAAGCTTTTCTTTCCAAATTATTTTCAAGCTGTAACTGAAACACTTTCACACTTTAAGTGTAGAAGTAGTGTGCCATTGCAGTAGCTTATCTAGCATTTACAAGCAATACTTCATGGTTTATCAAAAACACTTNCCAGGATCCAGCGTTGTGATCATGGTCTCCACTGAATGCTTGGTTTTATCGAGAACAGACTTCACCATGGGATTCTCAGCTACACCCTAAATTTAAGCAAATACATCTCCATATTATCTTCTGGTTTGGTTGGGGTTTTTTTTCCTCCTCAAGAAATTCAAAATGTTACAGTCAAAAGAAAATTAAAAATTAAGCTGCTCTGTTAACATCTACTGTGCATTACACAGCACAAACACCGCATGATATGACTGCCAGTGCATGGCTTTTTTGTTACAACCTCAAATTTAAATATTACTTTCCTCATAAATGCAGAAACAGCCTGATCATCTTGCAAAGCCAGGCAGTGCTTCTCCAATTAGCATCCTGGCTGCCTACCTAACATAAAGTCATTATACAGATGGTTCCTGAACACTAAGACTGCTTCTACCTGTGGAAGATGCCTTTATGTGTTCTCCTGCATTCCTCTGCCTAGTACAAATAGGTTTAAATAATCCATGTTTTTATACCAATCCAAAACATGAAGTTATTGCAACAATTAGGTGGAAATCAGCCTTGGAATAGCAAAGGGACTGCTCAGGCATCTCTGAATGATTGAAGAAACTGAAACAGTCTGACTCAATTCCAGACCATTAATTTGTCAATTTTAGATTGTCACAGTTTCCAGTATTACTGAGCTTGAAGGAAATCTGAAAGGAAGGTGTATGATTTCTTAACAAAACCAGAGGAAAAAAGATGTATCAAATTACTTCAACAACAGAAATAAAGATAACTGTGGCAACTACTGCTTGAGGTCTTCAACAGGAAATTCAGGATGCATTTCTGTAAAAATTACCACATGTCCCAGATTCTGGCCCATCTTTAAAAAGCACATACTCTGTTACATCACAGACTTGACTGTTTCAGTATAATTAATGAATCCTTATTCTTTCACTTAAGAAATTCTCAAGAAGTGGTTGCTGAATACACTGAGAGCACATGGAATGCTTGATACTTCAATCAAAATCTTTATCACTGGAGTCAGTAATACAGAGCTGCTCCATGAACAGAAACAGGATACCTTCTGGATCCTAGTGGCAGCACAAAACCGTGGATGAGATTGGCTTTTCAACTAATTTGCAATTGAAAGCTCTGGTACTCTAAGAAGGCCTACAGAATCATGTTACGGGTAAAATGTTCTCTTCTATAGCACTGCCACCTACTGCAAATACTAGGGTAAATAGAACAACTGAAAGGAAAATATTACTTAATGTTACTTAAAGGAAAAAGTAAAACGTGTTTTTATGATCATGAGAAGACATTTCTCCCTGAAAATGGCAGCATGACCACTCTGCTCTCACTGTACTGATGAAAAATTAATCTTCCATTGTACCACTGGAGTAATGGAGGGCTCAGTCTGCAATGCCACACGCAACTTTTTCTGCCAGGTTTTCATGCTTAAAAGGGATTGAAAACCAAAATTCTTCAAGTGCACTGGGACAATACTCCTCTTTATTCTTCCTCCACATTCAATGTAAGATGGGACAGAATGTGGTGCTGCTCTTGAAGACAGCTGAGCGTTGATGTACAGCCATCAGATCTTTTTGCCACAATCTCCATGATGTTACTTCAATGCAGCATCTCTTCTCCAGAAAGGTCACAGACTAACGAAATTCTACCAGATGTTGCTGCTTATTTCCTCTGTCTGATGAGATGGCATCACAAGGAGTATCTGTTCTGCACTATAACTTCCATGCCCTCTAGCAGGCTAATCTTACTAAATACCTTAGACACTTCTTTGTGACTGGAAAAGCATGTAGTTTGTCCTTGAAAAAAGGCAAAATAAACTTGATTGTTATAAACAAGCATGACTGGCATCCCACAGGAATCAAACTACTAATTAGGAAGTTATAAACAGGATATGCAAAGTATTCACGTAAAGTAAAACAGACTTATCTGCATAATTTTTGTTAAGTGAAAAATACCTTTTAGGTCTTAAAGGGTTCTAGAACTTCATCTGGTTTAAGAACATATCTATACATAACAGGTTCTATGACAAGCTCCTATCACAGGAATAAAAATTAACCTAGAACACCTGCATTTCTACAGTCCCCTCTCTTCTATACAGAGAAAAAAGTAAAAGCATAGTTTCAGCAAACACCACTATTAAAATCAGCCACCTTGCATGAGACTGGAAAAAAATAAATAATTTATAGTAGCAAGCACTTAAGGAGTGCAACATGTCTTCCTATAGTCAGTACCAATTGGTAATTCTTCATGAAGGTAACAGACAAACCTCCTACCTTTATAAACCCCCAGAGCCCTCCAGCAGGTGCCCCACTCTGGGCAGTAGATACTCTGGGATCTTCATGCTCCTCAGGAAAAGTGATTGCAGAACCAGCCCCAGGAGACAAAGATGATGAGAAAGTTGCCTGTTGAGTAATGGGATCTGCCAAAACACCTGTAAGAGGGAAAGATAAAACACATGTTTTTAATTTGTTATATTGAAGCAACATGCAATTGTTTAACAGGAAAACAGGAGGAAGAATAGAACAATTCCAGGCTAATTCACCTCACTTCTTGAAGGCCCAAGAACAATTATGCTTGTTAAAGGCCAACAGATCTAATGAATGTAACCATATCTGCTAACAGAATTGAGACTGCCTACACATTATGTACAAAGTTAAGCAATTATTCTTTTTCTGATCATGCTAATTTAAAAGCTGCTTTTTTAAATTGTATTCAAATTTTCATAATAAACTCTCAGTAAAGAGAGGGATAAGTGTTAGTCTCTGAACAAAGATATAGGAATGTTCTCATACAATACGAAAAGTAAAGTTTCTAAAACCAAGTGCTAGAAATCAATAGCAGAAAAAAGGAGAAAGTTTTGCATGTTTTAAAGGAATACAAAAGAAACTAAAACAGTAGAAAACTAAAGTCGGACCCTTTGCCCCATTACTCAAGCTTATTTTAACAGATTTTCCAGCACTAGCCTTAACTGAAAGTTATTTTTATTTTATGCTGCACAACTCTCTGACAGCTCTTTTTAGACATTTTCCTAATAAAGACTACTTAAAAGAGATATCACCAGTAATAATAAAAGCTTGGCCCAACTGCAGCTGAAGAGCCAAGTTTCCATTCCACAAGCTGAAAATGACATCAGTTCAGCAACCACAGCATCTGCCTGCATGGAAGGTATGTATTTTTAGCTATCCCAATCCAATTTCGTGGCTGGAAACAAGATAATAGAAGTTGGTGTCATGTGACAGACAGCTTGTTAAAAGAAGTTTTTCAGAACAAAACCCTGAAAATTATGAGTTTACAGCCTGTGATTGTCATTTTGGGGAAATACAATGGTTGAAGGTGGCTCTCCGGGCTAAAGGAAAGCTAAAGGAAAGCTGGGCTTTGCTGTGCAAGTACACAGAAATAAAAATCCTCAAACAAAAGATTTTCCTGTGAACCTGAATGCCACCAAAACTAAAGTGAACTCTGTCCTGGACCATGAGTGTATTTCAAAGGCTATTATATCTTCTTCAGCATACAACTATATTAATTAAGAGTATTATCCTTTCTTCTAAGTACAACTAATTGATTCCATAAGAATAAAGCAGTCACCCAGGAGATTCTCCATCCTGTCCCATTAACAGGAAGGAAAATAAACAGAGTTACCTGTGACTGGAGGTGCAGAAAATGAAGGCATCAGCGGGCTCTGAGGTGCTCGGCCAGCGTGACCTCTGGTGATATCATAGGTGGAAGACATGGAAAACCCTGAAATGGGGGGACCAATGGGAGGTGCAGGAAGAGCAGGGCCAGCAGCAGAGCTCAGCAGAGGAGGAGCAGAGAACTGGGACACGGGGGTGCTGAAAGCTGCAGAGGCAGCAGGAGGTGGGACAGGGCTTTGGGGTGGTGCAATTGTAGAAACAGTTGCAGAAGGCACAAGTGGAAGAGAGGCCGAGGTCATCATGGGAGGAGGAACTGGGGACACTCCAGCTGGAAGGGGCGGTGAGTAGGCAGGAGAAGATGGCATGCTTGGTGTGGCAAGGGGGCTGGACAAAGCTAAAAAAATAGGGGAAAAAAAAAAGAGAGAAAAAAGAATTTTAGATGCCTTAATCTCAGAGATTCAGTTATATAATTGATCAGACATTTCACAAATATTTTTGCACCAGTCAGGGTTTTTTTCCATTCAAAGTGAATTTGAAACTTCTGCTCGAGTTTTCACACTCAAAATGACAATGGCACTTAATCCTTGGTGACAGAATCTTGTAAGACATACGTCTTCCTGCATGACCCTACTTGTCACTGGCTTAAAAAGACAAGTCAACATCTGACTACTGAGTTTACAGCAGCTGAAACCAGCCTCAGAATTTTCTACCTAGTGCTGTTATTCCTGAGTGACTGCTGCATCAACTGATGCTGCAGGAAGCGCTCATCTTCAGGAATAAAACACACACTCCTAATACTGGGGAGGGTGTGAATTGTTTCAGAGGTGTGGCACTGTAATACGGACTGAAAATAAGGCAGCCCTCTCTTCTCTGGCACTCACCTCCCTGATCCCTCTGCTTTCCCTGTTTCAGCTGATCCTTGGATAAGCCAATTTTCCTGTCTGTAACCAAATTTAGCCTGGAAATTAAGTCAGAGAAACAGAAATTGCCTTTTTTGATGGCAGTAACATGGTAAACCAGCTTAAGCATCTCACTGGCTCAGCCTGAACACCACAGTCAAATGATATGCAAATGACTCTAAATGCCATGGTCTCCAAACTTGGTCACACAGACACCCATCAGTAAAGAAAAAAATTAAGCATCCATTCCCCTATGTTCAATATATTTATATATTGTTTACATGCACCATTGTACCAGTATGTTATATACATTACAAAACATAACCCAAAAAAAGTTTAAAAATTATGAAAAGAAGACAGATGAAGAAAAGAAAAATTTTTAAGAGTACAAAATAGTTTCTGTTTCCCTTCCCTGGAAACTGTTTTGATAATATACTGTATTTAATAATATACTATCAATATATATGTTAATGATGGTTAACGTACTATATAATACAATCATTGATAATAAGCTTTTAGGGTGAGCAGTGCAACTGAAGAAACCTCAGTAAGTTTTACATTGTGGTTTAACACGTCAGCATGCAGGAATTTAAAGGTCTGGTTCTACATTCAGACTATTCTGATGATTTGGTTTAAGAGCTGAAAAAAGCACTTCACATGATCCACACAGAAGAACTGCCTCAATGGCTGTGCTTGCTGTACCATGCTGTTAATATTCCACTGCTAACTATGCAGAAGTTTTCCTTGCAATTTAGCTGGCAAACTTTCATCTTCCCTGATGTCCACCAATTGGCCTTATAAGATGAACATGCTCCATTTTTGTATTTTAACCACTGTGTTCAAATCACACAGAGACTGTTTGGAAGATGCTTACACAGGTCAAAAAATTCTCTTTGCAAGCTGATGTCTCCACATCTGACAGTTTTTATGCAACACTTGCACTGTTTTTGGCTGCAGCAATGAAAAATGATGGAAGTTATTTCCAAATATCAGTTTTAGAAATGGTTTCTCAAAAACATGGCTTTTTTACAAAAGTACTTCCTGTATCACTCCTTGTTGAAATGTCCCCTTTACCTGGACGGAACAAATTATGAGTGCGTATTTTTTTGAAAATATCAACTAGGTAGTACACTGCTGACAGCCTCTTGTCACCACAGAAAACATCA
>VXBU01005943.1:256508-268538 GCA_013400315.1 Bombycilla garrulus
AGTAAATGTGACTTATGTTCAGCACTCTTCAAGAAATTCTTACCACAGATGGATTTTGGGTTCTGAGCATCTCTAATTCACGGAAAGGCTTCACTTCAGGTGGGATGAAAGGGTCAGTACCTGCCTGGTGGGGAACAGACCACCCTTGCAAAGTACATCTCATCATCCTGAAAAAAGAAACACAGAGTCTTCCATTAAACTTCACTAAGGGCAAGAATTTGCAATTTCAGATTTTTGTCTTTTAATCAATCTACAGGAGTTTACATTCCTCTGCACAGAAGTGTTTCTTAAATTATTCTTCCAGTTATACACTGCAAAGCATGAAAGAATTTTCCACTGTGCAATTAAAATAATCACTGACCAAAACCTAGAAACATTTTTTTGGGGCTCTTCCAGTCTGCTGCTTGATTTCACCTAATGCCATGATTAAAATCTCCTGAGAGGTGCTCACTACTTATAATAAATTCTATGGCCATGCAGAATGACTGGTAAAGTTCCACAGAGCAGCTTTCCAAACATTCTGTGCCAGGATGTTTAAAAGTTTCAGAAACCTATTACAGTGGTGGGGCTGGGGGGAGGGAGAAGGGGTAAACCCCCAAAAAGTCACCTGACATCTGGAAAGTCAGGAATTAGTAGAAATAGAAATAACTGCAGCTGTTTTTTGCTATTAACCTGGCAAGAAGAAAGATAAAAAACAGAAACAGTAATCCCGAATTTGCAAAAAATCATGTCAGTTGCTGAAATACGATAAAAGTCCCACAGGGAACTGATTTAAATGATGTCTTCACTAATATGGAGCCTGCACAAACAACAGTTTTCTGTACACTGATTTTTCAACATGATCCAGTCATGGTTTGCACATACTGCATTATGAAAAAAGTAAGTAATTTAAAGAAGAAAATTCAGGATAAAGACCAGGCATGGGAATAGGCAAAAGGAAAGCAGAAAATACAATGGGTAACCTGAAGCTAATAGCTTACAGTGTCAAGATAATCCAGCACCACCGATTATTAAAATGATCCTACAGGATATTTAGGAACGTTACTGGCCTTCTCAAAACCAGCTGTGTGTGATGTATGGGTGGAAGGAGAAAACAATGGAAAAAAGGACCCAAGAAACGCATTAGCAGAGTTCGGTCCACCGCAATGATTCCAGTGGGGGTTCCCAGCTTCCCTCAGGGGAGACACAGGGAAAAAGTTTCCCAGCAGGATCAGCCTTAATGACTGCTGGGTGCAAAACTGGGCAGTCTTTTCAGTGACTGAAGAAAAAAACCTGAAAGTAACAGTAATAACTCCTCATAATCCAAGCCACAAAAACATAATTTGCAACAGGGAGCACCTAGAAACGCAGCCTATTCTTAAGGAAGTGACTTCTCTGCCTTCTTGCAAGCCAGAACATTTTGGGTTACTAAACTGAAGGGGCAAGGGGGAAAAGAAACCCAGAGACAGGGAGAGTGAAGCACATGGAATTGGGTGAAAACAGTATCAGTACTGCCATCTAGAGATTTGTGACCAGAAACTGCAAATTTGATAATGCCATGTACTGCTAGAAGAAAATTCTGGTTTGTTTTAATATGGAATAAAAAATAAGGGATATGGAAGAGAAATACAGAACAAATGTATTTCCAGTGACCAGCCATCCTTAAAAGAAACCCTTTAGGAAGCAGAAGCATGAATTTTGCTTGATCAATTATTTGGTTAAAGATAACCCTTTTCAGTACAATGAAGACACTATAGGGACGATGCTAAACCCTCACATTACACAAAGAAAACACAATACACCCACAAAGTCTATTTCTACAATTATTCCTACTGATTCTCACCAGCTGAGCCTCATCCATCTACCTAACACCAAATCTCAACCATTAATCTGATTCCCAAACTAGGCAATTAGGCTGTGTACACTGAATGGAAAAGCAAGCTAAAACTCTAACTGAAATTTTTAACAGGGTTTGTGCTAAAAGCTGAAAGTAAATAATCTGATTTAGGAACTAGAAGGGTTGTCTGGCAAAGTATTCACTTTTTCAAATGAGTTAAACAGAAAATAATTACATTTGTGCTAATATTTTGCAATAATCTTAACAACTTAACCACACTTCAAAAGCATTCTCTCAGGTTATTACCCCAAAATACAGAAATTCACAACTAATTATACGATTACCTACAAATGGAGATTGGCAAATTTCATGCAGATAAAAACACATTATCTGGCATAGGCTATACTTTAGAGTTTATAAAGAGATGTATTTCAAGTAATCTTTAATTGATCCCTTCTTCTCTTTCAGTAGGTGCTCCTGCTAATAAAAAAAGCAAAAAACCCAAATAAACAAAACCAAAAACTCTCCCCCAGAAACTCACACAAAGAAACCACAATATACTTAAGCACACTAAAAGGGGAAACTGCTCTCTAAATAGAGCCTGAAATGAAACATAACCACTAAGCTGGAACACTAAATTGAAATGCCACTAAACTTTTTGACTTTAATCACAGTAGGCATAACTTTTAATTAAGTTTTGACATGCTACAGACACTGCTCATGGCTAACCACACGCTCACAACTGTCCAGAATAAGGTGCAGCTAACACCAAGCAAATTACAACAGTCTTCAAAATATGAAACCAAACCAGAACTGGACCCTGAGAATATTTAAAACTTTCATCTGAGAAATCCCTCAGGATTTTTTTTTTTTTCCACTTTAGAAAGGGAGAGCACTAAGGGATAAAACTTCCTTCAGACTCTGGTCTGGAAAATGCAGGCAGGCCCCAAAGGACACACAAAGTCTCAATGAAGCCAAAGAAAGTGCACAGAAAGATCATCAGTTTAATCAACTTGTGTTGAATGACGTGTTCCAAAGTCCGAAGTCTTAAATAAAGGTCATCAGGAGAGGGAAAAAACCAACAAAAACCCCAACAAACCAACCCCCCAGAACTCTCCTATACCTGTTTCCTGAGACTTTGTGATCTTTACTGATGCCATGCCTCAAACAATGCACCTGTGTGTGAGGTCACCTCTTGACTTGAAACTGAGGCGGCACAAAATTTTTCATGATTAAGGCCTTAGAGTAGGAGACTGAAGCTAAGTCAACTTTCCTCCCACTCATAATGAGGCTGATTGCACCAGGTAAACAGTACTGTGCACTTTTCAGACTCTGTTTAAGTTGTGCTTCCTCCAAGTTAACATGGGCACTTGAAAGATGTGATGTGAGCTAGAAAATCCACAAATGAAATAACTCTGCAATGTACTAATTCACATTAGGTACAGCCTAATGCAGAATCTGATCAGCAGGTAGTGAAAAATATTCAAACTAAAAGAGAGTAGATTTAGGTCAGATATTAGGAAGAAATCCTTCCCTGTGAGGGTGGGCAGGCCCTGGCACAGGGTGCCCAGAGAAGCTGCGGCTGCCCCTGGATCCTTGGAAGTGTCCAAAGCCAGGCTGAACACTGGGGCTTGGAGCCACCTGGGATAGTGGAAAGTGTCTCTGCCCATGGCACGGGGTGGAATAAAATGATCTTTAAGGCCCCTTCTGACCCAAACCATTCTGTGATTCTACACTCATTGCATAAATTTTGTTAACCACAACACCTGCACAGCCTTTTCACCTTAAAAAAAAACAAAAAAAACAAAAAAAAAAAACCCCAAAAAAAGAGCAACAGCAAACAAGCATTTTCACCAGTGTGCATAAGAACACACACCAGGACAGCTGGAAACACCAGGCATGACAGCAAGGACTGATGGCCTCGTGTGCAGACAGAGAGCCTGTCACTAGTGTCCAGACACAATAAATCCTGCAAGTCCCAGTTTTCCAAAGGCTGCCTGACATTATCAGAATCATTAGAACTCCAATTATTTCATTTCACCCATTTTCATACAATGGTCAACCCTGAGGATTTGCGGCAGACCACATCCCCTCCCTTCTCCTTTTGCTATCAAACATTTCAGTGTCACTAAACCCTCACGAAACCCCACACACCAGCCATGGCTGCAGCGGAAGAACCACTGATCCTGAACTGCGTAACAGCATCCAGCAACGCCATGAAATAACACCAGCAAAAAAAACAGCCAGAGCCAGCCCGTTCCAACTATCTGCACCCATCGTTTCTCCAGGGTACAGATATCACTGGATGTGATACAACAGCTCCAGCACTTTCAGACGTGTTCTGAAAGTCCAAAACCCAAAGAAGTCCTGTGGGTTTTTCATGTGATAATAAAAGCAAATAAATCACATACAGAGCAATGCCTCCGAAGACACTACAATAAAGCACTAAGGCTCCCGAAGCACCGTTTCCATCCGGCATCACCAAATTGCCGAGGGTGAGCATTTGGCCAGGACCAGCACTCCCACTCCTCGCTGCAGGGCTGGAATTCGGTGCGCCGAGGCTCCGAACAAGCCGGCATGCAGACTCTCCACGCCGGAGGAAACCCGGCCGGAAGCAGGAGCAGGACGGTACCGAGACCCAGCTAAGCAGCGGGATAAACCCACGGCGAGTTCTGCGCAGTGCCGCTCCATGACCCTCACCTCACAGCCTCGGAGCCCGGCGCTGGCAGCAGGCGGAGCCAGGAGCCGCTGCAGCCCTGCAAGGATGCGTCGGGTCACAACACGAGGAGCGAGCCCCGCACCTCCTGCAGCCGCTCCGCGACCCGGCACCGCCCGGCCCGGCCTTCCGGCCGCTCCTCCCCACCGCCGGGCACGACGGGCCACAACACGGCGACTCCTCCCGCTGCCTAAAGCGCGCTCACCGAGCCCGATCCCCCCGTCCCGTGCTGTCTCTTCCCGGCCTTTTCCGTCCCAGAGATACTGAAAAGGAGGCCGCGGCCGACGTCACTTTGGACTACAAATCCCAGCAACCTCTGCAGCGCCGCAGCCGCGCCATGCCACGTCTCTCACGGCCGAGTCCAACGGCCCCTCGCGGGGGGGTTGCACCCCCGTCCTGCGCCCTCAGCTTGGTTCGGGCGGGATCACAGTGCCACGTTGGCGGCGGGCGGGCGGGGTTTGGGGCTTGGGAGGGCGTGGTTGAGTTACGTCGGAGATTTAAACTTTAGCCTTAAGACGGCAGCCATAAGAAGTCGTCGGGCTGGCTATGTAGATTTCTGTTTGTAGAGATTTGACGTACGTCTCGATTAAAGTGATTTGTGTTTACAGAGTGCATTAGGTTGGGAAAGGCCTCTGAGGTTATGGAGTCCAGCCTGTGATCAGCTTTCTCAGCTGCTCCTGAGTCTCCAGACCCTTGCCCAGCTCCGTTCCCGTTTCTGGACACGTTCCAGCCCCTCAATTCCCTGTCGTGAGGCGCCCAGAACACAGCATTCGAGGTGAGGCCTCAGCAGTGCCAACACATGGGGTGGTCACTGCCCTGCTCCTGCTGCCACAGCACGGCTGGGACAGCCCAGGGACCATCGCCCTTCTCGCCTCCTGAGCACCTCCAGCATCATCAACATGAACAGCCCCTCCAATGTCCTTCCCTGCCTACAGGGGAGGAAAAAATTATGCGGTTAATGAAATCTTGCAGCCCTGACAACCCATCCATCAGGCACCCATTCTAGCTAATAGAGGAATTTGGAGTGTGTCTCAGTTAAGGCCTGAAAAATAAGGCTTGACAGATACACTCCCACTGAGTCTATGAACTCAGTTTTTAAGAAAAATTCAGCAAAGCCAAGTACTTTTAAATTAGATGAATTTCAAGAATCCACTTTTCTCAGAAGGTTGTTCCCTCTCTTCATGATATCTGCATTTCACAATAAAATTTAAAGTTAGAGAAACAAGAATTAAGAAGGAATGTAAATGAGGAACAAAAGCTGAAGCTTTTCTGTGACCTCTGACTTTCCCAAAACTGTGTTACTCTAGTGCCAAAAAATGTCCTCAGCCTTGACAGCACTTTCAACCTTGCTTAGAAAACAGCAGAGTATGTGAGAATGCAGAGCCTTTAATATACCCTTGAAGCTGTATCCTGATGGAGAGTAAGTCTCTACATTCACTACACTCTGAGAGAAACGCACATCCAGAATTGTTGGCTATACTCAAATGCAACTGGTTTACAAGTTTAACTGTGCAGCTCTTCAATATGTTCCCTGATGTAGTTTTTAATAGGTTTCTTAGAATTCCTTGTTCAAGGGGTGCTGTGAGTGAAGTGCCTCTAGAGTCAATGAACTCTCATGCTGTGTGTGCCTGGAAATGTCTGCTGAAAAAAAGAGCAGTCTTTTGTTCCTCTAGACCAGACTGTGTTAAAACGAGCTAGATAGAATCTTCTGTACATCTGCAGTAGTTGCTAGTCACAACATTTGCTTTTCCCTGCTCCTGACAGAGCCACACTTCTGTCTCCTGAGCAGCCAGCAGGTGATAATGAGCAGAAGCAGACCCAGGGTGTTGCAGGAGCTGATGTTGTAGCAGCTGATGAGACCATGCACCACTGGCAGAGACTTTTCATCAGGGAACTGGCATCAATCTCAGGCAGGAGATGCATCCCCTAATGGTGCACATATTTCTCATGCTCTTGCATCCATTTAACTTTGTCCTGGACAATTTTCATGTCCACCTTCAACCCACTGTGTGTGGCTAACAGAGTCAAGGATGAAGGCAGATGTTGGGGACATGGCCTGGTGGGAGAAAGAGGGCTCAGCATGTCTGGCTGGGAGAAGGCAGGGGCCTGAGGGCGCCTGGAAATGTCCCTAGAGCCTCTCTGGGCTTCTGCCACAATGAGAGGTCCGAGCCCCTGTTCCCTCAGCACTGGGAATCATGGTATGTGTAGTTTGCACAGGCAAGGCAAGCAGGCAGGGTTGCAGCCACACTCCTGGTGGTGAGACATGTCATGTCTGCCTTCCCTTGCCTTGCCCTTCTCATTTGCCCTTCTCTGTTCTTTTCATTTCTATTCTTTTTCCAGACAGAACTGTCCATGAGGGGCACAGTTCACTGCAGGGAATGTCTGAGCTTGGTCACAGTACCAGAGAACAGTAAGAGCAGGTGAACAATCTGCTCTGTTTGGTAGCAGCACTTAAGGAAGAAGTGGAGAGAGAAAGGAGTATTAGGGAAAGCGAAGGGTTCCATCAGTTCATCAACTGAGTTCCACACTTTCACCCCTGAGAGAAGCTCATCAGGTGTCAGAGGAGCCCCATGCCTGTTCTCATCATGCAGAAGACCTATTGAATGTGGGGGGCTTGGAAATATATATAATAAAGAATTCTCCCCCTAGCCCCATCACCTTCCCAGGTGTCTCTTCAGGATGGGTATGAGGCCCTGGATCCAAGGTATTAGGCAGATGACCAAAGAAAATAATCTGCCTGGAAAGTTTCGCAGTTAACACTTGGTCTGTCAGATGGATCACCACCTTGTTATAAGTAAAGCTGGGAACTGGAAGTTAATTGATGATTGTTGTAAAAATGAGTTCACTGATTTTAGAGTTTGATGGTTAAAGTGACAGTTATAATGTTACTGTTGATGAATCCGTAGTTTTGCAAGTGGGTGGTTGGGATATTAGGGGTTGTGAATATGTTTTAATAAGTTGCGGGTTAGTTGGAATGGTGGATAGCCCAGAGAAGAATGAATATTTCAGAAATAAAATGTCACATAAGTGACCTCAGCAGTTTGGGCTGTAATTAGCTAAGAAGTTAACCAATCACTTGATGCCCCTAGAAAATGACTGGATAGGAATGAATGTTAATAAAGACCAAAAAAAAACAGGAAACGAACCAACCACAAGACGGATTGAGAATAGACCAAATATGAACAGAGGGAAGAGTATAAAGAGTGTTGTGGACTTCTGCTTGCTCCTCCTGCAGAACTCGAGTCCAAGGGAGCGCACAGTATGTTGTATTGTATTTCTGTCTGGCTTGTATTTCTGTCTGGCTTATCTTGGGTTCCTGCCTTCAATTTATTTATTTTTTTTTTTTAATAAACAAGTAGACTTTCTAAGGCAGTCTGAGGCTTGTTTTCTGTAACAATTCTTGGGGGCTCGTCTAGGAGATCCACGCCCAGAAGTGGTCCTGGGGTAGGACGGGACTGGGCAGACGCGTCCGGCCGATTTTTGGTTACCTGGACTGGACTACTTTGATACCGTGGAAGGGACTGCTGGCTACACCTGAGACCATTGAAGGCATGACAACCCAGACAGAGCAGAGCTCACACCACACAGGTAGGTGGTGTGAGTGGTGCTGAAGGTGCAAAGGGGTGTGAGTACCCCTAGGGACCCCTATGAGTGGGGGACAGTGAGTATCACCCTGATGGAGCCCTCTGGAGCCCATCTAGGTTTTGGAGATCGCATATACACTCTGGTCAGGTTGTGTCAAGTGTGGGGAAATACCACAGAGGTATTGCGCCCGTGACAGAACCTTAGGCTCTATGGAGTGGCTCGCTATCAGGGAAGAGGTAAGGAGGTGAGAGAAGGCTCAAGGATCTGGTAAATCCAAGGGAGTCTATTGCCCTCAAAGGAAACAGGATACAAGAGCCCCCAGCACAGCTGTGCAAGGGGTTATATACACTCAAAAAATCGAGGGGAGGGTACAATGAATCAACCAATCAGATACCCGAAGGGGCGGTACAAGGGAGGGAGGTAAGCCCCTTGGCTTACATAATTGAACAGGGGCCAGAGGGGATAAGGGGAGGAGGCAAGGGGTCACATGGGCCAATGGTGTGTCGAGGGTTAGGCGATTTCCAGAGGGGTGGACACCTCATTGATTGGGCCATGTGGGGATTAATAGGGAAAGGGCTAGAACAAGGGGCAGGGTCAAGGTGATGGGCNTCCAAGAGTCCTCACACTGCTTCTCAGGAGGCAGAGGGAAAAAGAGCCTTGCACGGAGGCCATTTTGTGATTCTGCAAACTTAGTACCGAGGCCATTTTGTTGTTTTGTGAGTTGTGTACAACAGACATTTTGGTAGGCACTTTGGAGGGGCTTCATTCGCCATTTTGTGAGTAATAGTAGGCAGTGGACATTCTAAGAGAAAGGAGATCCCATTTATTAATTTATGCCACCATTTTAGTTTATCTTGATTATTTAAAAGTAGAGAGTGCTATCTTTATTTATAAGTTTATGTCTTTATTTCGTTTTGCCATATTCGTTCTTTGAACCTCCATTTTTATTTCATTTCCCACGTTAATTTACTTCTACATATATATATATATATGCTATTTGGTTTCTCACAATATTTATTTACAGACCACCATATTTATTTATAAATTAACATAGTTAATAACATAGTTGCCATCCTATTTAATTTCTTTTATACGTATATATGTATCACTGTATTTATAAATTGATAAATTGACATCTTTATTTAGTTTCTCACACTATTTCATTTTCTTTAGACTGACATCTTTATTTAGTTTCCCACACTATTTTATTTATATACATATCTGCCATTTTATTTCCCACATTATTTATTTGCAGACCACTATCTTTATTTTGATTCCCACATCTTTTTTATATATATATTGCCATCTATATTTCTCATGAGATTTTGTTTATAAACTATTATCTTTATTACCTAAGCTGTTGTATTTACTGATTCGTATACCCATTTATTTATATATATTGCTATCCTTAAATATTCTATTTTGTTACAACTCCAAGAAGATAATAGTTGATTTATTCTGTGAGTTTATAACGTTTAAACTTGTACTTCCATTTAGTTTTGGTAAGTGTGCAGGAAAGAATGCAACTAGGTCAAGAAAAGGGAAGACCTCATTTAAGGATATTCCCCCCAATAGCCCCTTGGGGAAAATGCTAAATGGTTCAGATATTAATAACTCATCAGAAAAAAGATTTAGACAAAATAAAAATTATAAAATACTGTATGGAGATTTGGCAAAAGGAAAGTACTGCAGGGGGACCTCTCTTGGCCATGGTATGGGTCTAAGGAAAATTGGTTATGTGTAGCCTTAAATAACCATGTTCATTTAAGAAAGGTACAAGAGGCTGAGGAAATAAAATATGCAGCCTATTGGTTAGAAAATGTGGGAAAGGGTAAGAAAGTGAAAGTATATAAAGTGTCCAAGGAACAAGATAAAGAGAAGACACCTGAGAAAAAGCGGGATCCTTTAGATCGCCTCCCACCACCTCCTCCCCCAACTCCACCTATAGTTAATCCCCCTTACTCAGTGCTATCCTCCCTAGCCCAACCTATAGCTCCAACAGTTTACTCTATTCCAAACTCTACTCCCTCAACAACACAATCCCTACCTTTGTATCCCTCCCTTGAACATAGCTTTCTTATTTCCCCCAGGCACCCTGTTTCACTCCCTGCTTCCCAAGTGTCACACCCCAATTTCCTAAGTCCTCCTTCAGCTCTTCAGGATTCCCCAGATACCCCACCATCTTTTCTCGCTACCCCTGTAATCCAACCCTGTTCCTCGAACTCCTGCCCAACACCTCAAAGTAATCCTATTCCCATCCTTGCCCCCAATACCTTCCAAGATACCTGTTATAAGTAAAAGGTTGTAGCTGTTTGTTAGCAGTAATTGTTACAATTGACGTTTACCCGTCCTGTGATTTGATAATTGAAAGTTTGTAATGTATAAATATGGGGAGTTGTTTGTTGCTGATAATTGTTACAATTGAGTTCACTATTTTCATGATTCAATAAGTGATAGTTTGTAATGTGTTCTATTGATAAATGTTACAGTTGGGCCCACAGGTTCTCTAGTTTAGTGGGTGGGGATTTATAGTCAATATAGTTAATAATTGCTGCTGCTCTGAGAGTTTAATAATAAAAGGCTGTATATTCAAATAGAATAGGATGAGTTAAAATGGCGGGCAGCAGAACAAGAAGAATGTATATATGTTTTTAAAGTTTCAAATATTTTAAAGGTGTTTAACTGTTAAAGAGTTTTAACTGTTACAGAAATATATTTTGAAGCTCTGGTATTCTTTATAACAGATGCTAAAATTCGGAAAACGATAGAGCATCCTCCCACACAGCTAGCATTAAGACCTTAAAGACAGAAGAAACAAGTTGATACAAAAAGGGGAAGTGAGCTCCTGTAACAAGAAGTATAATAGTAGCTGGTAAGAATATTACAGTGGGGGGCAAGACCAAATCAGGATACACTTTTGCCACATAAAGTCACTGATCCTCTAGAAGTGGTAAGGGGGAGAGACATGGGTGGGAAAGTGCCCTGTAGGGGATGCCCATTTATATTACCCTTTTACTGATGGGTAAATTGTTATAAGTAAATATGGGAAATTAGTTGTTACCAATAAGTGTTACAATTAAGTTAATCAGTCCTGTCATTTAATGATTGAAAATTTGTAACATGTGTGTTGTTAATAAGTGTTACAATTAAGTTTGTTATAAGTAAAGTTGGGGATCTGGAATGAAATTGAGGTTTGTTGTAAGAATGTTATTAATGTTAATGGTTTGATATTTATTATAAAAATAATGTTGATAGTCTTGACCATTAAAATATTTTGGGGTTACTGTTGGTGAATCTGGGGTTTTGTAAGTGGGTGGTTGGGATGTTATGAGTTGTGAATGTGTTGCAATGGACTGAGGGTTAATTGAAGTAGCAGAAGGCCCAGAGAAGACTGAAGGTTCCAGGAAGAAAATGTCATGGGAGTGACATCAACAGCTTGAACTGTAATTGGTGAAGAAGCCATCCAATCACTCGATGCCTGAAGGAATGATTGCACAGGAATGAAGCTTGAGTAAAACCAATAAGAAACCCTGGAAACAAGCCAGCCACAGAGCGGATCAAGAAAAGACCAATCTTGGATAGACAGAGGGTATGAGAGACTGTTTGGACTTCTGCTCGAGGTCCTCCTGCAGAACACCTAGCCCAAGAGAGCACCTGGCTGGTTATATTGTTAGTTTCTTGCTTGATGAGTGAGGCCCGGGCTTATCCTGGGTCTCCTCCTTCAATAGGTTTTTATAATGAGAAGACTTTCTGAGAGAGTCTGAGCCTCATTTGGTATCCTAAAAGGAGAAACTATGACTTATCATAAATGCTACAATCCATTACATGCAGGAGATTCTTGGATAGCCATCCTTAAAACCCATTCCAATCCAAGGCCCAATTGTATCGACTTCAGGGTTAGGGTTAGGGTTAG
>VXBU01005945.1:29839-40081 GCA_013400315.1 Bombycilla garrulus
TAGCTGAGACCATATACATTTTCAGGATTTAATTTTCAATATGAATATTCTTTTTTGTTTTTTTTTGTTTTTCTTAGAAAACAGGTTTAAGTACAGCTATGAAGGGAAGAGTGTCATGAAAGAAAATAGATTATTTTCCCAAAATCAAGAATTTGAATCCTTCTAATAGGTGTGAAAAAAGATAAAATAGTTCTCTTAGTATTTTCTGTATAATTTTTTTTTCTATGTTTTCAAGAAGGTGGTTTAAGTTAGGGGTGGAGACTTGAAGGACTGATATCTCTGCCTTATGAACTTGTTGTCAATAGAAACAAGAGTTAAGTCTTTCTGAAATGAAAAATGGGGAAAAATGTAAGATATCATTATGACACCACCTTTACAGATTCAATTAGTGATAGATTAATAAAAAGAAAAAGAAATGCACTGTGGGAATCATGAACCCATGACAGCTATGTGATACTTTTTTGGGTAACACAAACGATATCTCCCCAGGAGACTAGAATAAGAGTGTGATTAGCTCAGCATTGCTTTTCTTTCCCCTTCACTATAGTCTTTAAAATAATTAAAGAATAATGTTGAATCCCATCTGAATGTCTTTTAAGATTTAACTTCTTGAAGCTATTCACTGAGCTGCTCCATTAAAGGAGACTGAATAGATTTGCACAACTAATTGTGGAGTAGTGGAGTAGCTGATACTCCTTTCCCATATCAATACCAGTTAGGTCTGCTTAGATTATATCCCATATTATTTTACTAGGGACAGAATTTTTAATCTGGTCAGGTCTTTCTGTGTGTGCAGGAATGCATTTTTGTGAGCAAGATTTCAAATCTTGCTCATGATGCTGAATGACAAAAATTTACACAGTTACTCTTTAGTCATGAGAGTTGTAAATATACTGTTCTTTGCTTGAGTGATTTTGTTTCATTAGCATATATAAAAAAAGTAGCATAATAAGGCAGTGTTGTGTGGTATGTATTTACCTTACTGTTATAAGGAATTTGTGGCCGCTGGTGAGAAGAGATCAATGAATGAATGAGGAAACGGCATCAGATTCCTTTTTGTGATGGGAGCTTCAGTGAAGGTAACTTTTCCCTGTTGGCTTAGCAGTTTGCATACTAGATCGAAGAAGAATTTTAGGCACTGGTCCTCAAAGAAAAGACTAGTGTCTGAACAAGTATCATCTTATTACTCAGAATTTCATTTAGATGCTAGCAAACAAAAAAAACTGTGAATACAAAGATGAAAGAAAATGCCTAATTTAAGAAGTTTGGAAACAAGTAATATAAGAGACTGAAATATTCTACGTTTGCCTACTATAGCAAAGTAATCCTCCAGTATTGTTGGTAAATTTCAGTTAACTGCATAAATACTGCAACCTTGCTGTGCTATTTTAATATTTGCCACTCCTGCCAAATAGAGTCACTGCCACAACTGAGAGAAATACCTGCTCTCCTCCTCAAGGCCGTTTTTTGTATCCCATTATTATGTGTGAAATAAGACAGACAAACAGACAAGATTTTAGGCTTTCATTTTAAGTAATTTCTTTACCTAGTAAGACCTGACTAGAAAACAGTTTGAATTTTACAGGGTTCCTTACACATCTGATGCAGAAGGCAATGAAATCACATTGAATGTCCAGAAATCATACAAAGACAAAAGTATTAATTATAGCAATTTTTGTATCTGTACCACCAGAAAATAAAATTAGCCTATGTTAATAATATTTTTTTGCATGAAAGTTAATTTTTTTGATGTCAGCAGACTGGTATGTAATAGCATGTCATGCTGACTCAGATTACTGGACATGAATGGTTTCTGAAGCATGCATTTGTTCCATTAAAAAATATTTTTCGTGTGCCTAAAATTTAATATTTCCATTTGAACCAGACGTGGACATATTTCAGAAGATGTAGGTATTATAGACTTTATCATTTCAATGTATAAAAAAAGTAGCTAGGAGGTTTTATTTGGTAATTTTTATAACCAATCCTGAAAACTTTATTATTATCAATTAAAAAAGGTTACTACTAGGTTCCTGATTTCAGAAATCTTGCTGTGTTTAAAACTTAAGGCCTGTATTGTATTATTAGAGAACAGTGCTGATAAGCAGTGGTAATGTTAGATTGAACTAAATCTGCAATAACAAAAAGGTAAAAGCATTTTTATAATTTCTGTGAAGATTTGTCTAGTTATAAGGTAAAGTTTCACTTTAAAAAAGTCTCAGTAATTTACAAATTATGCTCAAACAGTATTCTGACAAAGGATTTAGAATTCAAATAGTCCTAGATGGTGTAGTGTGAACTTATACACCATCCTAAACACTCAAGATAGTCTAAGCACTTAAACTGCTTTATGATGGCATAAGTGCTTAAATTGCCTAAAATCCTCAGAGTAATGTATGGTTTTAAGGCACATTAAGTCCTCTCGTGCCATAATTGCGTAAACCACCTCAGATTTTTCAAATGGCATAAACTTAGAAATCATCTTAAATAATATTTGGAATGGCATAAGGGCTTTGACTACTCTATGGGGGTATAAATGCTGAAATTGCTAGTAGACTACTTTGACAAATGTTTGCTTTCAAATTTATGTAACATCTTAGAAACAGCTTGGACATGAAGAGAATACTAATCCTGATGATGCATTATATGATGTGCCATAGCTGGGAACTCTTTAGTCATACTGCAGGATGCTGTAGACACTTGCTGAAGTGCGTCTCAAAAAAATATCTCTAGAATTGCACATTATAGCTCCTGCATCTGCCTCTTGCTGCAGGAGCTAGTCTTTGCTGAATGGCCCAAATCATAAGGCCATGATGCTTGGCCACATTTATTTCACCTGCTGTAAAACCACTTTGCATTCCTGTGTGCAGGGAGGGAATTTCCAATGTGGGCCCAGAACCTACAGGTCATCACAGGGTGAGCAGAAGCTTGTGTCAAATGAAGAAGGAAGGATGAAAGATCTTGTGCCCCCTTTACACACAGTGCCAGGTAGGCTGCCCAATTTTCTGTTACTTGGTATGAGTTCCATGGTTCCATGGCTCTTCAAAATGCAGCTGTTCTGGTTATAAGTGCCAGTCCTCTCTTGGCAACACTCCAAGACTGCTCTTGTGATCGCAAGGAGCTGTACACAAAGGGAAATGCACTCCTGATGCCCTCTTTCTGGTCTCAGTGTTTCTTCTTGTAACAGAGCACAGCCTGTCAGACTCAGTCTCTAAGTGTAGATAAAGTTGCTCTGATAAAAAAAAAAAAAGAATATGTATGTTTTTTACAGGAGTGTAAGGTGAAAGAAATAAAGTCAGTAGAACATATGCATTTAGTCTGTCTGCAGGATTTCTTCCATTCCATGATTTCTGGCTCAATGGTAAGCTTGTGAATGAGGAACCAGAGCTTTTATCCTTAAACAAAGAAAATAAATGTCTTTGTCGAAGGATTTAAGGCTTCATTATTTGTCCTTGCTTTGTTACCAAATGCAGATGATTCTGTACCAAGTGAGATGTCCTTGGTTATGATTGCTACAGCACCTCACTACATAATAAAGTTATCTTCCTGCACATATACAACATGGATAACTTTGTCTCCATAAGGATAAGCTTGATTCACTGAAGTAGCAATTCTTGACATTGTGAATCAGCATGTATAATCTGAAGGTTATTTTTTTAACTTTTGTGGAAAAAGCCCGAAAATTTATTTGGATTGTAATCTCCTATCTGGGGATGGACCCTTCTAGGCTTTAATTTTATTGACAGTAAAGCAGGATCAAAATATCTTGATCATAAAGAGACACTATTTTAATCATTTAATAAAAACGTACACTAATTGAAAAGAGTATGTGCAAAACCACTAAAATTCTTTTCTCTAGAAAAGTGGGTTATTCTTATTGAATGTAGGCACTGGCTTGAGAAAGTAGTGACCCTTAATTGCTCCTCCTCAGGAGCAGCTCAGAGAGGTGTTGCAACTTGGAAACAACCAGACTGTACTGTTGTCAAATGATCACCTACCCCTGCCAGCTCATTATGAGACAGTTCTGGTTTCTGGAAATTTTAAGGTGAAGTCATGAGACCACATGTAGTTGGCAAAAGAGCCATGTTCCATGTCCCTCCCTATTACTGGTCTGCTGTCTATGGATTTGGAAGGGGTGTGGGGGGATGTGTATATACATTTTTCTCTATATTCTGCCATTGTTTTTGAACATTCCCTCCTTTTAAGTCTAAGTTTTCCAGTTGGCTTCTAGACAGATCATCTTAGCTACACTGACTTAGAAACAGACAATATCATTCTATCAATACATTAGTGTGGATTAATTTGAAATCTGCTCTAAAACATTATCTGTACCAGATACTTTCAGATATAACAGTGAATACACCAGATAGTTCTGCTCAGATTTTTTCATGTATCATTTTACTTTATTAGAAATATTGGAATAAAATGTGACAAAGTGTATAGTATAATATTTAACACTAAGAACTCAAAAAAGCTGACCATTACTTTCAATAATGACTGCCAGTATATTAGCAAAAATTCAGGGGACTAAAAAGATATAATTTATACTTTTGGTGAGTGGGTGCTATTCAGCCCCTTTCAGCTAAATTAAAAAGATTCTGCTTGAATCATTGATTTTCTGGTTGGCTGAAGAGACAAATAGCTTTAGATTAGGCAAATTTAATTTCTTGAAAATTTTTTACTGCAGGAAATAATCGGTTTTGGTTGAAATAAACATTTCTTTTTGTCTTGAAGCATTTCTAAAAATAAGAAAATGAAATGCCACTCTTAAAATCAATCACTGTGTAGTCAGTTCAGGGAGACTACCCTAAATTTAATCCGAGTGAATTTAATGAAAGGAATGTGAAATTTTTAAGGGATGCTCACTTACACTGAGCTTGTAATCAGCCTTCTACAAAAATAATGTTGCAAGTGGTGATATGAATGGTTTAAGTAAGTGAGTGGATTAAAATAATGCTGGCTTTAACTCTTGCTAGTAAGTCTAAAAATGCCAGGTCAATCAAGAGCATTTGTTTTTGGGAGCAAAAGTCTTGTAAACAATATTTCTTCCCATATCTCAGTAATTTGGATTCATTGCAAACTAATGAGTTTGTAAAACTGATATAACTCATTTGTATAGGTATCTGGAAAAACACTTCTGTACTGATACTTACCAAAGACTGAAGTATCAATTTGCCTCAGCAAAAATGCACTGAAGGTACAATTTTCAATTCAAAAAGTAAAAAACAGCTGCTCAGCAAATGAGGGACTAGTTAGAAGCTAAACTAAGCACCTATGAGAGAGGCAGCAGCATGCGAGTGCTCAAATGAACTCCAGCCTGCAGTACCAGGGGAAGCTGTGTGTGCAGCAAGGAGGAAACTGTTCTTGTTTCAACACCTGTGAGCAAGTCTTGTGAAGAAGGAGACGTGGCAAGGCCTTGTACTCTTGCTGTTTGCCTGTCTGCAAACATGAGAATAAAATGTTCACTCTGGTTAGCTCTTTAGACCGCCTGGTGTTTAGGGTGTTTGAGTGTTGCTCCAAATAGTTCACTCATACTGTTCAGAAAAATAGTGAGGGAAACTGGAGCATGGCAAGTGCACACACTGACTGTGGCTAAAATTTATCATGTTGTTTTGCTACCCTGCTGACCCTCGTTATAAGGCTAAGGAAACAGCACACACTTTAACAGCAACACAACTGAACTCTAGTAAATAAATTGTTATTTGCTGCAACTATAATACTTAAGAAACTAACTGCTTCTTTGAACTCAAAACAAGTTTGAGTGTGGGAGTTGTCATTCTTGTGGAATTTACAAGGAACAGCCCACACAGCCAAGAAAGTTAAGTACACTTTTATGAAACTGGTCACACAATTTAGGGAAGACAGTTCACCCCAGCAATAGAAATTGCACGAGAACAGCCAAAGAACATTTGAAGATATTTCAGTTTAGACTTCAGTGTGCAATTTGTCTGAGCATCCTCTAGGTTAGAATGGAGCATGCTGGCACTGTGACAAAAAGACCATTCAAAATTACAAATGAAGTTGTAGATTTCCTGGACAAGCATCTGTCAAGATGTTTGTGTTGTTTTTGTATTTTTTTTAGGTTTTTGTTGGTTTTTTGTTTTTTTTTTAGTAGCTGTTTAAATTTTTAAATAAATGTGAGCTGTAACATCATGTATGTTATAAATCAGATGCCATGATTTGTACTATGGTACAAAGTGTTCTTTCCTATTCACTAATACAAGGGAGCAGCAGTATCTGCCAACCAAAGACCAAAAATCTCTATAAACAGACATATTAATTGTACTGTTTTCACAATAAGTTAAATTGTTGCAGAGGAGCTGACTATTACAGGAATAGTTTTTTTGTTCTGGGGAACATGTCCCCAAAGAGTCATATGCTCAACAGGGAATAAAGTGCCTTTACCAAAGTAGCAAAGCACAAAGAGAAAGAAACAGCAGGGAAAGCAGACATTTTCCACTGAATTTAAACTGCAGTGTCACCAAAATCAGGACCTCTAAATGCACTGCAGGAACACATTGCTTATTATTTATGTCCCCAAGATTCATAAGAAACTCTTAAACATAATTAGTATCCCTTTTCTGAAGTCCAGTATGATCTCCACAGGAGTTTGAAGTGTGTTAATTTTAGATCTGCATGTCTTGCTGTTTTATAAACTTGTCCTCCATATGTTATAACATTCACATTCACAGTACATTGCTAGTGTCATTTTCCCATTTTCTTTTGAGCTTTATGGTATATTGGGGTTTGCATTTAATAACTAGTTATGTGCTGAGGGGGATTNTTCTTCTTCTTTATCTTGTGTTTTCTCAGTTACCTTTTTTTGTTTATTTGTTTTAACTCATGGTTTTGGTTTATTTTAGCAATATTTCTCTTTCCTGTTTATTGTACTGGAGCTCTACAGAGAATACTGTTGAAACTCTAGGAAATCTGCAAGCAATCTCACCAGTACTTGTAGAATTAGGATAATTTGGAAGTCCATAATAATTGTAGTGACACTAAAAAAAGATTTGTAACATTTTCTGGGACTATATTACTTGTATTGATGACATTGAANNAGTGAGAACCCCTTGTCCCTATTTTAAAAGAAAACAGGAACACTCAAATACAGGATTGATTGGCATATAAAATCTTAATGCATTTTAAATTATATGTAATTGACTTTCTAAGGCAAAAATTTAAGGCATTACTACTTCTGAGACCTCAGAAAAAAGTGCAAGTAGAATTAAATAAATCTTTATGCAAAGCCCTTTTAGGGTCTTGGGACAAATTTTCAAAGAAACTTCCTTGCTAGCAATAGAAGAAAGGTGGGAGCAGAACATTAGTAACAGCTTTCTCTAGCTATCAGGAACACCAGCTACATTGAAGAAGAATCAGCAAGGTGTCACTATGCACCTGCAAGTTGAATATGGAGCCAAGGTATCCTGGAGGAATTAGTTTCCTGAATACCAGTACTCACAGAATCTCACCACAGTACTTCACTGTGCTAAACCAGCAGTGCTGTGCTACACTCACAGACTCATTTTGCTGTACAGACTTTATATGACATGTCAAGAGATGAAGGATTGATACTGCCAACAGCAGACACATTCTTTTACTGTTCACCAGCCCTGAAGTGGAAATTTCTTGCTCCAGCCCTTTTTGTAGTCTGTTACCTTAATACAGCTAGACAGGCTGGGCTGTAGCTTTACCCTTCAAAGACTAATCTCAGCAGATGGATCCCCATGTGGCCAGTGAACCTAGATGAAAATTGTTACTAATAAAGCAAATCCTGTAAAATTCACCCTTTTCCTGTTTCAATATATTGCTATAAGTTCACTTGCCGCAACATACACTTAGTGAAATATTGCCACAAGCCGACGCATTACATCTTATTTTATTATTGAAAGCTCATTGAAAAAAGCTGTTAGACACAGACAAACCATTACAAAATGCTACTGAATTATTTTCTTATAAACTGGAACAGGGCCACAGTACATTTTATTGCAGAGGATACAGTAACTCAGACCTATCATCAACACTTTCCTTTCAAATTAGCCCTACTTTCTTAAAATATTTTAATGAATACAGAATTTGCGTTTCAAGAAATAAAAGACAAAAACTGTATCCAAACATGTATGATAATTAACATACTTGAAACTTCATAAAAGGAGTCTTCTTCAAACTATAGGACATATTTGATAGCATGGTTTTTTTTCCTCTACAGTATAAAATAAAAATGTAGCCCAAAATATTTGGCTCAACAAAACCCAATTGATTAAAAATCACTTTGGATGAGAATATCACTTAAATTAAAGAAGTTACAGTTATTGCTTTAGTATATCTTATGTGAAGTGGTTCACATGTATAAATGAGGTTGTCTTCATAGTAATTAATGTTTTCAGCTTCTACAGTCTATTTGCTATCTCCTTACATTTTTGTAAATCTCATGTAATTTTACCTTCAGATGGACAATCTGATTTCTTAAACAGAGAAAGCAATATCCCCTTTTGCCATTATGGGCTTTTCATGAACTTCTTCTCTAATTCTTAACTACTGAATAAAAGGCAAAAAGAATAAATAAAGAAAGAACAGAAAACACATAAAGAAAAATCTTGAAAAACAGCAATGATGGTGACTACCATATGGCTGAAAAGTTTTTATTTCTGTAGGAAATTATGAGCTGATCTGGGATAGAAAACAAATTCACAATAATGTTTCCTCCAGTGCATTTGCTTTCATGTTTACCATAATGATTGTATGGCTTACCAGCAACAGTTTATATTTGCCAACAACAATCATTTAACAGCAACTGGATTTTTTTCAGTTTTATCTTATGATAAGATATCTGTGGCATTTTTTTGTTAATGAGTATGCCACATGATACCACTATTATTGCATTGAAAAAAATGTAAAGCATCATCCTTCGCTGTACTTCTGCAGAAAGTTTTCATTCATAACTCTGCAATGTTGCTGAAATAAAGAGAAAATCTGGGCATGTCAATCAAATTTTTCAATTTTTTTTGCTTGTGGTAATGCTGTTCACACATAATAAGTAACTAGACTTGGTGGACTTTCTCCATGATTACTGTGGCTTTAGGTGCTATTGCTGTGAGTTTGCTCAAATTCCTTCCTAAAACACTTCCTTCAAATTCTTTCCCCATTACAGTTCTGGTGAACATTAACATATTACTCTTTGAACTCTTGTATTTCCTTAGTCAGTGACTCTTTCTCTCTCAGAACCAGACCAGAAAGAGTTTGTTTTTTTCAATATAATTTATTTGCAAGCTAATTTCCATGGAACTTCATGTGCATTCTCAGTATTTCACAGAGGTCTGCACTCTTTTGCAGAAAATGGGGGGTTCCTCAAGCTCTAACCACTATTTACGTTGTTTACAGGAATATCTATCATCCCAGATGTCAGAAGTATGGGGCATACACAAAAACATGAGGGTGTCTAAATCAACTAGTACAGCCTATACACAAACACTAATGAAATACTGGATTGATGATATGTCCATGCTGCTAATCAGTAGGACGAAAAGGTTTGACAGATAGATTAAATGTGCTTTGATTTTAAAACAGTTTCTGTTATACCAAATATAAAAAGAACTTTTCCAAACACTAAAGATTTCAACAATTTATTATCTCCCCACTGATTATCAAGTTAAGGATTTCTGTGCATATTTACATATTGTTGCCCAAAATATTAATTAAGTGCATTTACTTATGTTTCTTTCATGGCCTTGACAGCAACTTAAAGTATTATGGAAGGAATGTGAAATTCAATTGTTAGCTCCTAAGTACCAGTGGCTTTTTAGCAGTAATGTGGGGAGAAAAATTTGTCCTACTAGCCTGTTGGTTGATATTAAACACATTTCTGAAGCTTTTTCTCTTTTGCTGTTTACCTTTCAGAGTTTCTTAGGTTATAAAAATTCATAAATTATGAAAATTCCTCATAAATTTTTCATTATCTTTGTTTTTTTCATCCCTTGGCTGAGTTTCCAAGCCGGCTGAACTAATGCATATATACAAATGAAAAGTAAAACCATTCAACTTCAGAAATGAAACATAAAACAATTAAGTCTTACTCAAATAAGAAGCTTTTGATTGATGCACAAAAGAAGCTTTTGATTGATGCCAGGACAAACTTCCTTCTGGGTTCTTCTTCACTGGAGTATGATGAATCCAGGTGTTCTGCTCCTTCATCTTGATTGCAATAAAGGTAGTGAGAAGCACTTGAAGTGGGCCTTCCCACTGTGG
>VXBU01005946.1:0-56345 GCA_013400315.1 Bombycilla garrulus
GCAGGCTCCGCCCGGGGCGGGGAGCACCGCGCCGGCTGAAGGCCCGAGGGCAGCCCGCGCACCTGCGGGGAACCGGGCAGCGACCTGCTGCGGCCGGCGAGCCGGGCAAACCAAGCGTGGGATTGATGTCCCCTCCAGCTAGAATCCCATCGAATATTAAGGGGCAAAAACAGGGCAGGGCTCTCTTCTCACATCTGTGCTTAGGAAGGGTTTAACAGAAGCGGAGAGTGAAAGCGACCCAATCTAGCACATCTTTATCACCACGCCAGGCAGGCGCAGCAAGGAGCTGTGTGAAAGCAACAGCTTTTAAAGACGCTCCCAACCATCCTAAGCAGTTTGGAGAGCGGTAGAGGGTGTCAGTGGCCCAAGCCAGACAGCTGGGGGCACACGAGTGGGGAATAATTAACTTTGCCCTAGCTTTCCAACATTGGGTTGTGTGGTTGGGTGAAGAGAAATGGGACCACACCAGCAGCAGTTTGGGAATGCTGCAATGCTTGGTGTTGTGGACAAAGCAAACACTGTGTAAGCTCAGGACACGACAGGTCACGTGGCCCTTGGAGTGCCCAAAAGAACAGCACACGCTGAAGGTTAGCCCAGATTTTTGTACATATGAGCCCCGGGAACACACATCAAGCAACTAGTTGTGCTGTCGATTTTAAGCTGGCAACCGCTGGTGTGCAACAACCAAGGGTACAAAGTGAGGCATTTTATCCCTGCCTTTTCTTCCTAGCATATCAAGGAGTACAATGAGCTGGCTGAGAAAGCACACAGAACACCAAGCAGAGGACTGAGATTTGGAACTGGGATATTCCTGGCCTTTTTCTTACAAAACGGAGTAAATATGTTCTGACAGACCCTGATGGAATAGGTGCATTTACATCTAAAAGCAGCACAATCTGAATTTATTCCTACCGTGGTAAAAAGCCCTGGCTGAGCCACAGTGAAAATAGCATAATTGAGCTCATTGGTTGGTAGTGTGTTTATCTCAGCTGTACGTATGAACATCACTGTCTGTAACTTGTTCATTATTCCCTGTGTCCTGGTTCTGGCCAGGACAGGGTTAATGTTTGCAGTAGCAAGGAGGGGCATGGCTAGGACCCTGAGGATATCCTTTATCCCCTCACAGCAAGCACAAGGGGCAGGGGGTCCTTTCTGGTCATGTTCCATGTGGCAAGAACTCACACGTGAATCGAGCTCCTGTACACTCTGTTATTAATATTGTTCATGTTACTGTTTAGTTTTTGTTTCATTGCTTTTTCAAATAAATTGTTCCTATCTCATCCATGATCTTTACCTTTTGTGCCTCTAGTTCTGTTCTCCAGCCTGGCAGGGGGAGGGAGGAGTGAGCGAGCAGCACATGGCTTAGAACACAAAACTGGGGAATACTATTCCTAAACCATGATATCCTGTCATTCAAGACAACTCCAGACTTGAGCATTCTGCCTCATTCAAGTCCTTTACACATTCTGCTTTCAATACANTCCTGTCATTCAAGACCTGCAGAAACAGTCAGGTTCCACTCCACATCTCCAGACTTGAGCATTCTGCCTTATTCAAGTCTTTTACACATTCTGCTTTCAATACAAATGGCTCCTCTTTAGTCCAATGTAATATCTTTGATATTATGAGTTTGGAACTACTTTTCATTTATTTGGTGTTCAACTCATCAGCAAATCAGCATAATATAATCTGATGCTGCCCACTGCAGAGACTGCCCAGCTCAGACACAGACTGTGAATCCTGAAAGCACTTACAACTCTTAGCCATGGTAAAGCCCATTTATTTACTCTCAATAAAATTGTCAAACAAATCTACAGGAGCAGAGCAAAAGTAGGTACCTTTCAGAAAATCAGGGAAAACTTATAGGAAAATTTTAGGTCTGGTATAACATGATTACCATTGGCCCTGTGATTATTGCTTTTGTGCCTTTTTTTTATACATTAGTCTTATTCTCATTGTAATCCTTTATAACATCTTTTACTATGGTAAATTATTTGAAACTGAATCTAGGTACTAAAATAACTGTTCAAAATGCATTAATCATATTTTTTATAATTTAAAGGGATTTTTGACTCATCACCATGTACTTCTTGTTTGTATTCCTAGCTGTATTACAAAAATAAGCATTCATAACTTTTTTTTTTTTTTTTTTCTGTTCTGAAACCAATTTTGGGGGCTTTTATAATAACTATAAAAATCTTTAGGAATTTAGAGATGCTGTCATTTGTCAGGCTCTAAGGGCCAGAACAGACCATTTGATCATCTAGTCTGACCTCTTGTATCACATTTCACCACAGCATTTCTCCATGCATTCTCTTCATCTTTATGTCATTTTTAATATCCGTGTGAACTACTAGCATTTTCTAAAAAATTTGTATTGATCTGGAAAGAGAAATTCTGCTGCTATGTGTCACAGAAGATTTAGGATAGGAACCTTGTCACATGTTAATCTTTAAGTAAGAGAAGGAATAATTGACATGGTGCATACCTGGCACACCATAATTATCGACTTGCCTCCTCAACTTTCATGGCCTACGAATGAAGAAAGAATTTGTCACTTTACCTGAAAAGGTCAGAAAGACGAGATGAAAACATCACAATGGGGACAGTCCTATTGCTGTAATTAAGGAATCATCACTTATCACTTCAGCTGTAAACAAAGCCTGGTTTGTTTTCACTCAGGACTTCCTGAGCAAATGAAGACATCTGCACCCCCTTCACTATTCCAGTGCATGAAAAATCTTATTTCACTAATTATTTCTCTTGTTTAGGTTTTTATTATCATAGGACAGAGGAAATCTATTAAAACCCAATGGTTTTCTTCTATACATATAACAAATAATGAGAAAAGCTGTCAAAAATGTTAAGTAAGAACTGTTTTCTAAAGCAGTAAAAGAGTATTCTTGTCAGAATAGTGGTATTGAAATTGATGAGAGAAATACTAGGGGGAAAAAGCAATTTAAAAATATTCCTGAGCTATTGAAGCATCACAGACCTACTAAAAGCTGACAAAGTTTTGCAAGGTCCTTGAAGCAGCAATTAAATATTAACAGAAATATACAAATGACTGCCAAGTGTCTAATATACAATAACTTGTGCTAAGACTCACCACAACATTTCAGCCAGTGTTAAACATTATAAACACCCTTGCAAAGCACATTTTGCTCAGTCTCAGCTCTCTCTCCAGATCAAGCTGCTAGCCCATATGTTTGAACCTTAATGCACTGGCAATTGCCATCTAGCCTACATTTCTCCAAAATATGTTCAGAAAAAAAAATCAAACTAGATTAGTATGCAATTAAATTAAATTAAACTACAGAATTCTATCTGATTTCTTAGCCGTTTTTTTTTTTAGCTATCAAAGGCAAAATTGTGTATAAAAGGAAACAAAAAAATTGAAAATCATCTAGTTTTGAAATTTTTTCCCACTCTACCTTTCTTTAACTGTAGTCACAATAATGTTTTTGATACTATTTAAAACTATTCGTTTGTTTTTGTTGTTGTTGTTTCATCAGTAACAAAATTTTTGGTAATGAAATTGTAGCAGCACCACTTTCTCCACAAAGTTATCTTCTGGTTATATTATAAAAATATCTGTGTCTTTATTCATTTTACACAGGTTCAGCAGTTATGCCTTGGCCATGCTTCACATTGATTTCAAGTTCTGTGTACAGGCCTGCACACAGTCTTGTGTCCATTCTAAGAATCAAGGTGACATCTCTCAGCATTAATGTCCTGCCAGCTCTCTAAATTTCACCAGAGAAAAGAAAAAAGAATTTTTTCCCAATGCCAAGTTTATTAAATCAGTTGACTCATCAGCCTGAAAATCACATTTTGATAGCAACCAGTATTAGCCCCCCCCCCCGAAAGGCATAATCACAAAGGTGTTAAAACTCACTTTGAAACTGCTGTACAACTTTGCTTGAATTACAGAAGTAGTTTTCTGTGTTTCACAAGGAAAGCTTTCCAGTTTGAGGCACTGAATCCCCCATGTTTCAAAAGCAAGAAGTAGTGTCCACTCTACCTTCTACAAAGAATTTTCTGTTTTATCATTAATGCATTTTCTTTTGCACATCCCCTTAGAGAGTCTGTCTTTTCTACCCTACATCACTTCCTAGAACATCAGTGATTCTCTCTGCTTTTCAGAATTTCTACCACATTTTTAATGCCCTGATTGAAATTACTATGCACCATGATCCCTTTATCATCACTTCATTGCAGCTGAATTAAAATATCAGCCAAAACATGAATACAAAGAAATACATTTAAATTACAGTGACTCCTACGTTTATTTACAGGATGACAAACTTTTTCAGAACTTCATGAAGGCTTGCTAGCTTTCCAGTGGTAGAAAATACACAACAAAATGAGCCCATCGTTCAAATCTGTAGTTCAAAAATCAGTGCACTTCACTTTTAGATTTAAGTGCCATCACTAGTTGCTGATGAAATGCACTGACTCGTTCTCTCTGGACTGGCCAGTTCAAGATGCAGCGAGATCTGAACATTCCTCTTCTCAGGTGAAGCACATGGTACAACTTGTAATCTTGGATATCATCAAGAAAGATCAGTATGATGGAGTCCCGACTTTGTTCAACAGCTTGCTGAAGAGCATGATACACCTTGAAACTGAAGCAAAAATAAGACAAAAATCAACCTTCTTTTGTGTGAAAGAAAAAGAAAAGATGAACCATTCTTAACAGGGGTCTTATTGTCTATTTTGTGATATACAATGGTTATTACTTTTCTTAAATTAGTTGCCTCTAACTAAAATAATAAATTAATGTTCTAAAAATATAACCTAAACCTACTGCCTTGATATATGGCCTTGTTTAACAAAATCCCTTTCTTTTTGAGACCACTATATAAGAATGATGAAAAAACTAATTTAAAGGTAAACAAAAATCGTCTTTTGATGCTAGTGGTCTCACTCATTGCTGCTCTTCTTCAAATGTGTAATTTTAAGGAGAGCAATCTGCAAAGGTGGCAGCCTGACTTTTGGAAAAAAAAAAACTTCAACCAAACCAAACCAAACCAAACCAAACCAAACCAAACCAAACCAAACCAAACCAAACCAAAGATCCCCCCCCCGCTCCAAAATAACCACCTCCCCCCCACAAAACAAAAAGAAAACCAACCGAACAAAAAACAACCAAAACACCACAACAGAAACCTAAACAAACAAATCAAACAAACAAACCACAAAGAACACCCAAGAAAATGCCTAAAACATTGACGTAGGTATTCAAATTTACACTACCATATGCATGAAACTATTAACTTTATTAACTTAGGAATTACGCTGAAGTTACAGTATATTAGGTAAATATATTGAAGAAGATTTTGCATGGGTATTTTTCATAAAATGCTATTTTTTTATTAAATTACAATATAAAAATGATCTTGTTAAAATATCTCTTAAGAAATTTTTCCCCTTACAGATAAAATTCTGTATCTTACTCACTTTTTACACCAGGGATCCTGCAAGAGGTGTTCAGTCACAACAAAAATTATCTTCCTGCTCTTTTTTATGCTGTTAATTGTGGCTTCAAATTCAGATACACCTGCTTCAAAATCCCGTTCTTCTAAGCAAAACTTAATTTCAAAGTGGTTATTTTTTTCCAGAGACATGAAATTTTTAGACACCCAATTCTTGTCCTCTCTTGCATGAATAACGTAGGCATCATAATCGTATTGTTCCTGTTGTCTCTCAAATTCTTTAAAACCAAGCATTCGATTGACTGAAACATTCCAGTAGAAAGCTATCCTCCACCCTTCAAAATGGATGGTAAGGACAATAAAAATGAGTAGCGTCACAGTAGTGGCTGAGATCACAAAAAAAAGTTTAAATGGAGCACTGTCTTTGCAGGCTGAACTATCAAAATACAAAACCAGGCTACCGTGATATTTAGGTGGGGTGTTGCAAATGTACTGGGACCTCAATCCAGGTATATCTACTTGGGTCTTATTAAGCCAATCAGCAAACCAAGCAATGCTTTCACAGGTACAATCAAAGGGATTGGAATCCATCTCTAGTTTTCTCAAGCTCCTGAATGGTGGGCCAAATACTTTTTCTTCAACTGAGGTTATCAGATTTTTCTGAAGGTTCAATGAATTCAGAGAGGCTTGGTCATCAAACACACTTGCTGGAAGCAAATTCAAATTATTCGATCCTAAATCCAAGTGTTTTAGTTGAAACAGACCTTCGAAAACCTGAACAGGAATTTCATCAAGCCCATTTGATTTTAAATTAAGAATCTGCAAACTGGGAAGACCTTTTAAAAAAAGAACAGGGCCACCCGGATTTGCATGTTTCCAAAGCCGGGCTAAATTATTGTGCTGCAAATCCAGGATGTCAAGTTTGTCAAGTCCATCGAACAAATCTTCTCTTATGTTTGCTATGTTGTTATTGCTGATGTCCAGGACAGTCAGGTTTCGCAGACGATGAAAAGGTGAAGGAGAAAGTGCCAGATTACTGCAGCCTACCTTCCTCAGCATCAGTTTTCTAAGGCTTGGGACAAAAATGAATGATTCACTTTGCAAAGTCAAGTTTTTATTATAGGAAAGATAAATATCTTGTATGTTATTGAGACCTTTAAACTCATGACCTGTAAGCTGTTGACTAATTTCATTGAGACCAAGATCAAGAATTTCCAGATTTCCCATGAAAGAAAATGCCCCACTTTCTATTGTAGAGATTCTGGTTTTTGTGAGGTTGAGAACCTGTAAGCTAGAATTAGCAAGCGATGAAAATGTTTTATTAGTTATTCTTTGTAAGTTTATGTTGCAGTTGCAGAGACTCAGATATTTCAGGTTCTTCAGACCTGTGAACATATTAGCAGTAATTCCTGGGAAATTGTTATTATCCATTATAAGGTACTCTAGGTGGTATAGCCAATGAAAAGAAAAATCTTCAATTTTCCCAGAAAGTGAGTTTATGAGATTCAAATGTTTAAGGCTGGACAATCCATAAAATAAACGTGATGATACATGAATATTATTGAACTTCAGATTTAAGTATTGTAAACTTGAAAGCCACTGAAATGAGTCATTTTCTATGACAGAGAGAGAATTTTGGGAAAGGTTTAAAATTGTAAGATTGGTTCCTTGCAGTCCCTGGAAAGTTGACTTGCTAATATAGGAAAGTTTCACATGGCTCAGAGAGAGGTTTCGAATCGCTGTGTTTGATAATTCTGTACAAAGTTCCTCTGTGCGATTTTCACCAAGTTCAACATTGTTCAGTATGAGGCCAAACAAATTTCCAATTGTGTGGAAACATCCTCTATGAATCTGAAAGGACAAAAAAAGAAAGTCTTGACCCAAACAAGGGCATTATGTAAGAAAGTTGACCAATGAAACGAAAACTTGGAAAGGTTTTCAAATGAGATTTTCAAGCAGAATAGAACTCCTACACCCAGACTGCTTCCCAGTCAAGTTCAGACAAACACTTTTTGTAGTTTATACTTTTTTTGACAATAGTTCTATCATTTATAACATGATTATCATAAATCTGAGTAGTATTATTTTAGAAGAAGATAGAAAGTGGCTGAGTGAGATGCAAGTTTGTATCCAACAACCAAAACTCCTTCTCTAGAAGTATCTTTAAATTTTTTATATCTTTCTTCAGCTTTCTTTTATTAGTATCTGCTAGGTATACTAATTTACTAGCTTTTGGGTCTGCAGACAGGTAGGGAACCAATGTGACTACAAGCTAAGCAAGCCAAAACACCTGTAGAGTTTCCCCAGTGATCCAGCACATGGCCTCATAAAAGCTGCATCAGAAAGACGGAAGGATGAAGCAACCAAGCAAAAGAGGATGGTGGGACTCACTCTTTGCACTGATACAAACTTATACCACCCTAAAATATTCTTGTAGGTTCAACATACATATTTTTTAGAGATAATCAACTGGGAAACAAAGCAAAAGAAACAAACAAAAAACAAATGAACTAAGGAAATTCAATGCACATTCAGTATCTATTTGCTGAGGGTCAGTCAACCAGTTTAGAATTGCCACACTTGCCATCACTCTTCAAAGAACCATAACACTGAGAAGCAAGTCAGAGAGCACAGTGATGTAGATGGAAGACAAAGCACCCATGTGTTTGGGTTTTTTTTAAAGGAATGAGTATATGTTTCTGGAATAAACATATTTCTCTGGAATAAAATATTTCTCTGGGGTTCCCACAGCCACAAGGGAACACTCTCTCTGATTAACTGGGAAGTGAAACCTTGATTGTATAACCAGACTTTCGTGGTACCACACTTGTTACCTACTTAGAAACGTGTCAGCGCTTCACCTTTAGCATGTGCAAAAAATGTTCTGCACAGAAAATACCTGGTAAGGATTCTTAGAGGATTCATCTCGATTTAGGTCTAGCTTGAGACCTCTGATCTACATGGAAGTAGCCTGTATGAAACCAGCCTGTGCTGATTTCAGTGGCAAAACAATAATTTTTTAAATCATTGCTGGAGGTCAGGAGTAATGCTGTATAAAATAGAATGGGTCTTGGACCTCAGTGGATCAAAACTGTAATGTAAATGCCATACAACCAAAAAGGGTAAATCAGGATAGTACCATTTTATACTTCTACCTGCTGGATTTCTGTTGAAATACTTCTTACCTCTTTTAGTGGATTTGAAGACAAATCAAGACTATTCAAAGAGGTGTTGCTAAGAAAACTGAAGTCTTCTTTTTTTAGTTCTGTGATTTGATTGCTACCCAACATGAGCTCATGGAGTTTCTCCAACTGTTGCTCCAATCCTAAACTGGCTGACTTCAAAGAATTATGGGATAGGTCCAAAATATTCAAGTTCTGGAGAGAAGATGCAAGGAAAAAAAAAGTATAAAATTATTTTTCATTTTTATTTCAAGTAATACACAAAATATTTATAAATATTCCATTAGAGCATAATTGATTAGAAATTAGTTGCAATACTACACTCAAAATAAATTTGCAATAGAGAAATGGCAGCTTTCAAGCTCCCGGTGGAAGAAGTATTCTGTATCTTTCACACCAGTAACTTTCATAGTGTTAATGGTATTAAACTGCTAAAGTATCTGCTGCAAACCAAAGTAGATTTAAAATTCCTTAATTCACTGAAGGCCCTCCTGCCTCAGATAAAGTAATAAATGCAAAAGCCTACAACTGGCTGCAGTTACAACTATTGCAGTGTTAAACACAGCATTCTGTGCTTTTTCAGCATGGCCTAGCCCCATGAATGGAATAAGGAAGGTGAAGCTCCCAGGATGGAAGCTGCCCTTCATGGTTTGAATACTTAAAACTCAGCCTTGAGAATTTAGCCTGCCAGCTACCCAGGCAGCTCAGATCCCACACCATCCACTTTGCTGCCATTCTCATCTTCTGCTGCTGCTATTCACTCAGCACATATCCTGCATGGAGAGGTGCTTTTATATGATGCAATAGAGGAAAAGGAATAGAGAACATTGATTCACAAAGATGACTGAGACTCCAACGTGCTATAACAGAAGAAGCCACGAGGCCTCTTCTTCAGCAAAAATCAATTATATGTTGGGTATTTTGAGATACCAAGGCAGCGGTTCTGCGTACACACTGGAAAATACAGTAAATTCCCCATTTATACTTTATTTACCTGAAAAAGTGCATTTCTAACTCTTACCTCCAGGGTTTTGAAAGGATCATTTTTTATATTTAGTCTGTTGTATCCTAGATTGAGCTCGGTCAGGTTGGTGCAGGAAGCAAAGACTCTGTCAGGGAGCTTATACAATTCATTATGTTCTAACTTCAGAATCTGCAACAGGGGCACATTCTGGCACAACTCTGGTTGCAATTTAGAGATGCTGTTGTAGCCTGCATTCAAGTAAACCAGCTGACTGTACTTGGTCAGATTTGCAGGACCTAGCTGTCTTAGCTGATTATGAGAAATGTCCAAACTCGTTATATTGTTTGGAAGATCAGAGGGAATTTGAGTCAGCTTTAGGTGACTGCAGTCAGCCATTTCATTTTGGATATGACATTGATTTCCAGATGATGCACACGGCCAGAAGACAAACATCAGTCTGACATAAAAGCTGCTCCACCAAAGAATAGAGTTTCGCATCATTCTGTCTGCAAAGGCAAAATGAACATTGCAAATTACAATCATTTTGACATGACTTGCATGTTCAACTAAAGGTGAAGCAGGGAAGGCTTAAAAAATACGTGATTTCATAGTGAGCAAACAGTCAGTGGTTTTAACCCCTGAATTTTTTTTCTTCATTCATTTCTGCAAAAAGAGTTATGTCTGATAATCTCTCTAAATAAAGACTTTTATTTAAAAGCAATAATATTGTCTTACATAAAAATAGGTATGTTCAAAAACTACCAAAATTATCTACTATCAATGAGTTTCCAATCGCTTTCTCTTTTCTGATTTATTTTGCATTGACATTCAAAAAATACAAGAAATACTAAAAATTTTACATAAGCCTCCCAGTGTTAGTAATTGATCTCTGAAATTAATTACATGTAAAATATTTACAGTTATATGTAGTAAAATACATAATTTACCATTTCTTTCTTTTACTGTTTTTACCAGTTTTTATTTTACAAGACAATCACCCAAAATTCAACTGTTGTTCCATTTTATAGAGAAAGAAGGAATACCAGGCTATAGAAACATACATGAGAAAGTAAGAACACACAAAAAAAATCAGTACCAACCTAATCAGAGAAAAAAATGGAGAATAGCCAAGGTGTAGAGTAGACACTGCCCACAGATTCAATATATTTATCCAAAAACTTACACATTCAAGGATTTATATATTCCACCCCATATCTTTTGGCCATTTAGATTAGGATATCAACATTGAAACTCTAATTTTCAGGGGCTTTACATGTTTTGTCATTACATTTCTAATGAATCTTAGGCTTTTTAACATTTTGTTCATTTTCTATTTAGTATCCATTAGATTTAAATTCACCTGGTGATCATGTAATGAAACTTTACTGCACAAGGAAGAAAATTAATTCCATACAAATTCTGGCCAGAAGAACAGTGCTGTAAGAGCTCAAAAGGGTTTGACTAGCCTTCTGAGCCATAGAGTTTGTCTAATTAAATGACATTACTTCCAATCAAAAGAGGAGTCCCCTGTATCTTCCATATTATTCTCTACAGAATTAATCTCTAGTAGAGGGAGAACATACTTCCTGAGTGCTTGCCAGAATGCTTTAGACGAGGATAGTAAGCTTATGTTCCTGTCTTCCATTTTTTTTTCTTTTTTAAAAAATTGAAAGCTTATACTTCCAACCCTGATGTAAAGTGTCTCCACACATATCTGTGTGGCCTTCTGCCAACTTGGAAGCTCCCTACCAACCTCAATTCACCAGTTAGTTCAGTCTCAGCAGGATGGGCTCCCAGGCAGAGAAGGCTGTTGGTGCCCCTGTACAGAACAGGCTATAGGTGGGAATAAACCTGCCTAGGCTTAACACAGAAGTAGAGGAGCTTCTCAAAAGACTATCTCACGAGAAGCATGAGCTTTCTTACTTCTACAGCTCCCATTTTCCTTTGCTAGGAACCTGTGTTTAGTGAATATGATCAAGCTTTGAGCACATTAGGGTATTGCACTTTAGCAAACAATGAAACAAGAAATGAGAAGAGAAATTAAACCAGCACATTTGTATAGAAAAAAAGAAAAAAAAATCTTCATAACTGATGTTTTCTAAACAGACAAATTTCCACTAGCATAACAAAACACTGAAGAATTGACGCTGCAACCTGCAGTCATGCGGTTTAGCATGTCAGACCCCAGCAGAGTTTGACTCCATAGCTGCCCTGCCTTTTCAGAGGGCATGCATTAGGATTGCTCCAAAGACAAAAAGTCACATTAGAGTGGCCAGAGGGGAACCCCAAGGCTGCCTTTTTGGGAGCAACCTGGTCATCTGAGGAGAGACATTTGTATAATCTAGTGGGAGTGGGGATATAAGCAAGGGATAGAGGGACATAAAACATTGCCAAGGCCCACACAGAGGACTGCAAAAGGTGATTTAAAATAAACCTTCTCCAAACACAATTCCCTGTTGGGTGCTGCATGTCAGGCTGACCCACATCCTGCAGCTCTCCACTCATTTGCCACTGGTTAATGGGGAAGAGGAGGGGACAGCAAACTCCTGATCCTGCAGACAGGCTGGCCTGCTACAGCTGCTGCCAAACGCAGACACTGTAGCTGAGGAAAATAAAGGACCACTTGTCCTGTGTCTTTCATCTGCACCCCAACTGCTGGAAACACTAAGGAAAACAAAAGGGAAGATTATCTGTGGCAGCACCTTGCATCCTGGTCTGCATAATTCTCAAGGTTTGTTTTAGGGTGATCAGGAAGCTGCTGGGTTCTGCAGGAATTGTTGCCAGCTCACCTTTAAGTTCGAAAGGCAGAAGAAATGTCTGCTCAATCAAAAAAATGGTTCTTCAGCTGACTTCCAGCGAGGCCTGATGGGCTGGCTTTTCCAGGTCTTTTCATTGCAAGAAATCTGGAATCAGCTTTAGGTGGTTTAGCTTTGTCTGGGGGTCCAGTGAAGAAAGCACACACCCATTAGCAAACTTCAGGGACAGCATTTCAGATGGGCAAAAGAAAAAAATGCAGTTTTAATGTTATGAGCAAGAACTTTAAAAACTGGCACTAACTTGGCTAACATGCATGTTAAGAAAAATCCAGGTAATTATTAAGGAAATCACCCAAACTCCTGAGCAGCACTTTTCCTTTGCACCTCAATATTCACATTTATTCCTATGAAGTGAAGAATTTTACAGACTCACCTCTGCGGGCTTTATCCCCTTCTGTTTGGGAGCATCCCACCTCTGCATTAATTTCTCAGGACACGAAAACCTTGAGGAACCACTGTGCCCAGAGCCGGAAGAAGTGAAACCGAAAGCGTGGCCAGGCGCGGTGAGGGAGGAGGGAGAGCGGCGGGGCCGGCTCCGCCAGCCGGCGGGATGAGCATCCCCCGAGCAGCGGCAGCCCCGGGTCTCCCACCCGCACCGGAGTCTCTCGAGATGAAGAAAGGGTTTCAGAGGGGCTGAGAGTGGAGATAGCTCCTAACCTCACAGCTGTGCTGCTGCTTGTGGTTGCTGACTGCATGTAAACCGACTGGAACACACAGATATGTCAGAAACGAGCAGCAGCGTAGCGCGATCCTGTTTAAAACCCAGTTTACAATTTATTCCTGGTCATTTCCAGTGTCTCTGGGCATATCCCAAAATCCGATATCATGACTGACAGATTAATGACACAGGAATATTAGTTTTTAAAGTAGAAACAGCAACAATGTTTCCTACAGAGCCATGTACAGCATTTAAAAGGAAATTTGATTATGTGAGATAGTAATATATATAACTTATAAGAAAGAAGATATTTTTTATTAAAAAGAAAAAAAAAACAACAAACAAAAAAACTGTTTTTAAAAGTTCAAGTGAAAGTTTCAGGTACAGCTTTTAAATGTGTGTCCTCTTCATTCTCTGTGAATCTGTGTGTCCCTGCTTTCCAAAGGACCTGACCATCAGTTTCCTGGAGGGGACTTTCTCAGTACCAGCTTCCAGACATGACAAGAAGTGCTATTGCTTCAACCACATTGGCATTCATGAATATTCTGCAGAACTGATGCAGCTATAACATAGGACACACCAACAGCTGAGGAGACCTGATATTTTAAGTAGTTGTGCAGTCCCCTAAGTGAAGAGTGGGTAGCTGCAGACTAACCCAGAAAAGAATAAAGTTGGGCTTTAACTCTTCATTGGAAGTGTTTGAAGTTATAACCTGCAGCAGTGTGTTAACTGCCTGCCCATCACCTAGTGCTGGTTTCTACCCTAAATCTGGGACTGCTGACAGATTTGCTTTGGAGGAGCCTGTTGGGGAGATAGGTCGGGTAACAAAGAAGTTAAGGCCTTTACTTCCTACTTCTGTTTTCTGAATTCTTTCAGCAATTGCCAAATAGAAATTAATTTTTGTTCTTGGAGTTGAGACACAAACTGAGACCAGAACCAAGATCCTTTGGAGCTGACAGTCTCTAAAGCTTTTCATTCCCATTTCACAGTTAAACCTTGATCCTCCCTTTCCTCTTGGTGTGGGAAGAATAAATTTCTGCTCCGAGCTGTCCAGTGTGCTCGTGTCAGGATAAGGTCATTTGATCAGAAGCACAACTAGCTGAAGTCATATGAAGTTAATCTGAAGAGGTTTTTCACTTTGTGAGCTGTAATTCTGCTGCTTTAGAACAAGAAGTTTACATTGACGGTAAGAAACAGTATTAACATCCTTTGCAGATCACCGTTCCAGCATAGCAATACTGTTAAGTGTTTTATCCCTCTCTACACCATACTCGTAACTACAGATAAAATGTGCTCTTTGATCTCACCTCAAAGGTGAGCACATGAATTTGGCTAAGTTTAACTGTACTGTTGAAGTACCTAGCAGGTCACATGACTTTTGTGTGCAATAGTTCCCCTAAGGCTGCTCATTCAATACTGCTAATTTACAAGCTGTAAAAATTAAATTACATTAGTTTTTTGTTGGCACAAAAATGGAAAAGAGTATGCAAGGATTCACAGGCAGAATATGTTCATTAGCATCCTCTCAAACCTCAAAGACAGAAGAATTTGCTTCCATGCATTTCTTTGTTCAATTCCTCTTGTGGAATAAAAAAAAAGTCTTGTAAATAAAATCTGGGAACATGACCTGGGCAGGTAGCTGAGAACTCCAGCCATAGTTTGTGATTTAAGCTATCTGGCAGCCAAGAGCAGTGACTCTGATTAAAGTGTTTGTCACCTGGAAGTAGCATTCAAAATGCCAGTGAGCATGCAGAGATAACACAGAATTGACTCGTCGGCTTTGACACCATGGGGAACACTTCTCTGACGTGTTTGCACTGACTGTAAAGATCAACTGCAACTGCAGAATAGGTCACGTTACCTGAGCAGAACAGGTATCTGAAATATTCTGCCCTGTAAGGGCATTCACAAAAGCCCATTTCACTGCAGTTAGCTGGCTTTACTTAGCCTAGCCAGGAGACAAAATAGAGAACTGAGAATCCAGCTCTAGGATGGATTCCTGTTCAAACACTACCTCTCCTGTATTTATTGGGACAGTTACAAAGGCAGCCTTTGCAACCCTTTTCACTGCACCTTCCACTGCTCCAGCAAGGATGCATCACTAGTAGCACACATTTTATGCCAATGCCTTTACTTTTCATCCAGGGAATTCAAATCCAAAAGAGAGAACCTTGGAGCCAGACAAAGGAGAAGTCAGTAACTTTTAAATTAACCTTTTAGACAGGGATGGAGAAGGTCAAGATGTTTCACTTCATTATGCCACCATTTTATAAAAGAGATCCCTCAATGTTTCATGTTTGCAGATCTGGATTCATGTATATATAACTATTGCTCTTAAACATTTTAGGTTTTTGTTTGGTTGGGTTTTTTTTGTAAGGAAGTAGTAGAAAAGCTAGAATTTAGGACTTAGATACTCTTTTGTTATGGAAATATTTTTTCTACCTCCAATAAAGCTGACAGTCTTCCAAAAATCTTGTTCTTATCCAGATTTCTCAATTAAGCATGCATATTAAACATTTTTGATTTCCAATAGTTTCTATTTAACAGCATCTCCCCACAGTATTTCATTGTCTGGTTTCAGAATCCCTTCCTTTTTTTGTTGTTCCCCCTTTTTCTGGCATATTGCCACACGTTTTCATAGTGTATTTCCAACAGGAAGTCTATATCCCAATTCAGGTCATGTACAGTGGCTCCTATGCCAAGTGGTTTCACTGTGAACACAGCAAACTTTAATAATAAAGTAGAAATTCCATCATTTGATTTACACTCATGCTTGCAATACAAAGAGCAAATATTAGGACAAGCCTACCACTTTTAGAAATATTTTCCCACTATGCTTTGAGGGCAATGTAATCTCTGGTTTCTGAAGGTAACCTGTGTTTAGAAGAGACACAGCTGCATTTTAGCTTTCCATTTACTGAAATCTCTATCCAGTATCTTTCTGCACTGATTTTTTTTTCCTGAGGAATCACTGTGGCCTCAAAGCCCTAAATGCTCAGATTGCCTTTGAGCTCACCAAAGGTAAGATGCACTGAAGTAAATAACTGTGAAAACAGAGCCACATAGTCCACACTTTTTAATTCCTCATTCCCAAGAAGTATTTGGCTGTGCTGACAACAGACTTCAAATCCTAAATTGCTTCTTTACATGCCAAAATGCGTCTTGTCCACACTTATTTTCTATTGTCTCTCCTGAAAATATGGAAACATTAGCACGAAGTTATCCTTTAAGTTGTTTTTCCCCATGAAAATAAAAATATTTTAAGCCCTATGAGATTTCGGTGCAGTGAAAGAGACACTCCCGGCTGCCAGGTATTAAAAAGTTTCGAAGTTGCATTACAACAACCACAGGCACGAGTTGCTACAATTGACTTCCCTTACAAGGTAGTAAACAAATCACGAGCATGCTTTTAAATGCAGTGAATATTGATTGTGAGCCTTCTGGAAATACCACTGTTTGCATGGACTCCACACAGATGATCCTTCTTCTGTGTATCCCACCCAACTCTGTGGGATTTTTAGCAATGCTCTGTTTTATTGTGAAGATTTCAAGGATATTCGCACATTGCTCCCAATACAATGTTGTTTAATTTGCCTTTGATTAACTACTAAAATCAACATAATACAGTTTTAGTTGCAGGTTTGAGGTTTCTGAGCAGAATAGACAAAGAAATTGTAACAGTCCTGATAAAACCAGATTCTGGTATCTGGGGAACAACTACTTGAACAGAGTTTTTGAATAAGAAATACCAAAAAATTTCAGCTTCCTCATTAAATTTTTAAATGTTAGAATTTATTTCAGTAGTGGTAAATGTGACCTATGTAATCTTAAATGGTAACAAATTTAACACAAAAAATATGAACTTAGTAAAAGTATAGGATGAAGGAACATAATTCAGTGTTCTTAAAACAAAACTTTGGTTCTACAGGTGTTAAAAATTTCTGGTTTTCATTCTGAATCCAAGTGAACACAACAGCTATTTAAACCCAATCAACAGCTTTTTTTAGGTCCATTGTCTACAGTGCCATTGTAGCCCTCTCTCTGCAAGACAAACAGACTTAGAAAATCATTCCTAGAGAAGAAGAAAGGTCAGTCTAACTGCTAGCAAAAAATCAGGCTTTAACTATAATCTTGTTCAATTGAAATATGAGGATTTGTGTGTTAGCTTATTACTGAATTCACTTGCAGACCTTAAAAATCTGTTGTTTTTCTAAGATAAGAATGTGAAAATTTTATCTATAAATAAAGCATGGCACAGTATCTTTCAATTCCTTCTCCTAGCCAGAACAAGGGCACAAAAAATAGAGAAGTGTGTCTTATTGTAACTGGCTAAATAAAACACTATGTTTAACAGTTGACACACATTTACAATTTCATTGAATTAGTATGTAAGTAGTGGAAATATTACTATTATGGACAGAAATATGTCAATTAAAACTTGTGAAATTCAAGAAACCATTTAGAAAAGAAATTGTGAAGCACTGGGCCTGATTCAATATCTTGAAGCTAGAGACTATTACAATTTTTTTACTGTTTTGCAAAAAATGCATTCCTTGAGGTCAGTTTCTTCTTGCCTACAGCTTATTGCTTTGAGCATACAAAATAAATTCGGAAATTGTTTGTAAATACAAATAGGCATTTGCATATAAATATGTTCCCCTGCATGGTAATAGCTCTGCTGCTCTCCATTAACCATCCTGATAAGTGGATTTAATTACCTAATGCGCCAGTAACTTGGCTGTAATTTTGACCCAGTGGGGAATTTAATGGAATAACAGCAAAACATTCAGACTAATTTGCATTAGGGAGAGTAAAACTGCAGAACAATGTTAAGGAAGTGTGAGTCACCACTCTGTTTAGCACAAGTAAAACAGCACGTCTGTAAGACTGGAAACTGGTTATCTGTAGGGTGTCTATTTTCTAAAGTACCAGGGGGTGCTTAAGGATGATATAAATGGGCAGTAAAGACAAGAAGAAATCCTGCAGTGTATTGTGCATCTGTGCAAGCAACAGAAAATGAGAGAGTTTATGCATTTAAAATATGGGTCCTTGCTGCAGTAATGAGACCACCCCAGGCACACAGAAATGTAAGAAGCATAAGGAGCAGGGATCAGAACAGAGCATTTGGAAAAATTACATCTAAGACTGGCATCTTGTTCCACAGCGGGTTACCTTGGGTGAATTCTGACCTAATTTACCAGAAGTAAGGATTTATCATTCACTGCTAGCAAACACAGGAAATATGCAAGATGACCTGGTGATTGAAGGTCACCACAGTGACTGCTGAGTTCTGTCTAATGAGTTTTTAATACCCATTTATGGATATATCCATTTGTGCCGTGTTATGCAACTATTTGCTGAGCATTATTAATTAAAAAAAGATACTGAGAGCTAGAAAGGTTCTGCAAGAGATGATTTTACATTCTGCAGAAAGTCTTGCCAAGCAAGATGGCCAAAGAAAACCTGTCAGTGACAGTCCATGCCATTGGGATCTGCTTTCTGCTTTTACGAACAGTCTGGATCAGGAGGATCTGCCAAACATCTGCTTGGGCCACTGTCACAGAGCACAAAACACTGCCCACAATGTAAGGAACCCCAAACCTGCAGTACAAACTGAAAAGCAAAGAGAATATTGCACAGGCCAAGTGCAGGAGTGAGAACATACGTTGACAATGGCAGCATCCTGAAAGAAGAAAATTTGTTATAGACCTGTCTGTAATATGTACAGGACAAAGAATTATTAGAAAAATTGTCATATGAAGCGAGACATTGCCTCCTGTCAATTGATAGCTTGCTTATGGTTTACAGATATTACACCATACACTTATCAAAATTGCTGGGTTGCTCAGCAATACAGAGATTAAGACATTACTTTTTCAGTAAACTAAATCTATTTTTAACAGAAGAATGGGAGATCTTAGAATCCCTGTATTCTATTTCTCCAAAATGAAAATGCAAACACGTGAAATGTTAATCTATTGGTTTTAATCATGTCATTCACATTATGCACAGTTGAAAATTTCAAAGACAAGTTTACAGGCTTCTTGTCATTTGATCAATAGAAATCAAGTGAAAACCAGCACTCTGATATTTTTCTGGATGTGAAGATAAACTCACAGATTTAGTTCATTATTTTCTGTTAAGGTTTCAATTCTCTCTTCTGTTTATTGGACGATGGAAGCAGGGCTGCTCATTTGGAAGCTGGTTAAGGAGAAAGCAAGTGTAGAGAGATAGACAGCAAGAGGAAATTATGAAAAGAGCATTAAAAAAGTTCTGTGTAAAACTGCTACATTAATATTATAGCATTATAATCTGTAGAAGCAGTACACAGTGAAAAAGGCAAAGGGGGAACTTGCCAACCAGTGCTTTCTGGACTCTAAAAGTCTTCTGAAGCAGCTGTTTCTGCATGAGTCTTGCATGCTGAAAGATTTGAGAAAGCTTTGGTGGGTCTCACCAGCTTGCAGCTCATTGCCCTGATATCACTACTGAAGATGAGGAAAGTAAACCCAGAACACATATTTAGTCAAAACACCATGCCTATGTTCTAGCTTCCTTGGAGCCCTTCCCTTTGGAATACTGCCTTTTTTGACTGCTTCAACCTTAGTGCAATTTCTTTACAATGTTTATGCTGTTTCTGATCATGTACACTGGTGAAAATAGGATTTGCACACAAAGATCATTGACAGTTTAAATTTACAATATAGGTTGATCTTCTGAAGGTTATGTATTAGGCTGTAGGAGCGTCTCATATCTTTGTCCTAATACTGGCCAAATTAATAAACAAAACCCATCAGGAATTTCTTATTCATTGTCCAGAGATTAAGTCTGCAATTCTAATTCTGCCATTGCCTGCATCTGTCTAATTAATAGCTCCAATATTTTGGAGATCCTGGAATTTAGGTGAGAAAGGAAGTCTCAGTATATCTGAGTAATCTACTTCAGCTCAGCATGCACGGCTGTGTCAAGCATCGTCCATATTGGGAAAATAAAGTACATGGGCTGTGTTGTCTAAAAGTGACTTCACATCAATGTTTCCTTTTAATCAGACCACACAAGTTAGGTGTTGTATTATGTTCTTCATCTCAGCTCCTGATCACACTGGGAAACACTTTGTAAAATCAGGGTCATATACCTACATAAACGTGACCATAAATCAAATTAATTTCTCTTCAGTTGAAGTTCAGCATCTTAAATCTGCATACCTAATATTATATATATATATTAGGTATTCAGATTTACATTATATACTGTATACCTGTAATGAAAGCAAATGCAAGTATATATAGCATCAGCCAGAGTGTCTGAAAATTGTTATTTTTATCTTCCAAACTACATAATTGAAGTTCCTCTAACTGCTAAGAATGTACTTTGGAAGTGATCTCCCTTATTGTACTTTATAAACAGACAGTGGATGCTATGCATCTCTTCTGATTTGAATTCCTTATGTTAACATCATCAGAAAAAGAAAGAAACAAACAAACCAAAACCTTAAATTAAAAGCACTGAAACACAAAATGAGCTGCTCATTTGGAGAAACTATAGGAGGTAGTAAAGAAAGTAGATTTGATCCCATATAGTTCTACCTGGCCAAATACATAAGCAAATACTGAATGGGTTTCTTGAAACTCCTTGAGATTTTTAGACCTGAAACTATTAGTCACTACTTTACTATGGCTGATGGTTGAAGTACAAATAGGTTGATACAAAAATAACTCATCCAGAATACTTTTTGTTTCGCACTGCATTATTTAGCAACTGACCTAATAATGGAACTATGAGAATTATTTTATTTTAGGTTCTTTTTATTATAAGAAGTTGGGGGAAATGCATTGAACCACCTTTTCTGTATAAGGGAGTAAAATAATTTCAAAAGCATAGAGCTGCAATTGGTGCTATTGTCACTATTCTACCCCATCCCTCCAAAAGAAAGCTATTTATAACAGGAAATGTCACATTTTATTACTTTGAAAAGGCAGCATCGAAGTATCAGGCTGGCAGTTGTACTTACTCACGGAGGCGTCAAATTTGTCAGGGTTTAGTACTCTCAAAGAGCACCGCTAGATGTCAGCAGTAACTTTCTGCAAAATGCTAACCAGCCGCTCGATTTCTATTTAGAAATGGGTACAAACCCTAAAAGTAGCTCATGAAGTCCAAAGTTCATTAGAGAAAACACGTAACTGATCCTTCAACTGCTTCAGAATCGGGGCTGCATGGCTGGAACGATTCAGTTTGTTGAATTAAATTTAGAATTACAAGAAATTCCACAGTCTTATCCCAAGTAACTGAACATTTAAGAGACATAGAATGAATCATTTTATTCAGCTGAAAAAAAAAATAAGAAAGAAAAAGGAAAAAACTAAAGCTAAAAAAAAAAAAAAAACAAACCAACAGGCCAGGACCACAGCCTATAGAATTTGGTATATATATTGCAAGGACTACTCATAGACCGCCTGGTGCTGCTTGTGAATTTACCAGAATTTTATCCAAATAACATAAGGAGTAACATACGGACAGAACTACACTTTAACAGTTTTATAACAGACTACGGCCTGTAAAATTCAAAGGTGTGTCATTCCGACAGTACTGAGATACCTAAAATACATGGCTTATTATTCCTAAGATACAAGCCTTAACCTTCCCACGACTGCCCACAAACTATTCATATGATTTTCTGGTGGTGGATTAATTACCATTATGAAAAGAAAAACAAACAATAACAACGACAACAAAACACCGAACCAGAAAGCTGCAAGCACTTGGAAGTTTTTTGGCAACAGACAAAGCACCTGAGAATTTCTCTTCTGATTCAGCCAAGTGTCTCTTCTATCAGCATGCTTTGCTTCCTGCCATGAGGATATATGCCTTACTAAAATGCCTTTGAACTTGACTTTTCTTTCTGAATTCTTGTGCTAATTTGTTGGAGCAAGCAGATCTGAACACAAAGTGTGATAATTCACAAGGTAGGAACACTTGGTATTGGAATCTAGACTTTTGCACTGCTCAAAGCCAGCTATGAAATTTATTCATACATGGCAATGATAAGTTGGTTTGAATTGGCAGCGTAGATAGTGAAAGATTTTTGTACTTAAATTTCAATACTGTATCTAAGAAGACATGAGTTGAAGGAAGAAGTGATGAATAATTTTGATTTAATACTTTTGTTCTAAGCAATGTCATTAGGAAGTCATGTTATCAGTTTTGTTTCAGGTAAGGGAAGGGGCAAAGTGTGCTGCGAATAGTATGCAGATCATAAGAAATTCTGTCCTTTGATGTTCCCCTACAGTGTAAGCCTGGGCTGGCTATTTTACTACCCTTTTATCATTTTCTCTATCCTATAGGTGGAGATGAAAGTAGGTTTCTATTTTTAGTGCAAACATGGGCACCTGCAGATAGAATATACTGTGTGTTATCAGCTGTATTTGTTTGTGCAGACAGGAATTAACAGCCTAGAATTGAACTGGTTTTCCAAATCAGTTCCTTCCATGAGATTTTTCCCACCTGTATTGAAAGTGAACTGACCCTGAAATCCAAAGCCTTAACAGCTTCCTTAAGCAGATAATTTTATCGTTATTTTCTCCATCCTGTCTTATTCCACTGAAATGACTCTTACAGGCAGTTCAAGGTATTGTGTGAATTAAGTTTCGAGTCCTTTAGCACAGAGAGTATCTGAATTTATAGAGCACCTGACAGCTTTACATTGTGGACAGTACCATAGTGTTAGTGCTGGTGGAAGGATTCAATTTTGAAATGTCAAAAAAATCTGCAAAAGATCCACGATGTGAGTTCTACAGTCCTTGCAAGTCCTATAGTCCAGGAACACTTCAGGGTGTGCCACAGCCTTGAGCTGTCTTGGCTAATTCTCAATGGCTGGACATATCAAAGGACACAGCAAAACTGTGAGCCAAACGGTGCTTCCTTGGGCTGTACAGTTTAATTTCCAAATAATTTCTTTTACCATGGGCATTACAGTAGACACGCAAGAAACAATAGGTAAGAGACAGCAAATCCTTCAAACTGCAAATAAAATAACCTCTGCCGAGAAGCAAGATGGTTCACAGCATAGATCAGATCTGTAATTTGTCTATTACTTGGACAAGTGCAGAGGTGAACTGGAAAAAAATTTGAAATTATGGAGACAAAATATTTATGAACTTACAAATGAAGGGGTTCAAATCTTATTTTAATTGTAGGTTGAGTAACCTGGATAAATTTTTGGCTGCAAACAGTTATTAGGAGAAAAAAAATAAAACTATGTATTTCCCAGAATCCAGGATCTTAAAGCTAAAATGAGTGATCTGCCTTGAAAAAATGTCTTTGCAATAGGTAATATTTACTTTAAGTTAAACAGGTACAGAAAGGAATCTAGTGCAGACCAGCAGATCTCAGCAGTATTGCAACTGGAACCATGACACACACATAATTTAGATTCTCAGAAAAAACTCAGCTTGGCTTGAAATTGACCTTACATCAGGAATAAAACACTGGGCTAAGAAAGCCTTATTTTGCATGTTAGTCCAATTAAGTTGACAGCTGGAAGCTCTTACATAAATATGACAGCTAATGAATAATCTTCCCTCCAAACAAGCTGAGATTGTTTTGGTTTGTTGGTTTTTGGGGGTCTTTTTTAAAGAATTATGATTAAAATTATAGCTTTAAACACAAAACAGTGAGACAAGAAGAAAGCTGTGGATCAGGAACACCAAGGATACAGAAAAGTTTTGTACATTCTTTCTAAGCTTTTAAAATTCTCACGTATTTTTAAGTTGTCTCATGCCTCCTTGTTACAGAGTTATTTGCTTGTGCATTCTCAGAGCAACTATTCAAAAGCAATTTCTGTCCATCTGAAGCCATGCCCCTCACAATATTGACAAGGTCAGTGAGGTCCACAGGAAGTCATTTGCTGAGTAAGTGCTAGTCATGCAATTTACAGCTGCTTGGATGAGCTGTTTTAATTTACAGCACAGATTTTCAAGCTGTCAACCTGCTTTAAAGAAAAATGCCTGAATTATTCCCATCAATGTTGTTGTGTTCTCTCCACAAGTGAGAATGTTATCCAGATTTTCGATGCCAGTTGTAAGGAGGATTGTGGTTTTATATATACCAGGAATTAGAAGAGGAAGTATGCCCACTTCTTTTATACAGCCACTTTTCATTCCTGTCACATGTAACATGAGATGAAGAAATAAGATATCAGAGCTCTGGAAGCAGTTCAGGGATATAATTGAAGGAGTGATTAATGCTGTTGCATAGACAGGATCTCCTTAATCATTTGGATACAGAATAGATCGTGACTCTTCAAAAATACTTACAGCAGACATTAGAACACTGTTCTCTGCCAGTTACCCTGCTTTGTTTCACTGAAGTTTTACATCAACAACTTGAAAAGTTGAAAAGGGGGGGTAGGGGGGAAGGTCAGAGGATATAAAAAAAAAAATGATTAGTTCTCCTAAGCAAATAAAACATTGTGTGCATAAATACATTCCTGAACAGTGCCTGGAAACACATCACAGAAGGGTCCTCTAATAAAGTAATGATATTATTCATTAACATTTAAAAACTATTCCAGCACACTGCTCTGTGGTATGTTCTCAGCCTCCTTTGCTGCAGTTAAGAAAGAGGTCCAGGGTTCATAGGGGAGGGCTTGTAAGCAGCTCACAAACAACGTGCTTGAAATTCCTTCCTTTTGTAGCATGAGTGCAAAACTACAGTTGAATAATCAAGCTATTGAACTAGGATTTATGCCAAAAAGACTAATTTGTAAGCTGTGTCCAAAGTGTCTGGGTTTGAAGTGATTTGCATATTTCTTCCTCTGTTATTCTAGGAATGCTATGGGAAACTTGCTACCCCAGGTCTCAGCAGTAGGTTTCTCATGCATACCTTTCCAAACTTGTCTTTGGAAACATGAAAGCAACGAGTGTGACAAGCATCAGTGTTATGTTCGTGTGGCTTATGAATACAGGTATTCATGAAATAGGATTCTTACTTGAAATTTCTTACAATGTACAGTGAAATTCTGTTTTTCTAGGTCACATTAAAAACCAATCGTAATGATTTATGCAAAAGCGTAAGGGCTGTGATAAACATAAATAATGAAAATCTGCCTGATGGTTTTGTGCCAAGATTAAAGGCAGTCTTATAGCTGTGAAATAAGAAATAGAGATGATACTGCATTCAATGCTGGGCAGCCGTGGGCATGCCCCAGCAGTAACTTATTATTCAGTACTCTTCTACAAAGCCTGCTCTTGTAACTGGAACTGAGCAAAAGTAGAATTTGACTTGACACTTCAGTATTCACATTATAGTCCTTATTTCACTGCATAATAAATTCACAAATGGGAAGTCATTAAGCTACCTACTTAAGTCACTCTTCCCTATGAAATTACTTTCAAATTATTTTGAAGGATGGACAAAAATGGTGGCAAAAGTGTTCACTTAGTTCCAGTCAAATTATATTGGATGGGAAAGCTAATGCACTGCAGTGGATATTCAGTTCCAGTAAAAGAAACAAGCAAGCAAGCTAGGCACTAAAGGCACAATTGAATATAAGTCTTTTTTGTTTGCTTCAACCTACACATACGGATGTATTTTCTTCCAGGGTTTTTTAACTGGGATTTTGACAGATTTTACTTCTTGTGTGAGCTATTGTGTTTGTATCTCCTGCACAGACTGAAGCAGAATCCTTTGGAGAGAGAGTGGAAGATGTGTTGATGTTCCTGTGCTGAAGGACAAGTGAGCATGCCTGATGGAAGGAAGGTTCAGGACACTACAGAGTGAATCAAAGTGCTGCCTCAGTACACTGACAGCCAAGCACCAGGAGCAGGGAACCTTTCTGGTGCTGAGTGTGGTAGGGGATGTATTCAGTCATCCCTGCCGAGTCCCTGAGATGCTAAAAGATAACCTGTGAGCGCCTCTTTGCACTGTGAAGAGCCCTCCTACAACCACAGTCCATGAAGGGGGTGGAGTTACAGACCCTTAATTGCAAAGCGAAGCAACTGTAAGTTCGTCATCCGAAAAATTATCCTAATAAGACTTATGCTGTAAAGACATCTTCATGCTGTTTACTTATAACTTAAGTAAATATACCCACTAGCTTGTTAAAAATGCACAAGCTTCTTCCTCTGCATCTAAACTGCTGCTTGAACTTTTCAGTTTTCTTGGTGCCATTGTTATTCTCTACTTTAGAATGTCTCAAAAAGATGCTTTCAGAGAGGTTTGATACCACGTTTATCTGCAGAAGACATAGCAATATAACAATCAAATTCTTTGCAGCTTGTAAAGTATGTTATTAATTTTTACTGCATTTTTTTATTGATCAGCAAGTTTTTCCACAGCTTTGCTGCTTAACCAAACCTACCATGTTTTTGTCAATGTGTAATGCATTGAAAAGAGTTTAAGGCCCTAAGAAAAGAACAACAATCTCATTTCTTGCTAGCAATGAAGACATACTAAGTCTTCCCCAACTACTCAAGATTTTTATTTCAAATCTGTCATCACAACAAATACAAATATGTTGTGACTAATGCAACCTAGCTGGGTTTTAAGCTCTTTAACTTTCTTTTTGATGCTTGAAATGCTCTTGTAATGACAAGCAGCAAAGAAAGCTTTCACTTATAATTACATCACTACCTTGGATCAAGCATTAGTAAAAGGAAAAATATCTTTATAGATGCATGTACACATGTGGCCAGCAAGGATAGGACAACAGTGACATTACAACTAATCACTCAGACTGGAAGCCTATCCTAAGCTCATGACCAACAGCTGCATGAAAAAGCCAAACAATCACAAAAACCTGATTTTAGATATCCTAAATAGGACATTTGGGGATTTTTGGACTGAATTTTAAGGGTGGTTTTGTATAAACATAACCTTTGCAGAAGCCAAAAGCCCGTCATGTGGTTTGGAAAGAAGTATTCAAAGATCATTGCTTGAATGGATTTTGGCAGGGTCAAGGCAAAATTCCAACAGTACATACCACCAATGCCACCCAGATGCAGCGCTGCACAAATAGTTTTAGAAAATAAAATCTGGAAGAGGCACTTGTACAAAAATACCAGCCCTCACTTGCAAATTTGCATTTTCTAAGAAGTATGAGGGAAATACGTGTTGAAATTAGGATAAAGTGACCATCTATATAAACTCATTTTACATCTGTACTTACCCACAAGTTTTGATTTAAGGTTGCAGTAGTTAAAGCTGGCAAGGTCCTGATTTGTTATTCTCATTCCCATAGCCCTGCCCAAATCCAAACCATTTTGCTATTGAAGTTTCATGTAATCTCTGAGAAAAACAGAGTCTTTCAGTAGAAATACTTTTGAAAGTTAACCCTGATAATCCAAGGGATCTGCAAAGATCCTTCACCTGATGAGGAATAACCCCAAGTACCCGAGCACACAGGGGCACATTTGAATGGAAAGTGGCATGGGGACAGAAAACCTGGAGATCTTCATGGAAAACAAGTTGAACCCAACCTGAGCAGCAAAACATGCCAACATCTTGAGCTGCATTAGCCAGCAGGCTGATGGAGGAAGTTCTCTCCCTTCACTCAGCCCTGCTGAGACCATTGTGTACAGTCTGGGCTCTCTGGGCACAAGACAGACATAGACACAGCAGATCAAGGGCAGTAAAAGCAATGAAAGGATTTCAGGGTTTTTCATGTGATGGTTTGAAAGTACTGTGAATCTTCAGCCTGGAGAAGTACCTGATGGGATCACGTAGATTCTGTGCCAGACTCTTCTCAGTAGTACCCAGAGAAAGGATGGAAATACTGGAAATTGCTTAAACAAAAATGTTTTTTCACTTAGGGTGATGGAACACAGGGATATATTTCAGAGGTTATAAAGTCTCCATCCTTGGAGATATTCAAGACCAGACTGGACACAGCTAATATCGAGTTGCTCTACATGACCTTCCTTTGCACAGAGCTTTGACTAAATAGTCTTCAAAGGTCCTTCCACTGTGACTTCACAGGATCCATTCCAAAGAGACCAGGCCAACTTAGTTTCCTCTTAATGCGTTTTCGCTTGGTCAAATCTGAGTTTAATTAAAGGAAAGCACCAAATGTGCCACCTTCAATGAAAGCAAATTTCAGGCTCCCCTTTACTTTATATGTGATACAGGAAAATATTTACTGATAATATTGTTAGAAAGGCACGAGCCTTAACTGGGATCTTTACATGGAGCTGATGAGAAAGTGAAGCAGCCAATGCCAATGCATTTATTTATGCATTGCAGCATTATTAAGCATGCATTTAAACAGAGATCATGTAGACTATGCAATACTGCAGCAAACTCGAATGAATTGGTGCACAGCCTCTGTATTCAAATTTAGAGTTTAAGTGTAGTTAGTCTCATTCCACCAGGAACAGGGTATAGTGATTCATTTGAAATCAGGGATTAACATCTGTTCCAACAGAGTCTGGAATTTTTGCTGTAACCCTTTCGTATTGCACTGGTAGCCTAGGGTAGAGAAAGAAATATCCCTTTCAATGTCTGGCAGTAGGAAAGAATTAGAAATGTCACCTAAAGCGTGGCATTTTCAGCTCTGCAGGTCTCTGTATAATCTAGGAGAGGGAATAAGTTATATAGTGCTTCAATTTAACTAGCCAAAGCTGTTAATACTCTTAATGTCCTGAAATGAGGGATTCTGTTGTCTGTTCTCTCTGTCAGAGGTGCTGGCTCCAAGATTACTTCACCTAAAACAGCTTCTGATCAGCTCTAAGTACAAATGCCAAGACTCATTAACATTCTTTGTCTTATAGTGTCCCTCATGATGTGGTTTTCAGAGTCATCGTTAAAGAAATAAAATTAAATATTTAAGAACATGCAAGTTAACACAGTAAAAGAAAATATCTACTGCCATTTTCTTGCTGTAAATACCTGTGCACTAGAAAAAGGTGAGGGAGCAAGAAGGTTTCCTTCACTGTCATTTTGCTCATCATTTCAGCTTTCAACTAAAGTACAGGGAAAATGATACTATGTATTATATAGTAAACTCATAAAATTAGTATATGTAAATCAATATTATAGCATTAGAAGACTACTGGATTTTTATTACTTATATGTAGGTGAAAATAAACAATTAAAAAATTTTAAGTAGTAAATATATTCTAATAAATTGTAAGCCACAAGCTTAATTCTGACACTCTTCTGAATATACTTATAATATATCCCAAATGATGCACATAGGGGAATAAAATGATCATTTAATATAATAAATTTCTGTATATTTGCAAAGTCAAAAGAATTACAGAACTTTAAACACCTGATTTTTCAACAGAAGCAAACATATTTACTTTAATGTTTTCTTCACATCTGCTTATTCCTTCTAAAGAAACAGTTAATATAACTCCTTCACGGGCCACAGTAACATGGTGTCTTCTTTATCAACAGCAAATTTTTAACTCTGACCATTCTACCACACAGCAGTAAGCAGCCAACGCAGGCATAAGAAATCTAATACTTGTTTTGTCTTCAGTCCTAGAGCTGGACATCTCCTGTTCCAATTCTTCTGAGCTGATAATAGCTATTGACTCTTCATGATGAATCTGGGAGAAAAAAGTACAGGAAACAGAGCTTTTCTCAGGATTCTGGTGCTCTAGAATTTCATGGATGCTCCAGTAAATGAAGAGCCTCATTTCAAGTGACTGGTAGTACTGACCATGCTGACAATACTTACTGAGCAGAGGAAAAAATTAAAACTATTTCATTCATTCAGCATCATTTATTGAAGCCTGTTGCAAGCAGTTCTATAGGCCCTCCAGAGAAAACTTTGCAAGGCTTCTTTTCAAAAAAAAACCACTGATTGTGGGATGGTAACAGCTCTCTACCCAGTACCTCATTGTATTGTAAAGGCTCAACACAACGCTGTTGGAATCAATGGGAGTTATACCCATTTGCATCAGCAAAGGATCTGGCTGCAACTATTTAGTGATCAACAGCAGCTCAAGTATATTCTAAAGAACTTGTTTGTTTTGCATTCTCTTGACTTTGAAAACCGTTCAGTTCATGTATAAAAACTTGCACTGTTCAGGAACATGGATCTATTTGCAAGAGGTGACTCATGCTTTTGCTGGGGATAGAATTAAAAGTAAAACAAGCTGAACTTAAGTTAGAAAGGAAATAAATACACTGGCAGACAGAACTAAAAGGCTCACTGATGTCACGCTATTAAGTCTTAGAAAATTACTCTATCATTCTGCTGCCTGAGCCTAGGATTCTTTCCTTTCTTCTTAATCTCACTTTCTGGACATTATCCAGCTTACTTGATTCACCTCTCAACTTGTAGCCTCTGTCAATCTTTAGAAAAATAAACCCTTTGGATTTTTTCCCCCCTTTCTTCTTGTTGCCAAGGATTCTGTTTAAAAAGCATGCTTGCTTGACTTTCAGGAATTTGCACCAATATAGAATAGTGATGAGTTACAGCATGTTCAAGAAATGCACACACTTCCAGAAAGAACTGATGACCAACAAGGCGGCTACGGTATTATGGTGCAGATATTGCACCATTTCCTTCTCATCAGCAAGAAGGTTTATAAATATTTGGTTGTATTTGTTTGAAACTAACCAACCAAGTTCCTAATAAGCCTGACAAACATTTTGGTATGTGTTATCAAGTAAAATATTACAAACCAGGTGGATATGAAAAGTATGCCTGGAAAGTTAACAAACTCCTGTTTAAAAACAATACTGCAAAGGATTTCAGTAGAAGTAATTTTTCATGATAATCCTCAAATTGAGCATGCTGTCAAACATTAACTTTCAAGGTCATGTCTATATTCCAAAATTTCCCCCTAAGCTCAAGCATAAATCAGAATTTCTCTCTCTTAGGGAAAGGAGATTTAAACCAGAGGAGCTGGACAGAGAAGCCACCTTCTTTCAATGTTTTTGCATCACCTAGGACAGCAACCTGTGCCTTCCACAAAGTAGGATTATCATATGCACCTCTCTTGACTGGGGTTTTTCCCCATGTCTTGTCCTGGAAATATCATTCTCTGTGGAAAATTACTAAACATTTCCAGCAGAAATTATTGATCCTGAACATCCCAGATCCCTGGATACGGCTTGAAATTAGACTAATATCCTCATCAGTCATTTTATTTCTGACTGAAGTGCTCTCAGACTTTCTATCTTGACTCTCAAAGACTCCCTGAAGAACAAAAAATTTTAAGCCCTTTCAGCTTGTTGTTTGTTTGGTTTTTTTTTTCCAGTTTGCATTTTCTGCTGGAAATTCTCACTAAATACACCACCTGCTTCACATTTTAAATATTCACTTGCATGCCATGAGGAAAAATGCTGCTACAAGATATCAGATGAAGTGTGATTTTCAATGCAAAGTTTCTCCAGTCACTCCAATAGATGAACAACATCATCCAGTGTAAATTTCACTGATTTACACGAATTTAACCCCTTTGGTTAATGCTCACTGCTGTCTGGCCTTGCACCTCTAAATATATTCAACAGCTCATGCTCGGTGCATGGACTTACATGAAAGGCAGTAGCAACTTCCTTGGCCTTAAAGCTTCTTCTCATCTTCATTAAATCAACTTCCTTTTCCCTGGAATCTATCTTTTTATAATCATGATTAAGAATAATACTTGAAGTTTATGGTGCAATTCTGGAACTGATAGTTAAATGGACTTCTGTTAGGTTAGAAGCAGATTAAAAATCTGGTTCAGAATGACACTCTAGTCTAAACAGAAAGTTTTTAATGTTGGTTATCTTATCCCACTGTCAGATGTATAGAAATTCCCCACACCATCCCCACCTCAAGAGTTTCGTGAACACAGCTTTAATGTAATAAAAAGGAATCCACCTTCCTGCTAAAATTGCCAGTTACAAAGATTAGAATAATATACCTCAGTTTTTCTCCCATCATGTCACAAACTGCTATGTGTGTACAGCACAGAACATTTACAGAACATTTTCAGAGGAGATATGCTTACTGCACAGACTGCAAAACTCTTCGCCACTACATTCTGGCCTTTGGCAGGGAGAGAAGATCGACACTGTCAAATAAGCAGCTACGATCAGAATATGGATTTGGCCTTTGGCTCATTCCTTTGCCAGGACAAGAAATTCTTGGATGGTCAAAAGCAGGGTGCAAGCCAGGTGAATTACCTTGGCAGCCTGGGATGTGGTCCATAGACTATTACATCACTATGTTTATCTAAGTGTAAAGTTATGCAGGGAGTACAAGCAAACACCTGGGCGTCGATAAAGCCTGCTAAAAGCTAACAAGGTCTTTCCTTTTTTTTGGTGGACTCAGAGGTTTCATATTTTTCCGTTGTCCAAATTATATTAAAATCTTCCAGATTTTAGTACTACAGGATATGAATTTTTTTTTTCTTTTCCATTACTGTTAAGGAACTTCAATTTTTTCCTTCTAAATAGAATCTACTAAGTGTTGTGCAGGAAAAAACACTCAAATCAAAAACACTTTCCTATTCAAAATACATGAACATGCATTTAGTTCATCGTCGTATTTCACCTGCTACTTCTGTCCTCGAACATGACCACATTTCATTCAGAATCTCATTCAGGCTGCTTGATGTCAGATAACATCTGGCCCAGGAAAGGTTTCATAGAAACAAATTGCTCATACATAAAAATGTACATTACAGGGTACTTCGGCCTACCAGAATTTTACTTGCTCTGTGTCTCGGGGTATTAAACTTCATCCAGAAGCCCTACAAATTGTTTTATTTTGTGACAGAGTGGTTCAGCTTCAATTTTCAGGTGAGCAGGTGCCTGCACTGGCTTGCTAACTGGGGTTAAACCACAAGGTTTGCCTTCAAAAACATGACACAGCACACTGAAAAAATCAAAACAACTTTAAAGCAACCCATTGTGAACAACACTTAATCCTGTTTTGCTCTGTGCCAACAATCACTCTGGAAAATATTTTGAGGATAGAAAGCCCAGCTGTGAATTAGACAATAATTTAGGACAGTGTTCTCAAGTTATATTGTGAGTTACAAGGACATGTTTCACAGAATTGAAGGAGTCAAATATGGAAGTACCCATAGGTTTTCTATAGAAAGAAAATGAAGCTGATAAATTGAATGAAGATGGACAAATGGAAAAATTATAATGTAACTTCACAAAAAAGTCTCTTATTATTCTTCAGTGGGACATTTTCAAGACACCATTTAAGATTATTCCATCATCAATAGAAAAGTTTTATGTGGAGAAACACTTATAGCAAAGTCACCTTTGTCTTTCACAGGGAGAAGGCCAATTGTCTTTGAATATGTGGCCACCAGTCACTATTGCCATTAGCCTAAAAATCTCTGAACCTGGTTGCCAAGCACCAGTTTTAGATACACCTCAGCAAACGCAGCACTACAACTGTTAAGCAAACATTATGATGGCAGGTTTAGAGCCTTTCAAAAGCAATGTACAACAAAAGGAATCCTGGTAAAGAAGTGGAACAACAGCAAAGGTAAAATCAGTGTGTGCTTTACATATATTTTCCTCCTTGTGTACTCTTATTATTTCTGCTGTTACTGTTCTGTTTACATTGCAGCTACTAGCAAAGGCAAGAGAAATAATCTGGAGATGCAGGTAGAGTCCATTGCTTTCTAAACATGTAACTAAACACCGTCTTGAGATTTGGTCTGTAATTATAACACATCACTGGAGCTTTCCTTTCTGTTACGAAATTTATAGCAAAATGTTATTTAATTGCAATGTAAATATCTTTAATCAAGAACAAATAATTGTAACTATGAGCAACAAATTTTGTCTCTCACTTGGTGTTTCTATTGGCTCCTGCAATCTTTTACCTGTTGAAAGGTCAAGCTGGCAAAAACTTTGTTACAGTGCTATAAGAAGAGTTATTGCTCTTTAGAAGCGTCACTAGTTGTGGTGTGAAAAAGTCACTCTGAAAGTGATACATTTGAGGGCAATCATCCTTTTCATCCAACCATTACTAAAAGATTAAGCAGGACAGAACACAACAGACTCTTCAGTTAAAACAGGAGATGCCTAAATGGAAGCTATAATACTGCGAAGTAAAGAATCTCTAAATCTGCACTACTCAACTCAGAAAGGATTATTTTAAACTTCTTTGATAACAACTTACAATTCTTAAGTTTTTTCAGTATCACCAAAACCAAAACAGCTACTGATAAAGACAACAGAGAGCCAACTTTCTTACCAAAAATAAAATAAAAGTGTTAGCAAAACATAATTATGAAAAAGTTCTGTTTTGTGAAGGGAAGACACCCTTAAATGATAGCACAAGTTTCTAAACTGCCTCAAACATATTTAAAAGGTGCCCTCTGTAATTTATGCTTCATCTGAGCTCCAGGAAGGATGTAAAAGTTTCCATATTTTTAAGCTGGGCCACAAAGAAGCGGTATTTGTTGCAAATGTTTGATTGCAATAGGAAGGCATCTGGGTATCTCAAGCACTACAGTCACCTCACTTCCGAAACATTCACCAAGACAGGATGGCTGATGGCAGCAATATCTCCTTTCCATAAGCTCCACTTTGCCATGGTTCCAGCTGAGTCATTCATGGGCTGCTGTCTTCCTAACAGGCAAGAGCAGATCTCCAAGGCTGGCTTACAGCTTTCTATCTCCCCCAGTGAAAACCTTATGAATATAATGTAGGCAACAGATTGTTCATTCGGCTCCTTTTCAGATAGAAAACTCTGGATGATGAAAGCAATCTGTTCCATTTTTTTAAAAATCATGTTAAACAAAACCATTTCAACTCTTCCTACTGACTGCTGTGTCACCAAGTATATCTGCAGCCAATGAAGTTGCCTGAGTGTAGGTGTGCTCACAAGCCTCCTGTATGAGCAGGATTACCATAGCAATCACAGCTCCCAGAAGCACTACCTGGAGGCATTTAAAGATAAACCTGGTTTTGGTGGAATAAAAATTTTGCAGTACATGCCAAGATCACAGAGTGCACCAGACTGGGAAGAGTCAAGCTTAACACCTCACAGGGCGCTTCTCTATTTTAATACACTGGGTCAGTATCTGCATTTCAGAATCTAGATCTACAAACACAGCATAGCGAAGTAACAGCCCAGCAAAGAGAAGTCCTCACAATAGTGCTGTTAAGACAACAACACTGAAACTTAAAAATCAGTGATTGAAACACGTGACAGATCCCATCTTCACCTGTTGCTGCGGCCAAACGCCAACTTCCTAATTATGCCCAAGAGAATTCTAAATAGCCATAAAAATTAAATTCATATAAAACAATAGTATCTTTTAACTGCTATGGCAGCACACACAGTATCTCTCAAAACCAATAAATCCATACAGTTTGAATTGCAACACGCAGCATGAAGACACTTTATAATAATTCCTCCAGTGCTGTTACTCCTGGTAAGTTTTCAGAAGGATGAACTTTAAACCTACATCTCAAGTAAACACTATTTAGGTGTTAGAGTACCATACCCAATTGTCAGATTTGCCTCCTTCTCTTCATTTCAACTTTTGTCCACCACCTCTTTCCTCTACAGCAAACAAAAAAATTTGGACACTATCAGTCACCTTTGCCCTGTCTCTGAACACCCCAAGTATAACAGTGTCCTTGGCATAGCCAGCAGTATTTGGAATGAAAGTAGTTTCATACCAATCAAGTTAAATTATAACCAATACTAGCCTCAGTCCAAATTCTAAAAGGCCGCCAGCATTCGACAGAAAAACGTCAGGGATTCCTAATGTGGGAACTACAGCCAGCTGTAACACAGCAGGAGAGCCTTCCAGGCATCACAAGTGCTTGCAGCTTCAGAGAATCACCCTGCAAAACCTAATTGCACTGCTTTATCCTGCTACTTCCATCTGGATTGTGCATTAAGACAACAGCAAATGAAAATCTCTGCTGAACTGAAGTGGCTGGAAACAGGTAGGTGCTGAGAGGGGGTATGAGCTGGCTGGGCATTGGGTAGTTTGTGTCTCTGCTAGACAATAAAAAAGTAGAGAAGGATGGGAAAGAGAAATTACAAATTAAAGTGTAGTAGTCCAAAAATCATGTGTTCTAAAGCACGGAGTCAGAAGAGAATAGTCAAAGTAGATGCTGAAATCTAAGCTGGGCCACAGCATCTTTCTGTGAACTTGTTTTGAAGTGGGTCTCAAGTCTTTCCACAGAAAGGTGGTCAGTTTAAGCATTAAGGAGGCAGCTAAGAAAAGTAGCGCTAAAAATGTCCATAGATGGTAAGGTAACACATGATTTTAACTTTTCCTAAGGTTTGTTTTGTTTTTTTGCTTTGCTTCTCCCTGTAAATAAACATAAAATGTGTGGAAGGGAGGTGGGTAGTTAACTAAAAAGGTCATGCACAGAAATACAAGTCATCCCTCATGCAGCTTGTCACTGTTGCAGGCATCTGCCACTCACAGGCACCCATCCCCTGTTTCTGGCATGGTCTTTTTTTCAAGATGAGACTCCCTCAAATATAAATCACTGCACTCATCACACCGTTGCTGCCTACAAGGCCCACACAGCAAATGGAAGTTGCGCAAAAGCAGCGGTCACTCCAGGACAAAGCTTTCTCCTTACCCCACAGCACATGCCTTTTTGCATAGCTGCAAGCCTGCCCTAACAGGATTCACTTTGCTCACAATCACCACAGTGAGCTTTTGCCACCATGTCTTGCCTCACAATCCCCTGTCACCCCTAGACAGGGCTCTTCCCTACATATCCCCAGTCCTTTCTCGAGACCTTCTGTCCCACTTAGTGGTGGCTGCTGCTTTCCAAACAACCACTTTTCACAAGACTGGAAGCCTGCTCCAAACACGAGGCTCTCCACTCACGGGTAAGGGCCCCCTCACATAGCCCCCTCTTGGAAGACAATCCCACCAAAACATGAGGCACTCAGCCCATGAATAGCATCAGTGCCACCCCCACCACCTTCACACCATATGGAAGCTGCACACACGCATGTGCAAGTCTTTCAGAAGGCAGTCCTTCCCCCAGCAGCTCACTGCTCCCAAGCCCTCAAGCTGTCTTCAGTCCATTAGCCTGTGGACCCCTGCTGCCACAGCACACTCCACCTTGCCACCTTCAAAGGCATCTTCTCCTTCTGGACAAATCTTTTCTGTCCGCTCCCAGCCATCCCCCCCGGCCCTGATCCCTTTTCCATAGACTGCAGGCCCACCCAAGTGCTTATACAAGGCACTTTGCTGATAAACACCATTTGGTGTGCACCCTTCCTGTGGAAGGTGCATACTGCTCTGCACCTTTCCTGTGGAAACCTTTCCCGACATCATCCAGTGAATCCACAAGCCCAAAGACCTGCTTCAGAGGAGACCCTCAGCCTCTGAACACTACTGCAGCCTCACTCCTACTGGCCCCACAGCAAGCAGAAACTGCTCACAGGCGTGTGTCACTCTGGGACGAATGAGGCTGCACTGCTCACTGGCAGTTCACTTCTCACAAGAGTGCAAGCCTGCCCAAATTGGAGCCCTCACTTTAGGAATACCACCACGGGATCTTCCCACCTGTGACACCCACACAAGCATCTGCCAGTCCTTTAGAAGGCTTCTGCCCACCCTCACAGGACATACCCACCTCTCCTGCACACAGCCTTCTTTCCTCCATTCCATATTCCTGCTTCTCTAACTCCACAATTTACTTCAGTTGTGAGCACAGTTGTGAGCAACAGGATTGTTGTTTCTATGTGTGCTGTTGCAAAATAATTGTCATTACAAAAAGCATGAGAAGTGACACAAATGTGTATCCCTGGCTTTTCTTGAGGTGCTAATGATTCATTCTTAAATTTCCCCCTTAAAAATTTTAATACGGGCCTGATAACTAGAGTGGAATGGGTAGCTCTTTGATGACTATTACTAGGTATGATAATAGATATGGAGCAATCAAGTAAAGGTTTGGTTTGAAGAGCATTTTAACTTAATTCCTAGAAAGTTTCCAATACTGCTTTGTTTTCTAACAGAAACCAAGAATTGGTTTCTGTTAGAAAGCAATAATTTTCTATCCTTTTATAATTAAAAAAAAAGTTTTAATCTAGTAGTTACATGAGGGGCTAAGACTGTGAGAGACTTAAATATGGAGAAAGATAGCATACAGATATTGTTTGAGATAAAAAGCCACACCAATTTCTATAATTAAACTGTAACCTTTACTATTTGCAGGATGAGGAAAGTGAGTTCTGGTAGTTTAAGGAATAGCTGAACACCTTAAATTCTAGAGAAACTGAATTTCTCAGTGAGGACTTAGTGGATGTTGCTATAGTGTTAAAATAAAAAACCTGTTATAATCTACCATAAAGTAGAGCATTTAACTTGTCAATATTTGTTCCTTGTGGAAATGAGTCCAACTGTTTGCTGTAATATCTACCCAATAGCACACAAGCTTTGGAGCACCAATAGCTACAAAACCTTGTTTTCAAATCACCAAAGATCTGGACCTTGGGGATGAATTGTAAGCATGATTAAAAATCTTGTTTTTCCTAAAAGTTAATTCTGTGGTGTGAATGAGGTAGGCTTGTTTCTGCCCACTTCCCTCCTGTTTCAAGATTTTTCAAATTATGTGGATGTGTGATTTTTACCTTGTTACTTTTTACCACACCTCCCTAGTTACATCGCTTGTGAGATTGAATAGAGTCTTATTTTTTTTCTTAAAAGGAGAAAAGTTTTATGCATGAAATTTAAATATATACCGTACTAAGCTTTTAGTTTGCTGGCCCTGGTAGATTGTCACCTACTCAACTTTCATATATTTTATTTAAGTCACTCATTGAGAAACTATTTCTGTGAGTTTTCATTTCAGTACTGAATGGAATTAGTGATAGAAGCCTTGAGTTGGGCTGAGAACATGGCCAAGATGTCTTTTCTTTAAAAATACCAACAAAACAAACAAGGGTTTTTTCCTTACTAGTGAGAAGAAAAGCTTCAGTATCTCTCCTCATATTTTTCTAAACCTTTTATTGCTTTCATAATATTGGATTAATGAAAGCAGAGTGAAGTAAAATAACACTAATTGTATGCTTACCAAAATACAGTAATTCAAACACAAAAACCATGTAGCACAGAACATGACCAGACTTCACACTAATAAAAACTTAATATAGACAAAATCACAGTAATATGTCAAGAAATAGTGAAAGTTAGAATAAGAGCTAAGTTGTCTTCACCCTGGATAAAGCATCTGTAGATGGAGTTTCATTTTGCTACCATGAACAAGTTGTTTTTTCCACCGCAAGTGTGCTTTAAGAACGAGCTGATTAATGTTGGTAGGGTGGTTTTTGGTGCCTGTGGCTCCTAAACTTTTGAGGGAATTGAAAGAAAACTAGCAGAACACTAACTTGTTTTGCTGTGGCAAGTTAGTGAAAATTCAGACTCTGCTTGGCTCATAAATTAAGGTAGAAGTTAGCCACATGATTGATCTCAATGTAAGCCCTCTGCCTAGCGCTGCTGGGCAGGGTGCAAGAATTAGAGTGTAATCCATTTATTTTCAAGGAGCTGAATCCTTATGGAGTGGAATATGAGCTGGAGTTATTTGCACAGTTTTATTGGTGCAAGGCTAGAGGGGAGTTTGCTTTTCATGGAAACTGTATCAACTTTGGCAGAGGAGCAGAACTTGAATTTCTTCAGAGAGTCTTACATCTTTAATATTTTCATTCTTGAGGAAACAGTGAACTGTTTCAGTGAAGAATTTGAAGTGTAATGTATGTGTAAAAATATCGAGCCCACCAAATACCAGCTAGATGCCAAAATAAATTATAGTTACGACTGCATTTACTACAAGAAATGTAAAGGTGACCATTCAAAAAACAACTGATAAGTGAAAAGACTCTTTAATAGCACTCAGAGTAGGTATTTTCAGATTTTTCTGCATGTGTGTGGCTTAGCTGAGGATTCTCTAACTTTTCACTGAGACTGCTGTTACAGTCATACTGCTGCAACAAAGTTAGCTGTCTGCTTTGCACTTTTTGGGGTACAGTCTTGGAGTTACATTGTCTGGGTACAATCAACAGGGAGGATTGGAGGCAACAAGATTTAAAACTACAGTGGTAAAATATTTTCTCATTAAACTTGATAGGATAAAAAGTCACTCTTAAGTCTTGGAATCTGCCATAGTATCTGCTGACGGGTAAAGATGAAGCACAGCTTGCAGTCCTGGTTGCCTCAGGTAGCCCATTTCTGTTTAACAATATAACTAAATAGTAGAAATAATTACATCTTATATACTGCTTTCATTTATCCCTTTTGAACATCACCCATCTCCTAGGAACTTCCAATTAAAAACATTGTTTAGAAGAGAAGAAATAGCAAAATGCATCTGAGCTTAAGTTAGGAAATAGAGCTCTGGGTGAAAGAAACGCCAAGTGTCTACTGCAGCATAAATGGTATTTCAACATAGCTGGCCACAAACCTCAACTAATTTTCTGCCAATGTATTCTTAACCCTGGGGAAGTGCTATAAGTAGTCTTATCTGCTGTTCCTTTGGTTGACCATTCTGCTGTTACATTCCTTGTTAACTCCAGGGCATTTTTATTTAGATTGACCCAAAGCTTCTTAGCAATAATGGAAAACTGATATAGCGGAAGCAAGGCTGGGAGGAGAGGAAGTGTCAGGTCTGGCGCTTCTGCCATGTGAGTTGACAATTGAGAGGTAAAGATGTTTCTGTTTTTCTGTTTACACAGATTTACTATCGTGTAATGGTCTGTTCCAGACTCCTTTCTCCTTTTCCTCTCAGAGACAACAAGTTTACAAGTGCTTCCAAGACTCTGTCAAGTTTGAAGTAGGCACTGAGGACTGATTCTATTTTTGCCCTAGACAGCTGCTTGCCTTCTGCCTTACAGTACTCAGCTGTGACTAATAGTAAGTGGGGGGATATAATGAACAACTGGAAATTTGCACAATAATGTTATTCAAAGTAGTGTGTGCCACTGTCAATATAAACTCGAACATATTGAATGCTATCATAATAACCTAGAAGCCTTCCAAATTGCCTGAAAGCCCTCTTTATTGAGACTTTGTAAAACCTTGGCATATTATATTAAATAAATGGTTGTTGTGCTCTTAAGCTTTTCTAATGGAGATTAAAATCTTTGTCAGTTTTGCTTTCTACAGTGTTGCCTTACATATGTTGTACTTGCATGTGCTAAAGAGACTCACTGAGATTGGAGAAAATGCCAATCCCCTGAGGATGTGAGCACCTCCTAGGTTTTTAATCTCATAGTTGTACTTCTTATTCATTCTTTGAAGCAGCTGCTGTTTTTTCTGACATTTTTAATTACAGCACATAGGATACTAACACTGACTTCTGGTCAAGGCTTTGCATTCCAGCAGTGTTGAAATCTGGCTGCTAGTACATCGTGTACTTTGAGGTTGGGTCCTGAGGAAAATGTACAGAAACACCGTATTTAGTAGCAGGCTGCTAGCTCCACTAGCTATTTACCATTTTCAATAGTAGGTGCTATGAAAATAAGTGGGAATTGTTTAGAAGAACTTGCCATTTAAGAACTACACAACTCAGTATTTGGTAGCCTAAGTGTACAGGAGATCAAATTTATGTGTGGGAATGAGTTTGCAAGTGATGGGTACCGTAGAGAAAGGAGGCAACAAATTCTCCATTAGTTGCAGATAAATCTGTCTCTGCTTTCTTGAAGCCCAATTATCTCTGTCCCTCCTAGCTCTGGAAGTGCCCCAGATCTGCAAACAGAGCTTGCTCTACACAGAATTGAGTTTGCTGTAGAACTAATGCCTCAGATAACAGCAGCATGTCAGTGTTGGGAGCTTCTAGCCTGTTAACACACTAGCTGATATTTTTCAACTGTCTTTCAAGTAGCACATAACATTTTTCAAGGAAGAACTTGCTCGGTGATTGCTTCAACTCAGTAACCTGCTAACTTTTGATAAATCTTGCTTTCGCTGGAAGCAATTGGCTTTTCTAACAGTCAGAGCTTCTAGAATCATCTGACACTCGACAGTCTGGCTTTCTGTCTTAAAAAAGGATTTCTAGTTCATGAAAACATAAACCAAAGTGCACTGTAAAGGTGATGCAAAGACTGGGGCTATTGCACACCTATTATTAACTTGACTTATTTGGCAAAGGTAAGTAGCTGATCCTTGTTTTTAATGTTGAGAATTTTATTTAATAATGCAAGAAAATTAAATTGTGGCACATGGGGGTTTTTGTTTCTGTAATGCTTTTCTTGTGACTTGAGACATGTTTCCTGTGTTTTTCCAAGATTTATTATGATTACAGCATTGTCTTCACTTCTTCATGTTGTCCTACAAAATATTGCTTAAAAAAAAATAAAGCTCCCTGTCAGAAAACCTTTTAGATTAATTTTCTAAAAACACATTAAAGAAAAGACACTGTTATTGTTTAAGGGAACTTCATGAGGAACTCTGGTATAATTTGCTAGAAGTCACTTAGAAGTCAGTTCAAGGTATTTACAAACAGATATATATCTGTCATGCCTAAAGAATACATGTGCCAAAACTTCTACCGTATATGAAACTGCTTGAAAAACACCTTTAAGTAGAATAGTGAAAAACAGCAGTGTACTGAAATTAATATACTAGCTCTTTCTATATTAAGGTTTATAGAGGGCTTTTATAGATAAAGCTCTTCTTTTGTCTTGATATTTGATCTCTTTAATGAAATTAATGAGTCTAAATTTTCTTCTGGTTCTATAGATGCTGATGTTATCTGAGTTATGCACTGTAATTCCACATAATATCCTTGCCTTGGAATTATGTATTTTGTCACTAGCGAAGATTCCACTTCATATTCTCCACTGCAACTTTCTCTGCTGAGTAGAAATGAAAGTGTATATGTGATATACCAAAAACAGATTTAGAATGCTAATTCTAATCCCCTTTCCTTCTGAGTGCTGATTGAATTTAGTCTTAGTGAATTATCCTGCTGTTAGATTTCAGTTCAGTTACTTTAAATCCTGGTGGATGGTTAGAGTGTGCCCAGATATTGTTAGTGCCCTGCAACTGCGAAAATGTAGCTGAGCATTTCAACAGGTGATGGTTGACCTAGTGCAGCTCTGTTATACATAAATGCACAAGGAAAACTTCACTTATGTAGATCTCTTTAAATAATTGAATGTAATTTGTAGCTGAATAAAATACTTTGTTTAATCCTACAAAGGCCATGAAGTAGACAAGTTGATTCCTGATGACTGCATTTCCTGGTGCAGCCAAAGTAGTAAAGATGCTGAAATTATTAGCAAATTGTATATTAAAAATAGGTGTTGGGTCATTTACTTTAAAAAATTGAGACAATTAAAGATTTTGAAAAGCCTCAGTCACACTTTCAAAATTTAAAGTTTACAGTGACAGAACTTTAGTTGTTAGGTGCTCCAGCTGAATTAAACTGTCCAAGTACCTTTCAGCTTCATGTTGGAAATCCTTGAAAATAGTTTCCAAGCTGGTTGCAGAATGTGATTTACTTCAATATAAGCATCTAAATTCAGAAAAGTGATTCTGGGAGCCAGTGTTGTTACCCAATCTTCAGTTAACCTTGGGAACTGGGATTTGTTAGTCTGGGGATTGTAACGCTGGGGGCAGGGAAGGTTAAAAAAGGATATTCTATGGCTTTTGTACACACTGAGATAGCGTTGTAGCTTTGACAACCCTCAGCATATTAACACCTATTCATACCAAAACCCAAACAGGATTCATAAATCCTTTCTCTGCCTGGAAGCTGGTTCTGGCACCTCTTCTCAGAAAGCATGTTTAGCACTACTTCCCGGTTGGGTTTGCACAGCCTGTTGTCCTCCACGGGGAAGGTGCACAAAGGTGCCTTCACAGGAGGGCCTGGTGCTGAGAATTTACCTCATGTGTATGAGTTGAGGTTTTTCTCTGATTTCAGCAGGCTCTCAACCATGTTTCCCACTTTATTCATATATAACTAGAAGGCTGTAAGCTATTTTGGCTGCCTGTTGAAAACTCTTTACTGAGCTGAAAAATGTTTCACAGGAAGAAAATGTGGTATTGGTACAGGAGTGGAAGCTTGAGGCGAGGTTCCCGCTCTATTTGTGTACATCAAACAGTGAAGTATCACAGACATTTTTATCATAGCTATGGTAGAAAGAAGGCCTTAAAAGCTATGTTAATAGCTGTTTCATGTATGAAGGCAAGATTGTTATCTTAAATTTGTATTACACGCTTTGCACAGGTGACAATAAAAACGTGTCGTAAGCTTTGAAGAGCTTGGGAGTTCTGGGGTTTTATTTAAAAGAACATCTGAGAAATCTGTACCACAGTATTTGAGGGTTTAAGTGGTAGAATTCTCATTCTCCCTAAATAGATACAATATGCTGATTTTGAATATGCTGATACATTGTGCTCATTGGTGAGCATTCACTGTGTACTGCAACATCGGGAGAATTATTATCTTCATTGTTAAAAGATCTGTATGAAAGCCTTCCAATATCAGGAAACATCCTGGTTTTTTGCTCAAAAACTGAGACAAGTAGGTGTATATTATGTGTGTGCTATTGATTACATTGTGTTGGTAATTTCATTAGGTTTTGTAAAATCAAAAATAGATACAAGAATGCTATTCTTGCTTAAGTGATGCAATTCATAATACCCTTCTAAGATGGATTAGGTAACCTTATTTAACTCTATCCTTTAGAGGTCTTTAATAACCTTAACATATCTGTCATTCCCATCTGTTTTAATTTAAGGCTGATTATGCTAACATGCTTTAAAAGTGCAAACCACCTGACCATTCAATATTGTTTTAAGCAGATACAGCTTACAGTATTTTCAGAATATAAACAAAAAATTGCTATTGTGAAGCAATTAATTTTATTAGGCTTGTCCTTGTTTAGTCTACATGTAAGCCTGGAAAGCTATAAACCTTTTTTGAGAAGCTTTTCTTGGTTTGGAATTTCCCCTCCCCCAGACGAGCTCTGCTAACCTGCTACTGTTCCTGTAACACTCAGTTTTCTGAATGTGTCTCCTGGGAAATAAATGAGCCCAGCTGAAGGTCAAGGTGTGAGCAGTGAGCTCAGCAGCCATCCTGTCAGATGGGCAAGGAGGTAAAGGTTTGATGCTTCCTGGCAAGTACTAGATTTGATTGTGCCTCTTCACTGTGCATGAGTGCAGCACATGTCCTAAATGCCCTGTGGGGTAGTGAAGGCTGCCATGCAGGACAGAGAAGAAAGGGCAGCACTGGAAGGGTACAGGCATAAGCTGTATTGTAACCCTGCACGTTATCTGGCAAGCAGACTGCAACCTTATTTTGCTGGAGTGTTCTCATTTCAAGGTATTCATATTTTCATTGTAATTGAATATTTCCTTCAAAAGGGAAGTTTCATTTGGATTGTTAAGCTATTGATGCATTAGGTTAAAGGATGTATTTCAAGAAAGCACTTTTGTATTGTAAACTATCATTTTTTAAAGTGATTAAATTGCATGTATTAGTAATTGATCTCCGTTGAATATTCTATATCTTGAAACTTAAAATAAGCTGGAAAAGATGGCTAATTACAGAACCCTTTTTCTGCTTCTATAACTTGATTTTCTGTATTGCTGTGAAACAAGTGACACTTAAATACATAATCAGAATTGAAAAGAAACCACTGCTGTGGTGACAAGGCATATCTTACTGGTGGTCTACATGAGCATATTTAAAGAATGGTGAAAGGAGACTGTAACTCAGTCAGACCATGGCTGTGCAGTGGATTACAGCAGTGGAAATGGAAGTTTGGTGGAAGTGGACTGCTTGAAATCTGTTCAATGGTAACACTGAGTAGGAACACAAGGGCTATCATAATACTGTTCTTAAGAGCTATGATTAAAAAAGCAGGTATTAGTATGTTGAATGTTTTTGTTGGTCTCAGGACAGTTTAAAAGACAATTCAATAAGCTGAAGCTAAAGGTCTAGAGGAATTTAATTGACCAGAAACTCTACAGGCTTTTTTTTTCTCTCTCAGTGAAGGTCATCTATTGTGTTCTGTCTATAGCATCTATCTATCAGCACACATAGGTGTAGTGTATTTGAATAAATACAATACTTTTAAATTGAGGCTGGAATTTATTGTTCTCATCATTCTGTTGTTGCAATGCTGGAAAGTAGCAACAATTGTATTTAAGAAAGTGTTTACAAATAAAATGTGACCTGTGGTGAATTATGTCATGTCAGTCCCTGTGTGCCGCATGGGGGTAGGGTGTATAAATGTAATACAGAAACTGATGGCATGTTCTGAAATTATAGGGATAAATCTGAGTTCTGATCTTTGCTAACTTGCTAGGATTGCATCTTCAAAGCTCACTTAAGTTTATATCCTGATATGATATGCAGGAACATATTGGTTAACTGCTTATGTCTGTAATTTTCTCAACTTGAACTAGTTCATATTCTTAATTAAAGCAGTGGCATGTCTGAAGTTCAGTGGATGCAGGTTATATCTTGTGTTATTAGTCAAACACCTTATAAGTGAAACCATTACGATAGATTTTCAGTTCTAGATGACATACTTTCTTTTATTAATTAACTTAAGTATGCTCTATAATACTGCTGCACGGTCTACAAATAGTGTATTCTCAGAAAATTGCTGAACATAGGCAATTTTATTTATTTCCCTGTCAATATTCTGATCACACTTTTTTGTTATCCTGCTTTACTTTAGCTGCCTATCCATTTCCTCATGTTTAAATACCTTGTGCTTTGCACATATTTTCATTTGTGGATTCTCTACAGAAAAAAAAAAATTATAGTCATTAAAAGGCATGAAGAGTTAGATATAGACAGGACTTCAAATAGCTTCTATCTAAGAATGAGATTACCTAGATAGTGAAACCTGGATGTTCAGTTCCTTTCCTTCAGACATCTTTAAGTAGAAAGAAGGAAGTAAAAATCTCAGTGTTTTTCCAGCTGTTCTGGGGCAGTTTGGAGTATTTCTGTTTCATGTATATGAATATAACTATATATATGTGTATATACATGGTTTGATAACAGGAGAACTGGACAAAGTACTCAGTGCTTTTTTTGTGCCAACTTACAAAAAGTCATCAATGATTTACACTTCATAAAAGCAGTGCTTGGAGGAAAAGTTCTTGGCGTTAAGTAACTTTTGAACTGTGTATTTATGTCAAAGAAAAGAATTTACTTTAAATAGTTTTTAAATTATTTTAGTTTTCAACTTTTTCTAAGGATCACATGCCTTTGGCACTGCAAAAGGGAAAACCTGGTCTTAAATAAACATTAAGAAAAGGTGTGCATGAGCCTGAAAACTGATTTCCTGGGGTGAATGGGGTAAGGGTGAAGACGAATTCTTTGAAGGAACAAATGGGAGAAAATAAACAAAAGTACCAGTACCACTTAAAAAAGTTAATGCACCTAATTTTTGTCATTGTATTTATCTTCCAATGATTTTTCTTTGCAAGGGGACAAGGTTCATGGGAAGTTAGTCCCAGAAAAGGTGCAAAGACTAATGGACTAGAGGTGACCTTAGGCACTAAGTTTTACTAGTTTTATGGAGGAGAGTCCACAGTAAGTGATTATTTCACAGCCATCTTATAAGTGTGTCTTTTGATACAGCTTCTTCAGCTCATAGGCTGTTTCAGGGTGACAACTGGGCACCAAAAGGGACTCCTTTTCCTACAGATCCACCAGGAGATAGAGAACCATAATACTGCAGTCATGGATTGGGAGGCAGGAAGCATGGGAATATCTTTATTAAAGCCTTATTAATAGGCTGCATTAGGAAAGAAAGTCAAGGCAGTTGTTCCTATTTCATCTGTAAGTATTAAGACCAACAATGTTTCCTTAGAGTTCCAGTTAATATCAATGCAAATTTAAGGTCCCTCTATTAATGGCATATAAAAAAAATCATTTATGGAGGACCTTCAGGTGTTTCCATTAACAAATAATGTAGTTAGACAAGATGGATCTATAAAATATGTGTTGCCATGGATCTGTTATCCACACTGCACTTAGGGTGGAAATACTTAATGGCTCATGTTAACACTAGACTGGACTGAGTGAACCAATATGGTGTATCTACTACAGGAAAAAAATCATATAATTTGTGTTCTTGAGGGATATTTGTCAATATAGCTAACAAAAGATAAAATTCAGACTTCAGGGCACATCACACACTCGGTAATCAGAGTTCTGTAAGGTTAGACATTTTAGATTTCCATGTTTTCTTGCTTGCGTAGGCCTTCAAATTAATTTTTACTAATCTCTTGATATATGCACATATAAACTGATGTATCAGAGATTAAAGTCAGTTTATAATGTCAATTACTTAAAAGTAACAAACTAGAATACCACCTAAAAGAAATACTAGAAAGTCACTGTGTAATCGTATTAAAATAGCTGTACTGAGAACTACCAGATAATTGTTTTATTCTCTTAGTATTTACTGGATTTTAGCTGCTTTGGAGGCAACTATTGGACAGGCCATTTCTAATAAATGCCTTCCTTGAAAATATATAGTCTAAGTAATTTAACTGTTACTGATTAGGAGGGAAAGGTCAATCTTTATACAGAGCCATGAAGGATAAATTGTCATGCTCATCAATGCCTCAGGGCTATAACAGAAATACGTTTACTCAGATAAAATAAAGCCAGACTTCTATAAAATTTACATTTTAATTTCTTTTGCTTGCTAGACTTAAAAACAGGCAGTGTTTTTCACAGACATATAGGCATTTTGTGTATGCTTATTTGGATATTGAACACATGGTCTCTTTCTGTAGAAATGTGTTTTCTCTCAAGCCTGGTAGGTATGGCACACAAGATATGCCAAGCTGGTTTTATATAAAGGTAGGGCTTGCAACTGTGCTATAAAAGCTTGGAAACTGGGCCCTGTGTTTCCCAGCAACAGACATGGGGAAGCAGAGGTTTGGAGCCCTTGCCAGAACGTCTGTGAAATGCACCAAATACTCCATAAAACTATTTGAATAATATTTATATAGACTTAGAGTTCCAGTGCTTCAGGGAGTCCTTTCATAAAATCATGTTTGCATTTGGCGGTAGTGACTCTGTAGTGCAGGTATCAAAAGAGCATTTAAATATCAAGGAATTAATCTTCAATATTAGTTTATAGAACAACAATTAGGAATAATGTAGAAATGTTAATATCACTGTCCACATTACAGATGAAAATTTAAATACATCATGATGATTTAGATGCAATAATCTGAAATCCAGAAAAGCAAAACTGCTTTAGTAATCCATGCAATTGCTGTGTTCTACTTAATGTAAAACTATGAGGAATCTTGCCAGTGTGGGTCAGTAAATTATTTGTGTCTAGGGATTTTAAAAATATTCCTCAGTTGTTGGATCATTTTGCTCAGTTGGAGCAGTTAGGTAAAAGTGTATTTAGGCAAAGGAATGAATGAATGTTGTTCTTGATGGTGTAGCAGTGCTTTTGATTTTCCCTTGTGAAAATTGATGAGCTTATTCTGAGCTATAAGTGATGTGGGGAATGACACAAGTGTGGAATGAGGTGCTGCCATAACCTGGTGAAAAAGAAAACTGCTGCTTATACTAGATTCCAATGACTGAGGGGGAGAGGATGTGTAGTCCCTCTAAATACACCTCACTGCTCTGTAACAGGAAAATTCTTGCTAATCTGCACTAAAATGAGGCAATGTCATTTGAGTTAGCTTTTTTTATTAGCTCACACTCTTGAAACAACTGAAATGTGTTTCACTGAAGCAGCCGCAAACCTTGCAGTGTTGCCGAGAAAAGGTAAAACAGACTGAACCTATACCATAGAATTATAATACTTTTTATAGTTCATGTCTCATACAATGACTATAATCACATTTTGTCAAATTAATGGGAAATGCTTTTCTGAAGTATTGTAATACACAAACTTTTTATTGTTTATCTTAAATTTTCCCAGAATATATCATTTATTTTTAATTTCTCCAGAAGGTATTCTACCTTATGGTATGTTCAAAAATATAAAAATCATCTGTGTTTGAGGACTGTTACGTACCAGTTGCTGTGAAGTACAGCCTGACAAAATTAAGTAGCAAGGTTCTGTTTTTTCAGCCATATTGTTGCGTATAACAGCACCAGAGTGATGCAGTATGGTATTCATAGATGTGGAGATCATACAAATACATTTTATGTACAGTGCCATAGCTGCATGCTGGCTGTACACAGGCACGAGAATTTTAAGTTCTTGCCCTTTCATAATGACAGATTTTATTAGAAAAATGCACTAGAAGAACAGAGAGCTCAGTTCTACCTTCACCACAGAATTTTGGATTTTAAATCATTTAGGCTTAAAATTTTACTATGGCCTTTGTAACTTAGAACTGAACACCCTAGTCTTTGCTGTAATGCCATTACATTTAGTACACTGTGCTTAATCTTATTTCACTGTGTATTAAGGAGAATTTGGGCCTTTAGAACTAAAATTAGAAGACACCTTGAGCTGCTACCTGGAACTATTAGTTAAGTGTTTCCTAGGATGGTAAGAGGGTATCTTGACCCATGTACCAAGGTGTGCCCCAAAAAAACTGGTTTACAATTGTGAGAACTAAACAGGGAGGAACATCTTCTGAAGACCTAATAGAAATGGTTTTAACTACAATAAATAACTTTTTTATCATTCAAATTGATTGAGTTGATGTAAGTACACTCTAAATGTCCTGTAAAACTTAGTAGGTTTACTATTAGCTATTGCTCTGAGATTTTTTTGAACACCTGAAAATTTTACACTTGCCTTTTTAAATTAGAGTAGTTGTAACTACTTCAATTTTCTATGGTATTTATCTTAAAAGACTCAACAGAAATAATATTTTGCAGGTTCCTGTTAAATTAGATCATATTGGAAAGCTGAGTGTGAAAAGAATTTGCTGCTTTCAATTCATTGTGAATTGGTGGATTCAGATTACTTTAAGTAGCTATGTAATATGTTGCAAAGGTGGAGAGCTACTGAATACACAGATCCCAGAATAGAAGATACTGTGTGCTGAAGTAAACTGATATTCTTGAGCTTCTATTAAACTGTTCCCCTGAACAGACCTGAGCTAAGATCAGAAATTGTGGGAACTGGCTTGTATTCAGGATTCTGTTTTGGTCTATTCATATTTTGTGAAAAGGAGTGGATTGGGAGAAACTCTTTTATATGCAGTGTAATGGTTTAATCAGAAGGTATGAGAACTTGAATAAAGACTTTTTTGAATTGAGATGATTGAATGAAAATACACATGCTTTTGAGACTGATGGCCACAAATTTCTTCTCGCCTTATGATAGCATTCAGTTGCACTCAGAGAACTGGCTTAGCTTCACACAAGCTAACACAGAACTAGAAGCACTTATACAGAATTTATGCTGCATTTTTGCTTGGCAAATGAGTCTTATTGACATCATTTCACTCCGTCCAGTCCCCAAACATCTGACCTCTGAAAATGAGTTTATCATGCCTTGGATATTTCTAATGATATTTTTCTGCATGGTCCTATTTAATGCAGCACTTTTAAGACAAGATATGAAATCATTTCAATCCAGAGAATAATTCACTTACAGTAAGGTCAATGACATCCTGGCCTATATAAGCAATATGTGTGGCCAGCAGAATTACAAAAGGGGTATTTAATGCTACTGTATTCCAATTGTAGTGACTTTTTTCATACAGTTGTTATTGAGCCTGCAGAATTTTTCAGTACCGTCCCACAGGTGAAGAGTTGCAGTGCAGTAATATCTCTTTGAGCACGGTCTCTGTGCAGAGGGCTTGATAGAAACACCATATGAGATATACATCAAAGTCATAGAAACTAATTCCAACACCACATAGCTTGGCTTAACTACTAGGCTATTTATGGAGCTAGATGAGCAAGATATTTTCATGAAAATAACTTCTTTCCAGGGTTTAGGTTATAATGTTAAATGGTATGTAATAGCTCTGCAGTTTGTAAAGATCTTTCAATACCTAGTGTCTAATCATGGTCTGCTGAGGCTGTACATAGAATGTTTAATTACACACAGTAACTTCAGCATTCGGTACAGGCATCCAGACAGGTGAGCCAGGAGTTCTGTATGTCACTCCATGATTAAAGTAAGTCAGAAGCACTGCAGAAAAACTCATATCAATATCACTAAAGTTTGAGTATCATATTCCTGAGCTGTAAAAACAGATGTGTGCGCATATTTTTTAGTCAGCCTACATGATCTGATATAGTGGACATGGATGTAGAGTTGCTTTAGACAGAGATCTGCCTGAAAAGCTGGAAGGGTTTAAAGATTCGATTCAGACTGAACAGTACTTTGAAATGTAGTTTATGCAGAGCACTGTGTGCCATCTGAGAAACTAAACTTGCTCTGTAATGCATGTGCTGACATAAACTAGTGATGCCACTATAAGAGTGGTGTGAATTGGACTGGATGAGAAGGTTCTTCATGTGACACTGCGCACCTGCTGCTCTTTCCACTGTGCAAGTCTGCAGAACTTAGCCCCCTACCTGGAACTTAAATGTGAGAAATTCCTGTCTGCCTGATGTGCTCCTTAAAAGCAGAGAGCTTGCAGAGGCTTCTAGGTAGCCTGCCCAACTGTGGTACTTGTCTTTGCTGGTATTTGAAAAAACTTTATAGTCTTCAGAATGAATCGATCTGCTTAAGTCTGACATTTATGTCTTCAATAGAACACAGGGAAACTGCAGAAGATGCTTAGTATGCCCATCTGTTCCAGAAGCATGGCAGGCTTCAAGACTATTTTAGCTTAGTAGGCTGCTTAGGATGTGTATTGGAGGATTAAAATATTGAGTATCCCTTTCTCAAACAGGAGTATCTCTCAGAAGTCAGGTGAATAACTTTGGAGGTACTAATTTTGAGTTATCTGCTCAAAAGATCCAGTATTAATCAGATCACACCCAATTATTTTCCTCCTACTTTGAGGAAATGATTTGAGGTTTTACTTACTGATGACTACTAGAAGTAGTCATTGTAGCTGAAAAATGGTCTTTAAATTTGGAGCACAACCAACTTCCAAATACTTCAGGAAGCAAACCATTTTTATATGATAAGAAAGCTTTATAAATGATGTTTCAAAGTCTACTTGTATGAATTCATTAAAATTATTTAAACCAACAGGTAAAATTACGTATGATTAAAAACAGAGTATAATGCTCAGTCTGCTGCCTCAAACAGACCTTTGTTTACATGTGGTGGATTTGTTTTGATGAATCAGATTTCTCTGCAAGGCAGAAACCTTCAGAATCATCTTTGGATAGAGATGGTGAGGCATTGCATTTTGCTGTCACTCTATCAACATCCCTATTTAGAAATTTTACTCTAGCTGTACAGGTGCTTGTGTCAGGAACTTTTGATTGGAATTAGATTATCACTGTAGGAAAGCTGTATTTACCATGAGATTTATTGGTGTGAATCTTGTGCTAGGAATGTTGACTGTTTTGTAATTTCATGTGTAATACACCTGGCAAATCTGTTCAATAGATTTTTCTTAGCTTAATTCCAGCGATAATAATTAGCTGCACATTGCAGGAGCCACTTGTTTCCAGGTTTTTGGATAATATCACTGTGCTAATTTAAGTGGAGTATCACACCTCAGTACCAAAATACAGCACACCCTAATTTCTTCTATAATTAAGTCTTACCTAAGCTTTAACATTTAAAACAGAAGTGGCACCTCCACACTTGCTTATCTTCAGAGCACAAAGGAATAGAACATATGTTGATATAAGTTACAATACTGTAGATTGTTACAGAATTTCAACATCAGGTGTCACCAAAAAAGATGTGATTTATAAGTTAGTCTACACAAAAATACTCTATTTTTCCAGTTTTTCTACTTTTCTATTTCAATGACATGTGTACCTTCATAATTACATGCAAAAGATGAATCTACTGGAAGCTAATTTAGAATTCTTCAGCATTAATTAGTTTAAAGAAAGCTGGGATCAATGGTATCATGAGATTTATTTCCCCTGGGTGCATTCTCCCAAATGGTTACTTGATTGTGATGATGATCCTGATAATGCCCTACTTGAAAAATGTATCTATTAAAGATAGAGTGAGCTTTAATGGTATTAGTAACTTATTTCAGGATCAGGATTGTGTGAGCTCCTGGCATTGCTTGTAATGAAAACACAGCAGAATCCGTGAAAACTGACAGGGACAGGGGCAGCCACCTGCAAGGCCTTTACCCTCTCAGTAAATTTTCACACTCTGAAAATATAAGGTAAATTCCTAGTGAAAAGTGGTCAACTTGTCATTTTAACACAAGTTGTCAGGCAAAAGGTTGAAAGTCTGTTCCCCAGTTGAAATGTTTCCTAATTAGTTGATATGTTCCCCATTTTTCTAGTGTTAACAAATCCCAGAGCACAAAGTCTGGGGAAGTTGAGAACACAGAACTGATGAGAAAGAGAGGGAAGAGGCTTTATTTTCTTGCATAACTTGTACTCTTTCCACAAATTTATGACTTTTTTTCTACCTTACATAGCAGTGAGCAAACTGGGACCTATAAATATTTTTTAAATAAAATGTCTCATCAATAGTACACTATTTCGGGTCTTAACTAACTGATAATTATAACTAAGCAGGTGTCCTTCTCTTGAATCTTCAAATTTATCACCAACTCAATCTCACGTTTTCTGATGGTTTTTAATATTTTCATAACTGTGTTCCATCTATCTGTCTTCCGTGACCTTGTTTATCCTTGGATGATCTGAATGTTTATGACCCCATCTTGCTTAACAGGGAACATGTCCTTTATCTCTGTCAGTTTTTTTGACCTCATCTTAGTAATGATTAAAATATTTTTCTGCTGTGTTTTTGCACAACTCTAATAAAGCAGCTTCAATTGGTTCTGCTATTGTTAACTCATCTGTAGCTTTTTGTGCCTGCATCAGGGTGCCTTCAGGAGAAAAGTCTGTCCTGCCTCTAATGTGACTTACCTGCCCTGAAATGAAGCTTCTTTGCTTATTATCTCATTGTCCTAAGCTTGACTGGGACCTGTTTCCAATTGAATAAAGTATTTTAACTATTCCCAGTTTAAATAAAAAAAAGGCTAAATTCACATTGTCCTCAAAAACAACAATATTTTATTTTTTTAATACTTCGTATGAGAGAAAACAAAGCCCTCCTTTCCCAGAAGAACAATGACTGTATTGGGACTTGCAAAACAGAATACCAAGAAGCCCTAAAGAAAGACAAACTAGAAGCCCTAAAAGCAAAGCTCCCGAGTTACCAGGCTCTCAACTATGTGTGGTTAGGAACTTAAAGGTTCATCTGGAGCTTCTTCTTCCAGATAAGCATAATGCAATCTCTCATGCTGACTGAAGTGAAGTAACTAGAAATCTGCATTCCACAGCTGCTGGTAAGAACATAGGCAGATTTCTTTGATCTGAGAAAGTTCATCAAAGTCAAAATCTTATTGACAAGATTTTTTGAGAAAGAAACTATGTTGGAAGACCTTGAGCCACTCTAGTTTCATAAAACCTGCTTATAAACAGTTATTTGAAGGAATCCTTGGGTGCCAGTGTGTTATGTTTATGTGCTGACATTTGTATTTCTGGGAGCTTTCACGTAACTATGTAGTACTCTGGAAAGCTTAGTCCTAAGTTTGATAACTGTTGGACAACTGCTAGTTCCTCATCTTTGTAAATTAGTTCACCTCTAGCATAACAGTGGACTTTAAAAAAGTATTTTTCTTGTGATCTCTTTATTGTACATCTTCTACAATGACTATTAACTTTTTAAAATTTGTCCAGAACTTAATATTATATTGATAATCGTGTTGAATTTTTAATGTAACTCCATTTGCTTTTTTGCAAAATATCACCTTATGACTTTCTGCTGTAATTTTACTGCTTATTCAAATGGGTTTCATTTTAGCACAGCTGGATGCATCTGAGATTAGAACTCAGTTGTCTGTTGAAAAAAAGACTTAATATTTCCCCTGTGCTGCTCTAGGGATGGAGGTCAGTTAATTGTAATGTTTTGATGGCTTTATAGGTGAAATGAAATCTCACTCTAAGGTATTTCTGCTGCATTATCCCATGTCTTCATTTATTATCCTTGAATAGAAATGTAATAAATGGTTATGTTATGGTCACATTCTGGAGTATGAAAGCTACCTAACAGTTTTGAGTTCATAGCATGTAAAAGGCAGGTTTGACAAGCAAAACAGTCTAAACCAATGCAATTTAGAGCAGCTAGCCCACTCAATTCTGTTTTTTGTTTTTTAGTCTCCTGCACCACCACCACCACCACCAAGTGATCATTATATTTATTGGTGTAGATAAGCTTCTGAGACACTTAACAAAAGCTCTTGTATTGATGGAAAAGTTCAGCACTTTTTGTAGAATCTTTGAAAATTCTTTTATAAAACCATGGATTCCTTT